>JADRCH010000137.1:442472-550201 GCA_019843965.1 Rhynchomys soricoides
CACAGACACACATATACACACACACAGACACACACAGAGACACACACTCACACATGCACATAGACACACACACTCACACACAGACACACATATACACACACAGACACGCACATAGACACACACTCACACATGCACATACACACACACTCACACACAGACACACTCACACACGCACAGACACACATATTACACACACAGACACACATACACACACACTCACGCACACACACTCACACACGCACACAGACACACACTCACACAGACACACACTCACACACACACACTCACACATGCACACAGACACACACTCACACACACACACACACATATACACACACACAGACACACACAGAGACACACACTCACACATGCACATAGACACACACACTCACACACAGACACACATATACACACACAGACACGCACATAGACACACACTCACACATGCACATACACACACACTCACACACAGACACACTCACACACGCACAGACACACATATTACACACACAGACACACATACACACACACTCACGCACACACACTCACACACGCACACACCCGTCTACCTCTGTGGAGCAGTCAGGTAAAAGGTGTCCAGCCCCTTACTATCTGGTCCTTGCTCCTCAGCCATCTTCAGATGGAACCTTAAAGCTCATCTCTAAAGTCCCCTCTGCTGATGTATTTTTAAGCTCTGGGAGATGGCATGAGACAGTGGCTGCCACTCCAAGGTCTCACCTGATGTGGCTTTCAAGAGTCTCCTATGCACTCTCTGCTCATCTTTGCTTGTTTGTTCTGCTTTCCTCTTACTGGTAGCTCTGTCATGCTAACTCTTTGATACTCTGAGATCTTTGAGGTTCTTATCTGTGTGCTTCCTATGTTCTGAGAGCAAAGGTAAGTGAGATGGGTCACTGCTCACAGACCCCAGCCTGGAGTGCAGTGTGGCCCTACACCCCCGGGAGAGGCTTTGTGAGGCCCATCCCTTATATCAGAATGGTGGAATGTGACATGACATTGGCCACTCGTGCCCAAGTACTGTGATTCTGTGACCATCTTTGCTTAACCAACCTCTCACCGGATAGCCAGGGACGATTCTTCCCCACTGATCTCTGATTTAAGGAAAGATGATCTGTGCTGTTGATAGTCCCTGAGTAACCTCATAATAATTTGGCCCCAAGGCAATGACTAGAGACCACAGACGGCACAACCCTGCTGCAGACCTGGGCTCTCCCCTAGCCAAACCCTAAGTGACTCAGCCTTGTCCCAACCGGTAGGCCTGCCAGGTCCTAGGAATTCTTGGCACCTCTGGATGGCTCTGTTCCAGCCCACACTGCTGGTGCTGGGTCATCCTGTTGTGACAGCTCCCTGGACGGAGGGTAGAGCAGGAGAGCTCACTGTGGAGTTTGTGAGCATCTCCAGATTCGGGGGAATTCCATGCAGGGCCCTTCACCTGTCTGGCTGATTACCCTGTTTGTATCTTTTTAAATGAAGACGACCCCCACCATTGTCCCTCTGCTCTGTTTACTCCCAGCCCCCTTTAGGATGAAGAAAGGCTGGAAACTACATCCTAATGGCTCAATTAGTCCTAATGCTGCTTGGTGTTGACTGTTTAGTTACCGCCATATTGTGTACAGAACTAATTGTGGGGAAAGCAAATGAATGGCCAGGAAACAAACAGACTACTAGAATATAATTACGTGGAGTGTCTGTCTTTAGTACCTGTACGGTGGGTTTCATTATCGTCAACAGTCCTTAAGTTGCTCCAGAGAGTGGCATTTGTCATTTTCATAGAAACTTGATAATGACATTAATTTATCTTAATGGCCTGTTCTATTGTTATAAATAGTAAAATTAGCCTAAATTGTCTTGCTTTTGCTGGTTTTGGATGGCTGTAGAGGGCCCCGCAGCAGCCGACGGGTAGATAATTTGGTGTGCTTGACAGATTTCCAATAATCCGCTATGTGGGAACACGAGTAATGCCAGGGCCATTAATGCTCATTTTCCTCTAAATTCATCACTGCCCTTTTCGCTTTTATCTTTTTTAATGTCTGGGCCATTTTTCTACATTTCAAGTGGAGCCACCGAGCTATTCATGTTCAGCCGATTATTAACATTCTGCACATAGCGAGTGTCCTGGAGAAAAACAAGTCTTTATGGGGTGAGGAGCCTGTCTCTTCCCTCCACCAGAAAAGCAGGCAAAATGGGGGCCTCACAGGATCGGGGGCCCGGGTGTAATTAAGTCAAATGTAATTTTAAAGAAATTTAAATGTTTTCATTTGCGGCCAAGGCAAAACACTCACAGGAGAGCCTAAGACCGTGCAGGCGTGTTGCTGATGGTCGCTTCTCCCTTCCCAGTAGACTCCTGCCTCCACGTCCATGGCGTTTGGTCGGGTTATTTAATGTTCTCTATAAATCCAGGTCTAATTAATCTCTTAAGGTATTATGGTTAATTTTATTTCGTTAAGGGAACATGTTGGCATAGCGTCTCCAACCAACAGGGTTATTTCTCATTTAAAACAATGACGACGACAACAACAACAGTTAGAGCTTAGTATTTTTGTTTTTGGCTCCAAATCTTTATTTTGCCACAGGTTATGGTAAGTCCTCAAAACCAGTGGCTTCAGCCTTCCAACATTGTCTAAGTACATCTGCCCCAGATAATAAAGCTACCAAATAATAGCGGGGTGATAAGAGATTTGTGTTTGGGTAATGTACATCCTTTGGCTTACAACCACAAAAAAGCACAATATACGTCATGTATGGACAGGGCCATGGCAGCACAGGCAAGTTTTTCTTGGCAGTTAGAGCAGGATGATGTGGGAAGTTCAAGCCTCCAACATGCTGGATGCTCCTATCTACTCCACCCCCAACCCCACCTACTCCTACTAGCGAGTTAAAACGCCCACAGGATGAAGGGGGATTGAGACACAGCATATTTGTTTTTTTGTTTTGTTTTGTTTTGTTTTGTTTTGTTTTTGTTTTAAATAAGACTTGCATAGTACAAGCTACATTCTTTTTAAAAATATGAACTCAGGAAGATTGAGCGAGGTCTGGTACATGCCTAGAATCTCAGCGCTGGAGAGGCTGAGGCAGGAGCATTATAAACTCAAGGCCACCTTTGGCTACATAGAGAGACCCTGTCAGGGGAGATAGAGAATCTTTTGAAAAATAATGCTTGTTTCTGACAGGGAGAAAGATTCTCCCTCGCGGTTCGCAAGCCTCTCATGTGTGCCTTGTTGGGTGGCCCTGTGTATCAGGAAGAAACATTCAGTAAGCCGAAGTCTTTGTAAAAAAGTAGACCATAAACCCCGGCCAGACAAAAAAGCCTCTGAAGACAGCTTTCACAGTGAAATACCCAAACATTTGAAGAACTTCTCCTTTTGAGGAGACGAAATTATTTTTCCCAACAGATACAAACAGATTTTAAAAGCAGGGTGTTCGATAATACCACCCAAACGTACTCCTGAGTGTGCGCGTTGCTCTTCTCGGCTCAGGAGGAATGAGGGATAATGTACTGTTAATGTAATGTATCAGAGGGACAATTCATAAAATATTTATCTTAAAGCAGAAAATGTACCTGCCTTGTTCATTTATGAAATTATGGTCGCGGAGAATTAGGTACCAGCCAAGTCCTTCCGTCTACGTGGCTGTTGTCACCCAGAGTGCATTAGTGTAGGCTGTGTACCTGCCGAGGAAGACACAGCCCGTTGGGGGCACATAATGGACCACAAAAGATAAATGGAATAATTAGACTGGTGCCCACCAGAGAGGCTCTAAGTAAAAGGCTCGGGGTTTCCATTAGAAACCTCCGCTTCCCAGGGCTGGGGCTGGAAAGTTCGTGCCAGCTGGGGAGCCAAGGGGGGAATCTCTAGAAGGTTCCTTGGGAAGCAAGGTGGAAGCCTTATGAGTCGTGAAACAGAGGGACTTGAGCCCACCTGCGTCTCCACCAACCAAGACAGAATCTGAGCACTTCCGGGTAGGAGGAGGAACATCTGACCGGAGTTCAGGGATGGGGTACTCAGAGATGTCTTGGGAGAGGCTATGCTGTGATTGGTGTGTCCTGGAGGCCCACAGTGCCATTTATGAAACCATACTCAGCCACCATTCTAGTGCCACACCCTCAATATTCAGATGCCAGGCTTCTCTAAAAACACCCTCGCAGACTTTACCACGGGATGCTTTATCAGTTCTTTAGCTTCCCTTAATGAAGCCAATCTAACTAAAAAAAATCAGCCTTACCACGTGTCTGGTAAGTGGTTCCACAGCCCCCAATGCCAGACCTCATCCTCTCTCCTCCCCTGTTCTTATTGCTTCCAGTATTGTACTAAACTTACTTCTGACTAGTCGGCCAGGGATTTTTCTTATGTTTTTCTGTTAGCTTCGGGGTACACTTAGTTGGGGGCTGGGGCAGGGGGAAGACTGGAGAGATGGCTCAGCTGTTAAGAGCCTTCTTGTTTCTGCAGAGAACCCGGGTCAGTTCCCAGCGCCCACCTTGGGCTGCACAACCGCCTGTAACTCCAGTTTCAGAGGTTCTGACGCCGTCTTCTGGCCGCTGTGGGTACTGCATGCACGTGCTGCGCAGACAGACATGCCAGCAAAACACTCACACACATAAAAATAAAAATACATTTAAAAAAAAAAAAAAAGAGATATGCTTAGTTGGACTGTGTAATGGCTCAGCATACAAAGACACTTGTCACCGAGGCTGATGAGTTCAATCCCCAGCCCATGTGGGTGGAAGGAGAAAACGGAGTCCCACAATTTGTCTGGTAACAGCATTCCCCAAATTAAATAAAAGTAAAACAATATTGTAATGACATGCTCAGTCTTCACGGCTTAAAGAGGATCTTTCAACCACTCTGTTGATACGAACCTCCTACCTTGACTTGGTAATTTCCAGAGATAACTGATTTATTTATTTTTGGTGAGTGGCCAAACTGCCCACATTCACTAGGGTAGGGATGCACTTTGGCTAAATTGTCATGGCCTCCTACCCTGTCCCCAGCCTGTCTCCAGGGTCCCCATTAAATCCTGAGCTGTCTTTCTTCCTTCTCCTTGCCTCTCTCTCAGTGTTCCCATAGCATCTCTGTCCACCTCACTTTTATCCATTCCTCCTCTCTCGCCAGCCCTTAGAACACGTCCCAATCTCAGATACCCTCCGCGGTTTCACACACAACTTCGCCCCTGCAACCACAGCCTACAAACTGACTCTGAAGCTGACACTGTTGGGCACGCAGCCATACCCTCACTGAGACAGGCTATCCCAGCAAGCCTCCGAGATCCTTCGTGTCTCTCATCAGGCAGAGTCCTTGTCCCATGGACACCTAGGTTGTTGCTTATTGTTGTTTGGCTGGTGTGAATAAAGATGATATAAATACCTATTTTCAGAGAGATATGTACTTACTTTCTTGGGTATATACCTCAGACTGGAGTTCCTGGGGTCACACCATGTGTCAATAGCCTGAGCTACCACCATATTTAAGTCGCTGCATGTTCCCAGTGCTCGGTACCATGGCTTTTTGACGTCTGTCACTGTGCTGCTGGGACTAGCCTTTTATTTTTTAAATAATATTTTAAATTTAATCTTTGATAATTTCACACACATGTACAATGTGTCTTGGTCATACCCACCCTCAAATCTCCCTGCCACTTCCCCTCCCCAGAACCCTCAAACACCCCCTCTTGATTTCTTTTTAAATAACCCATTGAGTCAGAGCTGCCAAGTGCGCATGCGCATGGGGAGCCACCCACCGGAGCGAGAGAAGCCTACCAGCAGCCACGCTCCTGCAGAAAACTTTAACTCCCCGGCCCAAGTATCCATCAGTTGCCAACGGCTGCTCAGCTCTGGACCTCCTCCCCCATCCATGCTACAGTGTTGACTGGCTTGATCCTGTGTAGATCTTGTGCACAGCAGCTCACGGGTGCCACAGCCATGTCATGTCCCGGAGACTTCATTCTTTCCAGTCTTCAAGCTCTTATGCTCTTTCTGCCTTCTGCTCCTCAGCGTTCCTGGGACTTTGAGAAGGCTGAAATATGTGTACCATTCATGGCTCAAATGCAACATTTTCAACACTTTGAGCACTTTGGTTTTTTTGTTTGTTTTTGTTTGTTTGGTTGGTTTTTTTTCTTTTTTGGTTTTTCGAGACAGGGTTTCTCTGTATAGCCCTGGCTGTCCTGGAACCTGGAACTCACTCTGTAGACCAGACTGGCCTCGAACTCAGAAACCCACCTGCCTCTCCCCGGATTAAAGGTGTGCGCCACCACTGCCCGGCTGAGCACTTTGAGTCTCTGCATTAACTACTTCTCTGACCAAGGTCGAGAGTGACACCAACCTGTAAATGTTTAGAAGGCACTTTGACAACAAATCCATTTAGCAAAACCACAGTGGTAAGTTTCCCCGCTAGGACCTTTGACCTCTCCGGCTATGGGCTTTTGACCATGTTTACAGTACCAGGCATGAATTCTTTCCCGTGGGGGCAGGTCTCAAATCCAAACAGAGAGGGTTGGTTACTCCACCATCAGTCATCTTACTATTCCCCCACGCCCACCCCACCCCCCACCCCCGGGGAAGCAGGCAGATCTTGCCTGGTAAGCTAGAACGGTAGCACGCTAGGCTCACCACTGGGTAAATTCTCTGGTGTCTCTTCACAGCTCGCACAGCCCCTTCCAGCGCCACCACTATACAGAAGGGAGGAACTGTTCGGGTCACTTTCAGCTTGATTTCCTTAAGTCTGTCAACCAAAGTGTGCCTGACCATCTGCTCACAGTGGCAGCCAAGGAGTCCAGTGCATTTACTCTCTCCTACCTGTCAAATTATTATTTCTAGCAAAATTAAAAAAAAAAAAATTAACGGCATTTCAAATGTCACTTGTAAAGCTGGGTGTAGCGGTACACACCCATAGTCCTAGTCACTCAGGAGGCTGAAGGCAGGAAAATCACGTGAGCTCAGGAGTTTGAGCCTAGAGATCATTCCCCAAAATTAAGTTTTAATAAATCACTAGTCATTGATAATATCTTACTTTTGAAATAGACATTTAATGCCACTCTGGGTTTTTTGTTGTTGTTGTTTTTTTTGTTTTGTTTTTTTTTGAGACAGGGTTTCTCTGTGTAGCCCTGGCTGTCCTGGAACTCACTCTGTAGACCAGGCTGGCCTCATACTCACAGAGATCCACCTGCCTCTGCCTCCCAAGTGCTGGGATTAAAGGCGTGCGCCCACCACTGCCTGGCTCTGTTATTTTTTTTTTTCATTAGAACTTTAAAAGCATTTGTATTTAAATGCTTTTAATACATTAAGAGCCAGATTCTCTTAATTTGTACCTTCAGAAAGTTATTGTTTTTATGTGTCTGATGTTTTGTCTGCATGGAACTGAAGTTACAGCCGGTTGTGCGATGCCCTCTGGATACTGGGAACGGAACCCAGGTCCTTCCCATGAGCAACATGTGTTCTTAACCACTGAGCCGTCACCCCAGCCCACAATTCTCTTCTTATAGAGTAAGAGGAGTGATAGCATGAAGAGGAGGTGTGGCATGGGAATTGTTACCCTGCTTGTGTCACTTCTGGCAGGTTTGAACAGGCTTCAGATGCCTCTTCTGTTATAAAGATGAGGTCACTGCTCATGAATAACTCTGTACAGAGTCAGTGCTCACTAAACACCAGTAGCCATCTGGGCTCCACAAAGATAACTCGCAGGAAGTCAATTCTTTCTCCATTTTCTTATGTTGCTGTTACTAGCAGCACTCATACAATTTAGGTATACATTAGGAGTCTATGCTTTATCCCAACTGGTTATTTTTTGTTGTTCTTCAGCCATTAGCATACAAGAATTTTACTTTACCTTGCGCATGGGTGTTGTGCCTGTGTATGTCTGTGCACTGTGGGTATGTAGTGCCCACAGAGGCCAGAAGAAGGGGTCAGATCCCCTGGAGCTGGAGTTACAGATGGTCGTGAGCCGACACGTAGGTGCTGGGAATTGAACCCAGATCCTCAGCAAGAGCTGCTGGTGCTCTCGCTGCTGAGCCATCTCTCCAGTCCGTTGTCCTATAATGAACTGGGAAGCTGAATTCTTTGGTTCTGTTTCTCCTTTTCTCATCCTAGCTTGGTTGTTGTTGCTGTTTTTTTAGATAGATTTTAAATATATGAGCTATGGAGATCTTGGGTCTCGATGTCTATGTATAATGATCTTTACCATTTTGAATCTTCCTGCTCCCCAAAAGAGAGCCTTAAGCTCAGCTTTGAAACAACTCATTTCTCTCATTCCCAGTGGTGGTGGTGGTGGTGGTGCACACACCTTTAATCCCAGCACTCGGAAGTCAGAGGCAGGTGGATCTCTGTGAGTATGAGGCCAGCCTGGTCTACAGAGTGAGTTCCAGGACAACCAGGGCTACACAGACAAACCCTGTCTAGGAAAACAAAAAATAAAAAATAAAAAATAAAAACAAAAAATAAAATAGATAACTCGTTTCTCTTATTAAAACTTGATTATTTTCTGTGAGCAGACCTCAAGTTAATATACCACATTGATTTCTAAATACCTTCCTTTGTGTCCTTGTGAACAATATGTTCTCGTTTGCTGAAAGTGAAGGCATTCAGGAACTTGGGAACTACAGATGGTCTCCAGTGACTTTCTGTTTGTGGCCTGGTGGGATGGCTCAGTGGGTGAAGGCAGACACTCGTCCCAAGCCCACTGACCTGTGTGTGATCTCCTGGTCTTACATGACGGAAAGGAAGAATTGATTCCTGCATGTTGCACTCTGACTTCATGCGTGCTGAGCAGTGCATGCCTGCCCACATACACATACCTCAAAATAAAATCTTAGAGGGGGGAGGGATTTATTCTGGCTCACAGTTGTGAAATCATTATTTCTAGTACTTACGGGAAAGACATTTATTTCATGCCAGAAAGAGAAGACAAGACTAGGGTTTTACATCCTCTTTGAAGATACAACCGTAATGATCTGAAGACTCTTACTAAACAGCCCCAAAGGTCCTACTACCTCCTAATAGCACCATGTTGGGAATTGAGCTGCAGGCCATCTGTGGGACATCCAGAGCCAGACTGGAGCAATGAGACACGTGGGTTCACCCAGTTCAGGGAGGGAAAGGAAGCAGCATGGTGGTCATAAGAGGAAGAGAACTTAGTAAGTATAGAGTGTCTTTTAGGAGAAATACGGTAACGATGATTTCACAGCTTGTTACTGTGGCCAACGTCCCTGAGCTGTACCTTCTAAATGGTCAAGGAGGTAATTTAAGGCTATATATTTTTATCAGAATTAAACAGAATTGCAATAAAAGAAAAACACATAAGCTAGAATTGGTGTTCTGGAAACAGGTACTTAGCTGGCAAATGTTATTAGTACAATAAACAGAAGCTGTATAATAGAAATTGTCATGCTCAGGGCTAGAGAGGTGGTTCAGGGGTTAAGAGTATTGGCTGCTCTTGCAGAGGACCCGGGTTTGAATCCCAGCACCCACAGGCTTACAATCACCTGTAACTCCAGTTCCAGGGGAATCTGACGCCCCCTTCTGGTCTCTTTGCATATTGCGTTGATGTTGTGTTTATAGGAATTTGTAGGTAAACACTGATACACAAAGTGTCGGGGAAGTGTGTTTCACTTACACTTCCGACAAGATGGAGCCCAGTCCAACCAGTGATCAAGAGCCAACTTATCAGTTATATTTAGTGACAAAACATCAGTCATTTGAATGGGTCACTGGATTTGTGTATACCACAGGAAGTAGCAGATACTACCCATGAGGACCTCTCTCGCCAATGTCCTCACCAGAGACAGTTCACCAAATGCCACCGGCAAGCAAGTTCTATTCACAAGTTCAAAATAGACAGGGAGAATGATGTGGTGGTGACCCATCTGCTGCAGTCATGAGGCCACCTGGATTTATTAACAGGGTGTGACCACATCCCATTCCCTGGTGTCTGCTTCTGTGGGAAGACAGGAGGCACAGTGTCACAGGAACTGTTTGGCCAGTGGAGCCTGCACAGACTGCTCACCTAGAGCCCAAGGCTAAGGAGGAAGGCAACAGTTTTAGAGACAGACAGACACACCCAGCTCCCCCGAGGTGACCTGGCAGCCCTGGTACGCCTGGAGGTGTCTAGAGCCAAGCAGCAGACCCCACCTATCTACTCACAGGAACTTTTGTATACCTTGTAGTAGTGGCTTTGTTGTCCGTTCCTTACAGAATTCATATGGCATTTAATCACCATTGTAACAATTTGCAAGGTGGGGTGTGTAGCCGTGAGACTTCTGTCCACCTGGATGGGATGAATGGATGGGTGCCATTCCCGAAGGCCATTCTACCTCCATCTGGAAGGGGACTGAGTGTCCCTGCCCTTTGGGAGACACACCATTCAATGAGCCACCTTGAATGGAGAATGCCTGGCCGGCTGGGTCCTTGACCTTGGACTCTTCATCTTTCAGGACTGTTAGCTGATGCTTTGCCTTCTATATTATAGCTTGTGTCACTTTATTACAGGGCGACAGAGCAAACTGACCTACCTTTGTTCTCTCTAGGCCTCGACTCATGGACACCTGTCAAAAGATCCCATTTGTGGCCAGGGAAACTGAGGCCCAGAACACAGGGCCCCAACTATTTTTCTCAGCTCTGCCTGGTCCCTCTGGACATCTTCCTCCTGCCTTCCCTCTGAGCAGCAGGGATGCTCTCAGTGTGACTACTTCCAGGACAGGACAGGGGGCAGAGACAAGGTGTCTGGGAAAGGGGTAAAGAGCAATGATGGCTGTCCTCGGTGAGCGCACAGCAGTGCGGTATGGACACACACACACACACACACACACACACACACACACACACAAAACTCTAGGAAAGATCTAGTTAATGTCTCTCAAGCTGAAACAACCTGCCTAACCTCATAAACTCATAAAGTACGTTATCTGGTCTTTTAGCTTTTCCACCCAGCTTTGAGCCGGTTTGAAATCAAAATTCACTCAGGAAAACCCAAGAACATAGCTCCTCCTCAGGCCATCAAGTTCTCTCAGCTCAGCAGACTGTTGGTTCTTTTTTTTTTCTCTGTATAGCCCTGGCTGTCCTGGAACTCACTCTGTAGACCAGGCTGGCCTTGAACCCAGAAATCCGCCTGCCTCTGCCTCCCGAGTGCTGGGATTAAAGGCGGGTGCCCCTATGGCCTGGCTGACTGTTGGTTCTTAACCATGTTTTGACACCTAATAATTCCATTCCACACTTAATAAACTAATTTTTTGAGACAAGTTTTCACTGTGTATCCCTGGCTGTCCCAGAACATGCTAGCCTTGAATAGCAGACCAGGCTGGCCTTGAACTCATAGAGATCTCCCTGCCTCTGCCTCCTGAGTGCTGGAGTTAAAGGTGTACGTCACCACAACCATCTTTTTTTTTCACATTTTATTTTACGCGCTTATATATAAGCAACCACATGCATGCAGTGTCCACAGAGGCCCGAAGAGGGCATCAGATTTCCTGGAACTGGAGTGACAGGTGGTTGTGAGCTGCCATGTGGGTACTGAGAACAGAACTCAGGTCCTCTGCAAGAAGCATGTGCTCTCAGCACTCGGGAGGCAGAGGCAGGCAGATTTCTGAGTTTGAGGCCAGCCTGGTCTACAGAGTGAGTTCCAGGACAGCCAGGGCTACACAGAGAAACCCTGTCTTGAAAAAACAAACAAACAAAAGAAGCGTGTGCTCTTAACCACCGAGCCATCTCTCTAGCCCCCAATTCATCTTTTTTAAACCCTGAAAGAAGTATGGGCTTTCAGACAATTTTATGTCCAGCTCAGACAAGCCAAGCTGTCATCTGTGCTGACAAGTCTGCATTGTATCAGATGCCGCCGTCCCTGCGTTCATCACCACCTGTCACGAGTTCCATCCGTCTTTACTATTGTCTGTGAGATTACTCCTCCTCTCTCAGTTCCTTTTCTTCCTTTTCTTTATTTTTCTTTCTCTTTCTCCCTTTGAGACAGTGTCTTAGTTAGGGTTTCCATTGCTGTGAAGAGACACCATGACCAAAGCAACTCTTATAAAGGAAAACATTTAATTGGGGCTGGTTTATAGGTTCTGAGATTTAGTCCATTATCATCATCATGTCAGGAAGGATGGCAGCATCCAGGCAGATGTGGGGCTGGAAGAGCCTAAAGTTCTACATCCTGACCCAAAGGCAGCCAAGAGAAGACTCTTCCAGGCAGCTAGAAGGAGGGTCTCTTCCTCAATAGGTGAAACCTGAGCATAGGGGAAGACCTCTAAAGCCCACCCCCACAATGACACACTTCCTCCAACAAGGCCACACCTCCTAACAGTACCCCTCCCTATGGGTCAAGCATATTCAAACCACCATAGACAGTATCTCACTTCGTAGCTCAGGAAGGCAATACCCACAGATGCCAGAAGAGCGTATCAGATCCCCCGGGGACAGGAGTTACAGAGGTTGCCATGTGGATGTTGGGAACCCAATGTGAGTCTTTTGGGAGAGCAGTAAGTCCCCTTAACCCGTAAGCCATCTCTCTAGACATCCTTGCAAGAAAAAGAACTTGGGGTTTTTTTTGTAGAACATATTGATGCTATAGATCACTTTTGGCGGCACTAGCCTTATGGTAGAAGTTTCCAGTCTATGGGCACGGCTCTCTTCCTTGATGTCTTTTCCTCGGCTTTTGGTGCTCTTTGTAGTCCTCTACATCTTTTGCCCCCTTGGCCTCTTTACTACTAATCAGCTGTCTTCGTCATTAATAGCATGTACTGCCTGAGGTCTGGTTACTCCTTCGTTAACTAGCTCCATGTCTGCAGTGGAGGATCACACAGTCCACATGGACACATGGTGCGGGTTTGCATGAATTATTTTCCCATTTGAAAGCCAGACTTTCACTCGGGTGGCTTTCCAACCCATATTGGGCCTGAAGTATCCTTTTTGTTCCATTAACTATTCACAGAGTCAACCGGGGAGACGTTGTTATTAATTTCAATGGAGGGCTAAAATGCAATTCTTTCTCCGTAATTGCAGGCCCGTGGTCTAAAGAGCCCATGAAAGCTTTTAATCTGGGGCTTTTTTAGAGGAGAATGATCAGAATTACATTGGGCATCTTTTGAAGGTGCATAATTATCAGAACCTCAATGACAAAGGCATTCAGAGAGCCCCATACCATGGATGCTAAACTCACATACAAGCATCAGGTAAACTGCAGCCGTAGCTACTCCAAGATGGAGAAATGGCACAGGAAAGGCCAGCGATGTCTACGTGCTTTGATTTTCTGTTTGATTATAGATTGGAAGCTCCTGGTGCCACACAGCCCACGTCTTGGGGTTTGTATCACTGTGCAACAACCAAAAGCAACTTAGAGAGGAAAAAGTTTACTTGGCTTACTTGTCTCAGACACAGTCATCACTGGGGGAAGTCACGACAGGGACTCAAGTTGGAACTGAAGGCAGGAACTGATGCAGAGGCAATGGAGGGATGCTGCTTACTGACTTGCTCCTCGTGGCTTGCTCAGCCTGCTTTCTTATACACCTGCCTAGGGGTGGTATCACTCACAGTGGGGTGGCTCATCCCACATCAGTCAAAAAAAAAATGTCCTATAGACTTCCCTATAGATCAATTTGATGGGGTTATTTTCTCAGCTGAGATTCCTTCTTCCCAAAGGACTCCAGCTGTGTCAAGCTGACAAATGAAACAACAGCCAGGATATCCCACTTCCCTTTACTTGATGCGTTTGTGGTCCCAGAGTTCTCACCCCTGACTCTTCACCTGGATCCTAGGGCTACAGATTAGAGGTAGAGTTAGGGGGTGGTCATTTGCTCCCTAGAAGGTGCTTGAATGTGGTGGCAGTTAATGAAGATGTCCCTAGCTTAGATCTTGGCCACTGGTGATCCGCAGCAAACTCCTGGCTTCTGATCTCAGGGGAGAGGCGTGGGAAGGGAGAAACCAATCAGCTGCTCTTCTTGCTGTCTCTTCACAGGCACAAAGCATATGGCCAGGGCTGCTCCCTTATTGTCATATTCCATGAGAGACAGAGACATTTCTCCCTCCTCCAAAGGAGGAAGAAAAGTGGTAGAAGAGGCCTAGGGAGTGACACAGCATTGACAGCGGGATACCTCATGCCAGGAACGCACGGGCATCATCACCATGACTGGCAGGTAGCTAGGAAACTTCATGAAACCTTGAACAGGAGAGAGATGTCCACTTCCATTCCAAGCTGAAGGGGGCGTTAGAAGCGAGCATAGGACAACCAGGGCGATACAGTAAGATGCCATCTTTCAAAGGAAAAGACCGCAATGACATCCAGTGTATTCTTAGCTGTGACTGACATGCCTGACCAATACAGAGGAATGGACAATGTTGCCACAGAGTTCAAACAGAACTTGATAAGATCAGCCAGCAAGGAGTGAGGAGGACAGTTAAACCTGGTGAGTATTACCCCTTTGCAGGGCAACCAGCCGTCTGCCTGTGAAGACCGTTAATCAAGCACCAAGTTAAATAACTTCTAGACAAGCTCTTACCCTGTAGCATGGGCTGGTGCCAGACTCGCTGTGCAGCTCAGACAGATCTTGAACTCTGGATAATCATGCTTGGGCCTCCCAAGTGAGGAGAGGTGTGTGTGTGTGTGCACAGACACAGAAAACAAACCAGTAAGCTAATCTTTCTCTATCCAGAGACACTCCTCTTTCTTTCTGAGGTAGCAGTTACTGGCGAGGAGTGAGACGCCCTGCTTTGGTGGGCCACATGGCTGGACTTCTGGATCCCCCTGGATGCCCCCGCTGCTCAGCTGTGCCTAGGGTTAGTGAGCATCTGACAGAGAAGGTTGTTATGGGCACCCGCCAGGTCTGATGGACTATTGGGTCCATGGAACATGCCTGTGCTCTGAGACCTGGATCTGGAGGCACTGCAGTAGCTGCCTCTGCCAAGGTCCAGAACCTTCTCTGTGGCAGGCAGCAGGGTGGACCAAAGGCATTTAAACAGCAAAGCTGGGGTCTGTCCTGAAGGAGTATAATCTCTTCATTTATTAGAAGAGACATGGCAATTTGGGCAAAGCAGCCTGTGTCCCAGGCTTCTCCTACACCCTGAGCTGCACAGTGAGGGGTGGGGGGTAGTATCAGGACTCAGAGTCAGCCAGCTTGGGTGATGGACATTTTGGAGACAGACAGGGCCTGGCCAAATATCCTGGTGCAGGTTTCCCTGGGGAGAGACTTCTTTGAGGCACTGGGAATCTAGGCTGAAGCAACCGGAAAACCTCGCCAATTCTAGAGAGACTGCGGCAAAGAAACCATTCTGGAAGGTGGTGTTAAAATAATGTATTTTCTAGTCTGAGAGTAAAATACAGACAGAGCGGAAGGATAGGAGCAAGTGAAGGAGATGGAGGAGGGACAGAAGGAAGATGGTACCAGAGAGGAGCCTATGCTGGTGAGCAGTCCCGTGAGGCAGCCTGGGTGAGCCCTTCCATGTCCTCGGTATGGCTTGCTTCTTGCAATATATATATATATAAATATAAATATATATATATATATTTCAGATGACTCAGCAGTTAAGAACACTTGCTGCTCTTCCAGAGGACCTGGGTTCAATTCCCAGCACCTACATGGCAGCTCACAATTGTCTGGAGCTCCAGTTCTAGGGGATCTGGCACCTTCAAACATACATACATGCAGGCAACACACCAATGCAACTAAAAAATAAATCCATCTTTAAAAAAAAGAAATAGGAGCTCCATCTACAGATCAGGTGGAGAGAATGATGCATGGAGCCCGATAGTGAGAAGCAGATTACAGCCTGGCACACCCAAAATTCTTCCCAGGGAGGGGCAGCTTCAGCTGCATCGCCTTCTCTCCAGGGCACCATCTCAACCCTCCCTTAACTGCCTAGGCAAGCCTAACAGTGGCAAGATCTTGACAGATATGGAGGTTGAGTTGAATAGAGAAGGTTGGGGCAGTGGCAGACTGTGACCAACCAGCTGACCGCAGACTCTCTGACTGGTGCCCACACAAAGTCGAATAAACAAAGGATGCCCTGGGATGGGCGCTGGAGTAAACCTTGGGTTGAATGTAACAAAGGGCACAGGGTTTCAGAGCTCGGAACATTGCTGGAGTCCAAGCTCTGTAGCATTGGACTAACTGCTCACTTGTGCTTCAGGAGATTGCAGGGAGGGCCACTGCATGCGCTTGGCACATAGTTAGCTCTCACTGTTGGGCCACTGAAGCCAAAGAAACCTTGCCCACACTGAACTTAAGCATTTAAAGCATGCTGATGTACGCTTGGAGATGGACAGGGGATTTGACTACAGAGCTAAGAGGAGGAAGTCAGAGAAAGCCTTCAAGGAAGCTCCCATTTAGAGGTTTTTGTTTGTTTGTTTTTGTTTTTTAAATGTATTTATTTTATGTATGTGAGTACACTGTCACTGTCTTCAGACACACCCAGAAAAGGACATCAGATCTCATTACAGATGGTTGTGAGCCGCCATGTGGTTGCTGGAAATTGAACTCAGGACCTCTGGAAAAACAGTCAGTGCTCTTAATCCCTGAGCCATCTCTCCAGCTCTGCCATCTAGATTTTAAAATGGGGGCTGGAGAGACGGCTCAGGGGTTAAGCACATCATCTGCTCTTGCAGAGGACCACAGTTCAGTTTCCCAGCACACACATGGGAGCTCACAGCTACCTGTAACTCCAGTTCCAAGGGACTTTGACACCCTTCTTCAGATCTCCCCAGGCACTAGACATGCATGTGTAGACGTACATGCTGGTAAAACACTCATATAGGAAAAAAAAATCTTTCAAAGTTAGATAATAAAATGGAAAATTTGAAAGTAAATAGCTTGGGTAAAACGAATGGGCAAGGGTCGAGAGTGGTGATCACATCTTTAGTCTCAGTACTTGAGAGGCAGGTGAGTCTCTGTGAGTTCAAGGGTAACCTGGTCTACACAAGTGAGTCACAGGCCCAGGCTAGGCAGGACACAGTGAAACACTGAAGAAAAAAGAAAGCTAAATTTGTTCAAAGATAAAGATGGACTAAATCAGAAAGAGCCAGCCCAAAACACTAAGTTCTACTCAAAACACCCAGGAGCTTGATAAGGGAAACTGAGTAGCTCAAGGCCAGCCTGGGCTACACATTTGACACAGTCTCAAAAACAACAACGACAACAACAACAACAACAAAAACCCCAAACCCACAAGTCAGAACACAGATTAGATTCAGCACAGCTTACAAACTAGGAAAGTTATATACTTGACATAACCCCACAGAGAGATCAATAATATGACTTACTGTGTCCAACCACAGCTAGATAATAGGACAAAGAAAGTGTCTGTTTGAAACACATGCAGACTCATTGTTGGCCATGATTTCCTAGACCATCCAGCATAGTGACTGTCCCTACAGCATCTATATATCATGTTAGGTGGTCGGAAGCAGCATGTAGAGGTTCCAAGTCTTGTGAGGATGTATGTAGACCTAATAATGCACTTGTTCTGCCGCCTCCTATAAGGGATTTATGCATACATGGGTTTCTGTATCCAGGCTTGGGGTACTGGAGACAGCCTCCTGAAGACCAACTGACAATGCTATGCACTTTGCTCTCACTTCCCTTAGGTAGTGTGGATTAGCAGAGCTAGTCTCAGACCATCTATCATGAAGAATGATAAAGAGAACAATGTACTCCTCCCGGAGAGGGGGATGTAAGAGATGGGGGTAATTACTGCCCCTATTTAGCGAGTGCGGTGTGGTCAGGATGTGAATGAAGGCAGCAGAGAGGGCAGAGTGGGAATTCTCCTTGCCATTTTTTTTGTAGGTTGGTTTTGTGCAAGTGAGTCCCAAGACCAACATCCCCATCCCCCTTATAGATCGGATGAAATCAATCTCTAGACATACCTTTGCCAGGCTACTCTGAGACCAGGAGAGACATCTGTAGAGAATACCACACCTGTGGGCATGAGAGTCTTCAGAGTAGTGGATTTCGCTAGCCAAAATGATGGCATCTCTGTGTTAGTCACTGACCAATTACACATCCTTATTTTGAGGCAGGGTCTCAGCATGTAACCTTGGCTGGTCTGAAACTTGTTATCTAGATCAGGGTGGTCGTAAATTCAGAGATCCTCCTCTGCCTGCCTCTGCCACCCTCCCAAGGGTTAAAAGTAAAACCATTCTCCAGGACGCCAACTGTATTTCTAGGATGCAGTAGAAGCTGCCTATTTGCCTGGGGAATACATGGGGAAATTAGAACTAAAAGTGGTCCTATGTCTCCAGAGGAAGGCGCAGTGCGGCCTATCTCCAACTCCTGGGTTCTGTGCGTGTGACACCCTTTTGTCCCTCATCCCAAACAGTTCTGCTGCTACGCTGCTGCCACTGTTGTCACAGGAAAACTGCAAACCTGTCCCGACCTGTTCCTTTCCTCTCATCCTTCATTCTTTGCTAGACAGATTGAAATTGAAGGCAGTTCCCTATATCACAAGTGGGATTCCCTTAATCCCACTAAGGATTACCCCCACTCCGAAAGTGTGGCCTAGACACTCCTCCTATGAACACTTTGTCTCCTTAGGTGGCTCTGCTGTGGACGGAAACCAGAAGCCTGTTCCTCAATCCTCACCCCAACTTCCCAGTTCCTGGCACTGTTAAAGTGGGCATCGGGAGACTGTGTGTGTGTGTGTGTGTGTGTGTGTGTGTGTGTGTGTTCCAACACCCAGACCCTGGACAGCTCTCAGTAGCGGTGCAGACTGTACAGGGACAGTTGAAGATGGAGTATCCTTCTGGTGTCCCCGCTACTTGAGAGGCTGAGGCAGGAGAGCTTCAAGTTTGAGGTCCGCCTTGGTTAGCCAGCACTTGACTGCATTTAGTCTCAACAGGATTGGACAGGCTGGAGTCAGATCAAGGACGCAGGACAAGGTGCCCCTGGAAGCCTAAGACATTGTAAGTAGGAGCCTGGTCCTGGGGAAGTCCAGGGCGGGGTCTGGGGAATGTGAATCCCTTGTGTGATTAAGGCTCATGCGAATCCTGACATCAGAGTCCTGTTTAGGAACACAGACACACACTATTGAGAGTGAACAAAACATCAAGTCCAGAGGGATCTTGAAAGTGGTTTTAAGATGGGTGTGGTGGCTCAGACCTATAATCCCAGTTTGGAGGTGCTAAATTGGGGTACTGTTCTGAGTTTGAGGCCAGCATGGGTTACACACACACACACAAACCAGACCGGTGATGGTGCACACCATTAATCTCATTGCTCTAGAGGCAGAGGCAGGCAGAGCTCTGAGTTCAAGACCAGCATGTTCTGGGTCAGTCAAAACCCAAACTATTTTTCTTTTCTTCCTTCCTTCCTTCCTGATCAGACAGTTCGACAACTCTACCCGGAAACTGATGGATTTAAAGATCCTAGGACAGTGCCTGGTATATAGTAGATGGTAAGCAGTTACTGAGGGGCTGGAGAGACGGCTCACATACTCCTCTCGCAGAGGATCCAGTACCCACATTAGGCGATTCACAATTTGTAGCTCTAACACCTCCAGTCTCTGTGGGCACTTGTATTCATATGCATACAGAAATTATATATATATGCATCAGATCCCATTACAGATGGTCGTGGGCCACCATGTGGTTGCTGGGATTTGAACTCAGGACCTCTGGAAGAGCAATCAGTGCTCTTAACCGCTGAGCCATCTCTCCAGTCCTCCATAATAAATTTTTAACAAAAGAAAATATTGAGTTTTAAAAAAAAGATGTTTTGTGTCTTGTCTTTGCATAAATGAGATCGTGGTCTCCCCACATTTTACCCGCCAGCCAGAAAGAGGGGTACTAGAAGGCAGTTACTTAGTTAGATATGCCCACCAATGGAAGAGCCTGGAATAAAGGAGCCAGGTCACAGCTATGAAACACATCCTCCTGGAAGTTAATGGGGCTCACAAAGCCTGGTGACCTGAGATCTTGAAGATGTGGAGGACCAGAGACCACACCCTTCAGTCTGACTTACCCAGTTTCCCTTAAGTGCATGCTAATTGCCCACAGGGTCAGTATAGCTACAGCGAGCATGCGTGCCTACCTATCTCAATATGGAGGCAGTGTAGCTCACAGCCACCATGAAGTCAGACCAGGATCCTGAGCTCTTGGATGGAAGGTTCTGAGCCACTCAGGACTGCCTATGCAGAGGCACAAGCCTATGCAGTGACTCTGGTGTCATTTTCCTGGGGCATTAGCTCACAGCAAACACATATTTTCTACCATAAAAACTTGGTAAGATGAAAACTTTTTATTTTAGCCAGGCGTGGAGGCATAAGCTTGTAAGCTCAGGTAGTCAGGAGTCTGAGGCAGGGGTATGACAAGTTTAAAGCCTGCCTGGAGTATAAAAAATTTCAAGACCAGCTTGGACAGTTTGAGACCCTGTCTGGAACTGAAGAGTAAAACGTCCTCCAAGGCTCAGGGATCATGACACAGGAGTGGTTAGCGAGCATGGACGGGGCTGGTGGCTGGTGTGGACTGCTGTGAGATGCATCTTCCAGAGAGGATGTGCTGCTTGTATCCATGAACTCACGAGACGGGGCCCACTAATCTTCCACCACAAATAGGGGAAGTGGAGGTGACACTTTGGTGGCTAGGGCGGGAGTGGGGAGTCATACTGCTCAGCGTGTAGCCACAGGTAAGGCAAGCCTGCTCATGTACATGATTCGCATTGCCATCAACCCTAATTAAATGCAGTAGGAAACATTCACCCCTAAAAAATATGAAAGAGGGGTAATTTACTGGGAAGTTCAGTGGTGGGCGATGGAAGAGATAAGAAATAATGCAATAATGGAGGGGTGGTTAATAAAGTCAAAATCCATTATATATGGAGCCGTGGATGCCTCGAACTCCAACACTCTTGGTCAGTCTTCGAATGGCACAAAAGAAGTCGGTTGTGGTTTGATTCACTGAGTTAAGTGGAAATGTCTTGAGCCAAGTCTGCAAAAACAGCCTGTGGGAAACCCTGAGGAGCCTTGAGCTGCAGCGGCTTCAGGCTGGAGGGAGCCGTGCTCTGGCTCCCGGCACAGACAGACCTTTCTTGGATGTGATTGACAGTTTCGCTTCTCTGTCTCAGGCACTTTGTAGCTATTAGGCAGTGCACATAGCTGAACAACTTTACTTCTAAAGAGCTTCTCTGTTGCCATAGAAATTAATTGGTGGTGTAGTTAAATAGAACAGATTTATGGTACAAAGTGACAGAATAGCTTTGAGATAAGGACTCCCAAGGGCTGAAACCTTTCCTGCAGGTGGGGAAAAGAGACTCAGACAAGTTCAGTCACTGAATTCCCAAGTTCCCTGAGCTGTTCTGGTCTGTATGGCTTGATCACCAAATCTGATCAAATTCGGAAAAAAAAGCCGAATTATAAAAAAGTCACTCCCTGTGAAGGTCATATAGAGCGTGCCTATCTCTACAGCATGCACAGTAGGTGTTAAATATGTTGTCCAGTGACCTAAGGCATTGACTGTAGGGAAAGATATCACACACCTTAAATATTCCATTGTATTTTATATTGTTTTTTTTTTTTTGAGACAGGGTTCCTCTGTGTAGCCCTGGCTGTCCTAGAACTTGCCATGTAGACCAGGCTGGCATCAAATTCAGAGAGATCCTCCTGCCTCCGCCTCCAGAGAGTAAAAACGTGTGCCACCACACCTGGCTACCTGTAGTTTTTTAAATATGTATATTGTGGGCTGGAAAGGTGGCTCTGTGGTTTAGAGCATTTGCTGCTCTTGTAGAGGAGTGAGTTCAATTCCCAGCACCCACATTAGGCAGTTCCCAGGTACCTGGAACTCTAACAAGGGATGGGGTTGGGAGGGTCAGACCCCCTCTTCTGGTCTCTTTGGGCACAAGCACGCATATGTGTATATATACATACAGACTCACAAGTACACACATTCTTAAAAACAAAAATATCCTTATTGCTTCAGCTCTGAGCTTTTCAAAGCACAGCCCAACTAAATCTAAATGAGACACCATTACTAGCTGTAATGTGGGTACACAGGTCCAGGAAAGGGGAGAAACGCTCACGGAGGCCAAGATCCAGGTGTGCGAACTTTAGTTTAACCATCCGTTTATCTGACTGAAGCTTCAGCCATCCAAGGGATGGTTAAACGCAAAGGCCTAGAAATCAAATTCTGTAGTTCCAGAGTTAGAAAGTCAAGAGTTAACAGCTGGAGCCCCGGTAGGACTTGGCCATTCAAAAACCAAGGCACACTGCACAGCACTCCAAGGAAATGAAACCCTCTAAATCAACTGGAGCTTCGGTAAGTGTCCTCAGAGGCTCACGTGCCCCTAGCTGCTAGGCGCCCGGCTTCTCCTGCTACTGTGAGGTAGCAGAATCATCAAGGAGTGGGGCACTGTTGGGACCCTGATGCTGGGATTTTGGTCCTGTTCTCCTGCTATCATCCTGATGTGAGGCAAGCAGCATCATGCCACCGCATTATCTTGCCTGCCTTAACACAGGCATCAAAGCGACAGCCTGACCTACCACGGCATGAAATCCGTGCCCAAATCAACCATTCCTCTTTAAGCAAAAAGAAAGACAAACAAAACAAAACAAACAAACAAACAAAAAAAAACCAAAGCTGACGGACGCCTGCCAATTCCTCCATCCAGTTCTCTGGGTGGCTAATGAAATCAAAAAGCTGGTGTGTGTGTGTAGACTGTCAAACTGCTTGTTCCCCTGCTAGAGAAGAAAAATGATTATCAGTGACCCTCTACTCTCAGAACCTGGGCAACGAGAGGCTGTGGTTGTATCCTGGGCTTTTATGAAATTGCTCCTTCAGGCTGGGACACACCATCAACTCCAGGGCTGCCACTGGCCACTCTTTGTAGGGAGGGTACTGGTCTGCATTCCAGCCTGGTCACACTGTGGATCTGCCGCGGTAGGAGTTTTAAGAGACCAATAGGATGTTCCCCAGAGGCTTCCAGTATGACTGAACATTTGAGAGCATGCACTGCTTCACCAGAAATGGAGCAAGTATAGAACGAAGACACAGCAAGGTGCAGCTTCACCGTTCAGTGTGACAGACCCAAATGTCAGACAGCACACATCCTCAGTGGGAGGATGCCTGGCAGTCAGTCACCCTCCCCAGAGCAAACGGGCTAACTAGCTGAGGAAACAGAAGCCATGGGTCAGGATTGACTGACGCGGTGAATGCCGTGCTGAGGAAACACAAGGCGGGCTCCTGATGTAATTACAGTTCAATTATTTAAAACAGTTCTAGTAAGTCACATTAGAAAAAGCAAGAGAGAAACTGGTAATTAAATGTAACCCAATACAACCCGGTGCATCCGAGACACTGGCAGCTCAGCACACCGTGTGGCCAAGCTTCAGGGACAGCCGAGGGCCAGAGGTACTGTGGATGGGGAACGCCTAAGACGGCATAGGCTCTATGGTGTATTCTGTCTACACGAGCAAGGGCAACCTAGGTGACGTGGGTGGGCCTCAAGCACGGCAGGTGGTGACATCAGTGGCTCTGCGAATAGGAACCCAGTTCTCAGATGGCTGCCTGCGCTGCTTCGAAGCAGATGGCATTTCCTTCCATCCAGAATGGCTATCGCATCGTTCTTTAAACATATCTGAAAAACTCTGGAAGAATATAAACTGAAGGCACAGAACAAATCAAAATATTCAACTTTAAGTGCTTAACTGAGTTCAAAAATCTCAACAGCAACAGATCAGGGAGAGACTCCATCACAGAGACCCTGGGATAGCCAGCGCCCTCTCTCAGAGATTTTCATGAGAAAAATAATGTTGAAAGAAACTTTTTTCCCCAAAAAATATTCACCAGACCACCAGGTTGGACATATTTTTATGTATAACAAAGTGGCAGTTACGTATGATATCTGTTGGATGGCCGCTCCCCAGAGAAATGACAAGTCTTACAAAGTCCTTAAAAAGTAGCGAGGTTGGTTACAAAATTGTATCTGGGGAGCGGGAGACACCGTTTCACGTCAATTGCACTTCAGGATCAAATTGCTTTCATAGGCGATTGTCCCAGAGCAGGGCAGCGCTACACCTAGGGGCATCCCACCCTTGGTGGGCTGGCTGCGTGGTGACTGTGGGGAGCTCGGGCTGAACAGGCCAATAGCAACCACCGTTGCCAACTCTCTACCACAGAGCGATCTGTTTGGTTTCTTAATATAAAGTTAACTGGAATGACCAGTGACATGGATACAAAGCCCAGCCATACTGGCTAAGGAAGTGGCTCGCTCAGCTCGTATGACTAGCAATGCCATCTGTCTCTGAGCTCACGGGTAAGTTAGCTCTGATTTTGAATGAGGTTTCTAAATGAGACTTTTCAAGTACAAGAGGTACAGAGTTTTTTCTCTTATTTACTTTCTCACTATGCTGTCTAAGGGTCATCGTCTGTGTTGAATAAACGACAGAGTTTTCAAAACATTAAAAAAAAGAAAAAAAAAAAAAGAAAAAGAAGGTTTAGTGACCAACAGCTGAAGATATTAATATTAACATCTACAATCTACTATTTCAGATTAAAAACAACAAAACCAAACAGAGCTTTTTGGTCTCTTGAGGGAACTAAGGGTTTTTAAGATACACAGGAACGAAAATCAAAGGCTCCTGTTCAACTCAGCTGTGATGGATGTGTGTGTATGAGTGTGTTGTGTGTTTATGAAGTCATGTATTTTAATCACCTAGTTCAGTTGCATAAATCACAAAAACATCTCCAGACAAGATTGCCGATAAATATAAACTCTAGAAAATGACTTTTAGGAAAATATCCCGGAACTTTTCCTACGTAACAAAGCTATCCTTTTGAACAGAAGCCTTGTGCTTCTGGGCTGTCCCAGGCAACACCACTTTGCCAGTTCCAGATGCTACCTCCCAGGCTGCTCTGTCCCTTGAATGGCATTATTTTTGACTATTATTTTAATCACAGTACATTATTTAAAAAGAAGTCTTGTCAGTGGTGTCAGATTCATGTCTTCATGTGAGTACTGAAGATCGCAGTAGAAACAACCCAAATGTCACTTTATAAACGGTATAAAAAATCTTGAAATGTTGGCACCAATGGAAAGTGAGGAAAACCTAAGATGCGCCCCTCTGTGGCGGGCGCTTTCTCCAGGGCAGGGAGCGCTGCAGATGCTGCAGTGAATTGCTGCGGATGTAACTCAGTTCATGGCTGAGCTGCTGCAGGTGCAGAAGCCACTCTCGTCCAGCCGGGGGACAGTCTTGGCAGCCACTGAGAGCATCTGAAATATGAGCCCCAGGGGGCTGGCGGGAGCTGATTTCCGAGCAAAGAGAAAACACAGGGCGATGTCAGTGCTTTGGTCCCGTGGCTGCTGCCCAGTAGAAACGCCACACCAGAGGGGCTTCCTTCAGGAGCCTGCAGGGAAGAATGGAGACTGGCAACCGACGTCAAGACTCTATACGAGGCTGCCAGGCCAGCAGATGACAGTCAGAGTGACCTTGTTCCTCTGTTCTTTCAACATGGGGACCAGAGCAGAGTGACTCATGCCCACAGTCGACAGGCCATTTACGGCTACTATCATGTCTCCACACCTGAACAGAACACAAATGGGAGCAGAATTAGTGCCATTATCTCAACGGCATCACACACACAGTCTTAGTGGTTCAGCATCAAGGTCGAAGTTTGCTCTGGTTAACTGTCACAGGGCAGGAGTGTTATCAACTCTGAGAAACATCTGCAGTCTCTCCTTTACCAATCAAAACTAACCGAGTTCAACCTTCCCATAACTGGTGAGGACTTAAGGACATGAAGAAGAATGACTTCACTTGGCAGTCCATCTCTCTAAGCAATACCAAATCACGGCTGGAGAGATGGCTCATGGTATGAGTGCTCGCTCTTTCAGGGACCCGGGCTTGGTTCCCAGCAGTTCACAACTGTCTTTAATTCCAGTTCCTGGGGATCGGATGCCTCCGTGGGCACCTCCCACTCATGCGCACACACCATACACACCCCATTAAATAAACACACAGCTCCCAGTGTTGTGCCTGCCAGCTCTAAGTTAGGTGGGGCATGGCTATGGTTACCCATTCATGGATCTCACGTGAACATAAAGTCAGGCAGACATGGAGCCTCGGGAAACATGAACTGGATTCATCTGGTGGCAGGATCAGACCTGCATGAGCTGTACGGGAAACGCTCAGAGGCCACTCATTCTACAGCACACTCAATCAGGCGACTCAGGTTCAGATCTGGTTTAGACAAACGCAATGTAGCTCTAAGGGGCAGGAATGGTAAACGCAATCGCTTCAGACTCACTCCGGGACTTTTCCTGTGATTAGACCCTGTGGCCCATCCGTAACCATCTCCAGTACAGAAGAGCTCAGCTTTGGAGTATGGTAGACACAAATAGCCAGCGCATGAACGAGCATGGCTGTGAGGAAACATCACTCAATTTACACAGCAGAGAGCAGGCGCCGGGGTGCAGGCGCGGGAGCTGAACCCTCAGTTAGCTCTTGTCTGGTACGACACACACGACCTACGTCATTCATGAGAACGAAACTTACTTTAATCTCCCATCATAGTACGCGGGGGTCCCCAAGACGATGGTCTTGATGAAGAAAGGTTGATTGGTGTGGTTCTCTTCATACCCGCCCACGATACTGAAGCCCCAGCTTCCCAAGTAGCTTCTTCGTAAGACTATATCGTGACAGCTGTGAAGGGCACTGTAAACCAGCAGAGAGATCCAATGGAGGCGTCCCGCTGCCTTCATCTTTGTCACACACGTGTGACAAACAGGTTAGCTTAACTCCCTCTGACTACACGGTTAGTGTGCGCGCGCGTGTGCACTAGGGATCAGACCCAGGTCCCACACGTGCTAGGCCAGCTATACTGGTCCTGTCTGTATAATTATCGACAACCCATTCCCCAGCACGGATGTATCCTGAGACAGGCTTACTTTCTCGAGAACGGCTTTCCTTAGGCTTCTCTTGCCAAGTGAAGAAAGGTATGAACACAAGGAAGGAGATTAAGTTTTAGGAATCTGCACAGAGGCCGAGTACTGGTACTGCTCACAGCACTGTCAACGGCACTTCGATTCTGGAACTAACTGTACCTATCATGGGCTCAACGGAGGCAGCACTGCTGCTCACGGCAGAGGGGTGGCAGGCAGGGGGTAGGGGGCTGTGCAGGCGATAGCTCATGCTAGAACCACAAGGTCCTAGGTGATCCCCAGTGCCCCCAAAATAAGAAAAGGAGGAGGAAGAGGTTGAGGGGAGGAGAGAGAAAGAAATTTGGATGGTGGCCCTTTTCTGGAGGCATGCTACAGGATGCCTAATTTATAGGAGGGGCTGAGGTTGTCCCTCTCCTGCACTCACAAGGACTCACACCTTTATGGGAGACTCTAACGGAAGCTCGTCCTGGAGAACACCAACAAACACATTCTTGTTCTCCGTGAGCACAGAGATGCTACAGGGAAAGTGCTGTCTGTTTACTGTTTGGAGGATGCTAACAGGGGAGGGGGGGCACAATACACTTGTATGTCCAGAGGTCTATGGATCTGGAAATAAGCAGCAAGTAAGAGCTAAAAACAAAGTGACACCCTTTTAACAAAAGTCCTTACTATGACATGAGATCGGATATGCAGTGATTTTCATCATCAGCCTGACTGGGTCGGGAATTACCTGGGAGACACACCTTGGAGAAGATCCACCCTGAGTGTGGATAGCACCATCCCAGGGTCCTACGCTTAATAAAAAGGGACAAAGAGGAGGTGTGCTGAGCACCAGCAGTCACTTCTGCTGCCTCAGGATGTCATGTGACCATCTGCCCCAGCTCCGCCCTCAGGATGTCACGTGACTAGTTGCCTCAAGCTCCTCCCTCAGGGTGTCACGTGGCAATCCGTCTCTAGCACCGCCCTCAGGATGTCACGTGACCATCTGCCTCAGTCTCCTCCCTCAGAGCCCAGTGCTACCCTCTCTGTCATGATGGCCACAGCCACAGACTGTAAAACAAACCTTCTCCCTCCTTATGTTGCTTTTGTCAGATGTTTGTTACAGCTGGGACTAACACAAATATGAAAGGCAAGGCTTTCTGGTTTCTAGACCGCCACAAACGACTTCCTAATGGAGCACGGTGCCAGAACTCTTAGCTCATGGGGAGGAGCTTCTAGAGAGGCTTCTGGCAAGCACCGAAGCCTCACCGCTGTCCCAGATTCTCAGGAACAGTGCAATCACCTTCATAGTTCTGTATCCTTTAGAGGGAGCAAGCCAACGTCTGGTGCAGCAAGGCAATGCAGGGGAACTCACAACCCACATAATAGCCCGAGTTACAGGTATCCATTCAAGTAAGCTCAAAAGCGTATCTTACTATACAGTCATTCATCCAAAACCCCTTCCTGAGCTGAGGGGTTGGCTCAGTTGCAAAAGTTCTTGGCGGTAAGCTACAGAACCCGAGTTTGGTTCCCAGAACCCACATTAAAGAAGCTGAACATGGGGAAACCTCCGTCTGTAATCACGAGGTACGGAGGAGGGGCAGCAGAGCTAGGCAGACCCCAAAAGATCGCTGGCTACCAGCCTAGCCAAATGATTCAGTGAGAGATGCAGCCTCAAAAAGCAAAAGTGAAGAGCGAACAAAGAAGACGGAGGATGTTGATCTTCAGTCTCCGCATACCACACACACTCGTGGACACACACACAGACACACACCACACCGATGCAAACATACAAACACAGAGACACACACAGACACACATACACCAATGCAAACAGATACACACACACACATCAATGCAAACAGATACAAACACACAAACAGACACACACATGCACACACAGGCGACATAAATCCTTTCTTGCTATGCCTGGTGTGCCATAAAATGCTATGAACGACAGTGAGTACATGCAGCCCCCCCCCCCCAAGCCAGGCTGGCACAAAGACAGCTAAAGGCAGCAGCAGAAGGGCCACAGGATTTCCCAGGAGGTGGCTACTCTGACTGATTCACCGTCAGAGGCAGTGCACTGAGCCCCCATAGTCTGGGCATAGCCCTGGCTGTCCTGTAACTCACTATGTGGACCAGGATGGCCTCAAATGAACAGAGATCCGCCTGCCTCTGCCTCCAGCTTCCGTCTTCTTCCAACCACACTAGAATGAATCTGACTACCCAGGAATCAGCCGAACAAGAGTCCTGAGTTCCCCAGTTTAGACAGTTAGCTCTGCAGCAGCTGAAGAGTAATCATTTACACCGGCTTTTCAAAGGGGACTCACGTTTATTCTATGTGAATGGTGGTTTCCTACATGTATGTATATGTGCACCATGTATGTACAGTGCCAGTGGGGACCGGAGGAGGGAGTTGGATCCTCTGAAACTGCAGATGGTTGTGAGCTGCCATGGGGGTGCTGGGAACCACACCAGGGGCCCTTGCAAGAACAGCAAGTGCTCTGAATCACGGAGCAGTCTCTCCAGCCTCTGAATTCCAGGTCTGATGCACTGATGCACATGTATGACACAATAAGGTGACCTTTTGTTTTGTTTTTCAAGACAGGGTTTCTCTGTGTAGCCCTGGCTGTCCTGGAACTCACTCAGTAGACCAGGGTGGCCTCGAACTCAGAAATCTGCCTGCCTCTGCCTCCCGAGTGGTGGGATTAAAGGCGCGCGCCACCACTGCCCGGCAATAAGGTCACTTTTGCTATCATCATCCCACTCCAGAAGGTCCTGCCATGTCTGTGAGACATCACTTCTAGGCCTTGGAATTAAAAACCAAGAAACAAAACCAACAAGAGCTCACAGGAACAAGCCATAAAGCTGGGTTAGGGGCAAACAGACACAATCCCTGTGACTTTTTTTTCTGCTCTTCATGTGATAGTACATCAGGAGGCATACAGCGTGTGTGACTGCTCCTCGCTCGCTGTAAGTCACCTCACATGAGGCAGATGACTCAGAAGCGGGTGCATTTTTCTGGTTTCTTTTTGTTTAAGAACTAGCAGCTTCATGCTTGGCTAATAGTCAAACATGCTTCACACTGCTTTTTATAGACGACAAGAATCTAAATTACTTTAGACACAAATAAACACAGTAACACACTCTTCCCATCTCAGCACCAGCACCAACCATCTGGAGAAAGGCAAGCACCCTGGGGTGCCAGGGGAGGTTCCACTGTTTGCCTGGTCCCCATCAGCCAGCCAGAGAGCATCTTGCTGGTCACGTCTCCTTTGTTCAATACACACTGAGTTCTAACTGCCTTTTTACAAAATGACCATAAGTTCTTGGCTAGTCTGGGCTACAGAATGAGGCCCTGCCTTAGAAACCCAAAATTCTGCCTTTTCGAAGAAAGTTGGCTCAGTGGGTAAATGCCTCCTGTATGGCGTGAGGATCTGAGTCTGGGTCCCCAGAACCCAAAGAGAAAAGCCAGGTGTGGTGGTGTGTGCCTGTAAGCTCAGCCCATGTACAAGTGCCCACCCAAAACAAAACAAAAAAACAAAAACAAACAAACAAAACCTTCCTTAATGGGAACTGCCTTCTTTTTACAAGAAGATACAAATCTTTTTAGCTTAGTCGTTATTAAACATTTTTGCTTTTCTAATTTGGTGCACTTTTACCTGATTACCTTTGCTACGCACTGGGTGATTAACTGTGTAACTGATAAAGGTTAAAACATGGTCACTCCGTGAGACAACAAACCAAGCTCTTGGTACCTTGGCAGCCCGAGCCACATGACCCAGGACGGGGACCAGCTGGCGTCGTACTCATTCTCACTGAAGGCGCTTGGCTGCTCCTCGGTGGCCTGGGCTGCTTCCTCGGCTATCTGGACTTCCAGGGCTTTGAGGATGACGGCTGGAGATGCAGCGCTGGCTTTCAGCATGGCCACAGCCTCGCTGTGACTTAGATTGGTCAGGTCAATGCCGTTTATGTTCAGCAACACGTCACCTGTGCCGTTGGGAAGGCCAGAAGAGCGATTGACCAGAGTGCCACATGACTTCCCGAAGCTCTCGCTTGCCAACTAATGCACGCGGCAGCTCAAGGACCCGGATTGGATGGAAATAGGGTTTTTGTTTTTTTTTTTTTTTACGTATTTGTGTTTTTTTCTGTACTACCAAGGACAACTCATGGAAAACATTCTAAAACAGCTCAAACAGGGTCAGACTACAGAGGAGCAAATGTGAGGCCCCCGAGTCTGAGTCATTACCTGCGTAGCTGTGTACAGGGTGAGGCTGACTGCTTCTCTCTGGAGCTTCAGAGAGCTCTCCGGTTCTTTCTGAATGCCAAACAATTCGATCCTTTGCTTTCAGAAATAGCTTTTTAACAGCTTCTATTTCGTATCACATACTTTTAGGCATAGAAACAGCCCTACTCAGGGCACACATGCCAGAATATGAGAGCAGCCACCCTCGGGCCACTTAGTGAACGAAATGAAACATGATCTGAACATCTTCCCTTGGTTAAATAAGATCTCCCAAGTTAAATAACAAGATAAAATAAAACAATAAGAAGGAGATATAGGAATTATGAGGTCGTAAGTGTAACGGGTCGGTCTGATGCTGCTATATATTCAAACGCTCAATACTGGTCCCCAAGACGTGGTTGCTCCCAACGAGCAGATCCTCACACACACCAAGTGATGCTATGTGAACCTGGCTCCCCAGCTGGTCCAGCAAAGGCTAGAGCCTGTGATTGGGCAGCGGAGGGAGAAAGCTGGGCTTGAGTACTGAGTGCGGCGTCTCAGGAGAGACCAAAGGGGAGGAGGAGGAAGAACACGGAGGTGGAGGAGGCTGTCATGAGAGGAGATGGACCATGAACATGTGGCCAGGAAAAGCAGCAAGTAATGAGGGGCATTATGGCTAGGAGATAAATTAGAATGGCTCCAAACCTGCCCTGTCTAGGCGCAGGGTTTAGAAGTGAAATAACCAGACTGTGTGTCTTTTGCCCAGGCTAGCTACAATGTTTTCTCCTCTTCCATAAGAGGCTAAGAAAGGTTATAGAAGCTCCGGCAGGGGCACTGTGCTGCAAGGGCTACGGACCCTCCCTCTCCCCCTCATCATCTAGCTTGCAGATTTCATTTGGTTTTGGTTTTTCGAGACTGGGTCTCTCTGTGTAGCCCTAGATGTCCTGGAACTCATTCTGTAGACCAGGCTAGCCCTGAACTCAAGGATCTGCCTGCCTCTGCCTCCTGAGTGCTGAGACTAAAGGCGTGTGCCACCACCTGGCTAATCTTCCAAATTGTTAAAGCAACAGATTCTCATTATTGAAAACGTGGGAGAGGCTAGTCCAGTCACCAAACTCCAGATGGGTGTCTAGCCCAGTTGTCATCAGCGAGGCTCCTCCAGCAGCTGATGGGAACAGGTGTAGAGACCCAGAGCCAAACATTAGGTGGACAGATAGCCCAAACTGGAGATGTCCATTAGGTCTCTCTCCCTTGGAGCTCGGCGAACCCCAAGGAAGAGGGTGAGGAAGGGCTGTAGGAGCCAGAGGGGTGGAGGACACCAGGAGAACAAGGCCCACAGAATCCACTAAGCAGGGCCCACATGGGCTCACAGAGACTGAAGTGGCAATCACAGAGCCTTCATGGGTCTGCACTAGGTCATCTGCATATGTGTTATGGTTGTGTAGCTTGGCGTTCTTGTGGGGCTCCTGACGGTGGGAGTTGGGGTGAATCTGACTCTTTCACCTGCTCTTGGGCCCTTTTCCTCCTCCTGGGTTGCCACACCCAGTCCTGATATGGGGGTCTGTGCCTAGTCTTATTGTATCTTCTTATGCTGGGTTTGGCTGCTATCCCTTGGGAGGCCTGCTCTTTTCTGAAGAGAAATGGAGGAGTGGATCTGGGTGAGGAGGGGAGAGGGACTGGGAAGTATGGAAAACTTTGGTTGGGATGCCCTGTGTGAGAGAAGAATAAATAAATTAAATAAATAAATAAATAAATAAAAGAAAACCTCATATGTCATTTTAAATTACATGTACTAAGTCAAGTGGGAAAACAGTTAATTTTTTTCACAGCCTCAGCAAAAAAAAAAAAGTCATAATGTTTATGATGCTCAGATAGCTGGACTTCTTGATGGATAAAGAGTACATAGAACTCGGAGCTTGTTAAGCTGTGAATCTATGGGGTTTTTTTCCTTGTCATTGCACTTCCTATGTGAATTCAGAATCAGGTATTTGGCTTGTTTTTGCTGTTCCATAGAACGTTTTGCTCCGTGAACCAGCGCTCGGAGCCCACAGCAGTTTAGGGCACTGATGTCCCTGTTAGGCTTCATTGTTTGCTACAGCATGGAGTGGTGGCGGGGTGTCCGGAGCAGGGCAGGCATCTTGAGGACAGAGCATGTAGCAAGAACCACATTGGCTTGACTTGTGAGCCACTATTTATGGAGGAGTGGCTGTCACAAAAACAGTCCTTTTGTATAATCCTTGAGGAAAGGTGGGGTTTGGATTGTTATTTTGTGTAGCTCAATTTTTGAGAGCACTACAAAAATAAACAAATGGCTGTGGATTGAAAAAAAAAACCAACTTGGAAGGCGCTCCCACATGCGTGCGCAAAGCCAAAACCAAAATAAACCAAAACCCAAGAAGGAAGTGAACTGTCACCAAATTCTATAACTGGCCAAGTACCTTAGGAAAAAATAGTAGCTTTGTTGAAATACACGCCCAGCACCGTGGGCTTTAGTCTGCCGGCCGCAGAGCACCACCAACGTGCCCTAGACCACTTTAGAGCTGTCTGAGGGCATCTGTGCCCTGCCTCTGGCAACCAGTGCTGGTGAGCCGTTTTTCCATGCAACTGCCTTCCTGGGAGAAATGTCTAGTTCTGTCCCTGAATTAGGTAATTTATGGTTTTAACTGATTTGGAAAGGTTCTTTGTAATTCCTTGATATGCTACGTACACGTGCATAATGTACAATTTGTAAACCTTTCCCCCACTCTGTGGGTTACCTAAGACATTGCTGTCTAATTACAGGTCCCAAGACTTCGTATGTGGGCTTCTCACGAGTGCCTTAGCTTTTGCATTAGGTCTTCAATTCAGTGTGAGCTAGCTTTTGTGAGGTCGGGGTGGGAGCCGACTTTCGTTCCTGGGAAGATAACTTTTCAGCTTCATTTTTCCTCCCCCCCCCCGTATGCACCTTCTCAGCTATTCTGACTTGGCAACAGTGCTCAATTACATGCTTCCCTTTGTGCATATTAACAGACTTGAGAGGGAACCTAAGTGCGAGGGAGTTAAATCTCTGAAACTAGCTTGTCCTCTGCCCCTTCCCCTTGAGTCCTCCACACACTTGCTGTGATACCTGCCTGAGGTCAGAGGGCAACCTTCAGAATCCCTTGTCTTCCTTGTTGAGTTCTGGGGACAGAATTCAGGTCATCCGGCTTGGACGACAGGGGCTTTAACCCGTTCAGCCATCACACAGGCCCTGGACACTTTATCATAACCAACGCTGTATTTTAGTGACACGGCCTTCAGCATTATTTGCCATGGCTGGAGGCACGAGAATCTCAGAGGCTCTTTTCCACGATAAAAATAAGCCAACAGTCTGAGTAACTGCAGGGTCTCAAAGGACACTTGAAAAGATTTTTTAAAGTCACGTTTAACACGAAGCACAGTAATTACTTCTTAAAAAAACACGACTGTACTGCTGAGATGGGACCTGGCTGAACTTCCAGGACCCCGTCTTACCTCTCTTGATCCTGCCGTCTCGAGCGAGGCAGCCATGGGGCGGCACGCTGGTCACAAAGATGGGCAGCTCACCACTCTTGCTCCCTCTGCCCCCAGCAACCGTCATCCCAAGGGACTCATGCGGCTCTTTCTTTACAGTGATATGCTTCTCCTGGCATGTGACACACCGAGTGAGGTCCTACGGTACAAGGGAAGGTCTTGGGTAATTAACAACACGCAGCCGAGGAAGACAGGCAAACAAGGTGGCAGTTCTGGGTGGTTATAAAGGGACTTCATGCCTTAATCCTAAATGAGGACCGAAGCTTTTTGTTTTTGAGACAGGGTCTTGCTATGTAGTCCTGGTTTACCTGGAACTCTCTCTGGCTGGTCTCGAACTCACAGAGATCCACCCTCCTCTGTCTCCTGAGAGCAGGGATTGCAGACGCCTGCCACCACTGCCCAGCCAATAGATAGGGATTTTAAAAACACACACTGTCCTGGTGCCTGACAAAGCTTCCGATTGCCAGCCTCAGTGTTCACATAGCTAACTCTGTTACTGTAGGCAACATGCCTAACTACTAACCACGGACTTTATCATGTTCTCATGATGCACTTTCAGTCATAAAACTGATGATCACATCTAAACAGGCAGCCTGGGACGAACCTGCTTCCCTGTAGCACTAAGCACATGGATTGTCCTGGAGGGTCACTTCTGGTCAATCACTGGACAGATGAAGCCTCCTTGACAAGAAACCACAGTGGCTGGCTGTCGTGGGAGGTGGCGCTCAGACGGTCAACCCCAAATATCTAGGCTCAGCTTCCCAACAGAATGGCAGCCTGCATTTCAGGTTTCAAGCAAACAAAACCCAACCAACCAAACCAACCCCGCCCCCAAAACCAACTTTACATTGCATTATGACTGGCAGGCTGACAAAAAGGCCTATGATTACACCTTATCAGGCCATCAGAGTGATCCTTAGAGGAAGAAAGCCCTCCTCACCTTATGTGAGCTTGGTCGGCTGTGAGAGGGCGGCTGAGCATGGCTGCTGCTGCTGTGCGCTCCGGCCTCGCGGCTGCCATTGCTGGGCTGGGGCTTCCCTGGTCGGGCAATTGTTAAGTTCACCCTCTCTCCGCTGGCCTGGAGAAGACAGTTCATCACCACCCATTGCAAATGATGTTTGCTTAAAGATCACTAGGGGAACATGTTCTCTTCTTTCTCAGCAAGGCAGGTTCTCACGGAGTAACCCAGGGCTGGAGACTCCTGCCTCAGGCCAGGGAATGCAACCATTGTACAATGCCTGGGGACCCTGTGATTTTCTGTGTACTTCTTAGTCCCCTCACCAAAGCCTCATGGGCAGTCACTACCTGGTGGCAGGAGGGTCACAGGCTAGTATTTTCAAACCTTTTACACTGAAACGCGCACGCACACACAGAGGTCTTTTGTATCAGTTTATAGATTTAACAACAGTAAGACCTAAATTATTGGAAGGCTGGTGGCTACTGTTTTAAATGTAGAAGCCTGCTGTCTGAGTGAAGGTTCGTACATGCATTACACCTAAGGTCACATTGTCCTTGCTTTTTAAAGTACATCGACTTACCCAATGCTTCTGTTCAGTGATCGCCACAGCCTTCAACATCACTATTATTCCTATAGATCGCCACAGCCTCTAACATCACTATTATTCCTATAGAAGATTTGACAGACTGCTTTAAGGAACTGTGAGAGGAAGTAGAATCCTTGCCCGATTTGACAGACTGCTTTAAGGAACTGTGAGAGGAAGTAGAATCCTTGCCCGTGACTAAAATTGACAATGTTAGGAAATTCCTTTATGGGCTGGAAAGGTGGCTCAGCAGGTAAGGACACTTGCTGCAATGCCTGATGATCTAAGTTCAATCTCTGGGATCTCCACGGTGGAAGAAGAGGACCAGCTATGGCAGCTGTCCTCTGATCTCCATGTGCACCATGGAAGGCACACCTAGGCACACACACACACACACACACACACACAGGCACATATACACAGGCACACACACACAGGAACACACATACACACACTTGCACTCACAGCAAACATATACATGCACAAATAAAATATATAGAAAAAGAAATTGCTTCATTTTCTGTCCTTCAATTGGAAAATAAGTGATAAACACTTTGATACTGTACTCTAAGTCATTTGCCACATCAGCAGGATCTCCAGGGTCAAGAGGCAAATGCTGAGGTGGTAGAACCCTGCCGTTTACCACCTCTGATTACTACAGCACACTGTCAAGTGGCTACTGGCTTTCTTATAATACACACTCATTGTCATTACTGCACCAAACCAGCATTTCAACTTCCCTTGAAAACTGCTTTGACAAGCTGATTGGTTGAAGTGAACCCTTGTCTCCTGAAATGATGTAAAGTTGAGATGTTTACACTATAAAGACAGATGCTCCAAAATATACGGAGCACAGGTTCCCAGAAAACAGTCAACAACACCCTAAACAAACACAACACACACACACACACACACACACACACACACACACACAAACACACACACAAAGCTCAATTTAGGGACGTTATATAGAACAGTGTGGATTTTGAAGACTACTTTTTAGATAACCATGTCTGATTTTCCAAAGAAACAATGAAAGCAGACACGGCTGTGTGATGATCCAGACTCAGTATTGGGTGTTTACCTGAATAATCTGGGCAGCGAGCTCTGGGGTCCCATGCTTCAAGTCATGGCCGTTGATGGCCAGCACCCGGTCATTGCTGTTGAGCCTGCCGTCCTGCGCTGCCAGCCCCCCTTCCAGGAGGTCAAGAATGAAAACGCCTGGCTCATCTGTCCTTCGGACTAATTTAATGCCGAGCTGCTCTGCAGAGTCCCGTTTGTGGAGCAGCACCTGGAAGACCTCGTCCCGCGGCGCACTGCCGTCGGCATGGTTGTTGGCACGGCTGCCGAAGCGCCTCTCCCGCAGCACTGTCAGATGCAGTGTGCTGCAGGGCTGAGAAAGCACGGCCCGGGCATGGTTATGGGACACGTTGCTGATGTCATAGTTGTTGACCTAAAACATCAAACGGACAAACAGAACCCCTGTGACCAGTGCGTTACACCATTTTATGTTCCTAACTTGCAGACATGTCTAGATGACATCTCCAAAGGAAATGGATATGGAGGAAATGCTATAGGATCCCTCACCTACAAGAACAAGGCCTCTAAGGACTTTCACAGCAGAGAATGTAAAGTCAAGTGCAGCACAGTGCTGTAGTTAGAGACACAGACGTCCATGACACTCTGGGATTACAGGCCTCGGTTCTGCTAGTTACTTCTCGGTAACCGTGGGGGGATATGGAGCTTGGCTCCTCAGGGTCCACTCTACCTCCCAGGACCAGGGTGAGAGGGAGCAGGCTACAGCCCGGCAGGGCAAGCCCACGTCAAGCACAGCCCTAGAGGCTCGCAGGCTCGCATTTCTGGATTTCAAAGCCGCTTTACCTAATGAAACACACTTTAGACAAAATAAATCATTTTATTTCTTGAAAAGTTGCACATTCTGAGTGACTTTTAAAGTAGATAATTACAATTCTACTCTAATTATCAGCACGCGCATGTAATGCATATTTAATATGCCTGGTGTAATTCAATATTCATGTGCTCATTAGAATGTACAGCCTGGACACAATTACAGTGACTGATCTTTGAACATGTAACACATCACTTAGGAAAATAGTCCAGCTTCAATTACCCACCTAGGAGGTGAGAATAATTTTTGTATTTATCACAATTAGAGTTCTCTGAATCCATCAGAGATAAAAACCAACGTTGTCTGTACACCTCTAATGGGAGAGTCCTGGGTTAGGAATGTGACCGTCAGGAGCGCTCGAGACTCTACACAAAAGGCCCTTCTTACCTATCTCGGATGGGCAGTTAGACCTCTTTGAATTTGGGCTTGTTTGCTTGTTTTCCGAGTTTGACCATTTTGAACAGTACCGCCTTGAGTTTTGTTGCTTTTGGTCCTACGGATACCTTTTAAAATCCAGTCATCAAATCTGCAGGCGTCAGAGACGCCCTTACTGTTCCCGAATGTTTATAAAACATTGTGCGAGCAGGCAGCAATCCCAAGACATTGACACAATCGGTAACACTGGACGGAGGCCAGAACTCCAAGGCATGTTCCGGGAACCCAGGCCGACTGGCCTCACAGCTCCATCATCATTTTAGTGGTTCGGCTGCGAGCCGGTACTGCTGTATTCACATTTTTCTGTCTTCAGACAGTCACAAGGGATAAAATGCCCGGCTGAAACCCTGCTCTGCTCTGCAGTCATATGCAAGCATGCAGCCTGCTTTCTCTGTAGAGCAGGCTGGGGGTACCCAACTATGAGGAGACTCCTGCTCCAAGAACGCATGCGTGGCTGTCAGAGAGATTCAGAGAAGACAGACTGTAACAGACTGTTTCTTGATTTAGTACAAAGAGCACAGACTGTAAGTACTGTCGTGCATTTTGACTAAATACGGTCTTTGTTAACCAACACGATGTAAGTCACTGATGTTTCTGATCAAATCAAAAATATTTACTTTGAATGTTCTAAAAGCTGGATGACGTTTAATAATATTGACATAATTTATAATGAGTAGCATTTTCCCTCTAAAATTGCTTGAAGGGCTGCACATGAATCTCTGAAGAGGTGCATAAAGCCCTGAGAGCACAGACTTCCTTTGTAAAGATGCTACTGCATTGAATGTGTGCGCGTGTGTGTGCATTTTAATATGGAAAAATCTAGTTACTCCCACTAATTGCATATTTACTAGATAAAAGTATGGTGTAGCCACTAGTCTGTAAAAGAACCACCTTATTGCACAGGGATTTTCAAACTGGCACACTTTGTTTTTTAAAAAAAGACAAAAGTATACACTTAAAAGGCCGGATGGGGGTGGGGGAGCTGCAGTAAGGGCCAAGGCTTCAAACTGTATGGGAGGAGTGTGCCTAGGAAACAGCTTTAAGACTGTCTGATGCAGGGCAGCAGTGGCGCACACCTTTAATCCCAGCACTTGGGAGGCAGAGGCAGGTGGATTTCTGAGTTCGAGGCCAGCCTGGTCTACAGAGTGAGTTCCAGGACAGCCAGGGCGACACAGAGAAACACTGTCTAGAAAAACAAAACAAAACAAAAACAAAAACAACAACAACAAAAAGACTGTCTGTAAATATAGGGCACGAGTTAGGAACTGGGGAGTACAGGCCAAGTGTCCTCAATATGGTGCCAGCTCTGTGCAGCCTGAGAACACACATAGAGTGACAGAAAAGACACAGTACATGGAAACGGTAGATCAGAGGCTGGACTTCAAAATTAATCTCCAAAACCAATTTGAGGTTCAGTCTGTGTCAGCCACACTAGTGGCGGGCGTGGGGCTTGAGGACTAAAGAGAAAACAACACATGGTCGAGTGGACGGACATACCAATGCTGTGAATCCCCAGTGACAACCCCAACCCTGCTGCCCGAAGCCTGGCCCCTTCTGTCCCAGATCTACAGATCCCTCCTGGGATAACTTAGTCCCTAGAGGTTGCAGGTTTGTTTTGCTACAGGAGATGACTATTCTCAACAGGATGTCACAGCCAAGTTCACTCTTCTGTTGCTCTCTGGACCAAGAGAATCTCTTCCCTGTCATACGGTGACAAATCTGAGCCACAAACCAGATGACTGGACACTGCTGCAGTCACCGGAGAAAGACTGCACATGGTTAAACTTGAGGAGCACAGTACTTAGTATGGTGGACCATGTGCAGAAGTGTGATCAGAAACCAAGGGGATGGGATCAGTGTGGACAGCTTGCAGATTAGAGCGTACAGACCAGAGCACAGCCTGAGAGTGTTACAGACCAGAGCACAGCCTGAAAGCAAGCTGAGGAGAGAGAGTTGGTTTCCCACAAGGAGGCAGGAAGGCTGGCATGCTCAACCTCACAATAGGAAGAGATGCTCTGTGAGGGCAAGACAGGCTTTTACTTTTAAATGTATCCCGAGCAGCTAGTATGGTGCCTGGAGCACTGTAGGGAAGAACTCTGGTTAGGAAGTGAGGCTGCAGTCGGGTGGTGGTGGCGCACACCTTTAGTCTCAGCACTTGGGAGGCAGAGGCAGGCAGATCTCTGAGCTTGAGGCCAGCCTGGTCTACTGAGCAAGCCAGGACAGCCAGAGCTACACAGGGAGGAGAGCGGAGACAGGATACCAGAAGGAGTGTTGCACTGAATCAGGAATGGAGTGGCAAAGGCCTGGACTGGAGAGACCCCAGGGAAAGAGAGGCGGCAGGCCTTGAAGGATCATAGCGAAGGACGGAATGGGGTCAAGGGAGACGGGTCTTGCGCTTGAGCTCTGAGAGGCGGGCTTCCTCTTGCTGGTGAATATTTTCATAGAAATGATCCTTTTTTAAATCACAGGGACTCGAGTGGCCAGGGCAGTCTTCCTATGCAACAGGACACTCACCATTCCTGTCCTCTCAGTAATGTCTTCTAATAATAGAGAAATATCTAGTCCTATGCTAGTGCTTTTGGGGGGGGAATAGCTGTTTCTTCCTGAAGGCAGTCCTCTGGGGGACAACAAAGAGCAGCCAGTGACTGAACCCCCAGAGCTGGATGCTGGCACAGCATCAGGGAATTAACTCAACATTCTGTGGTACAAACTTGTTGAACTCAGGCTGAGGTGTAACTCAGTGGTAGAGCGCTTGCCTAGCACGTGTGCAGACCTGGGTTGAATTCCCAGGATGGTGCAAAAATTATCAGCAGCAGCCAGTGCTGGGCAGGTCAGTCTGTTACATTCTAGCCATCGAGGAATGGAAGGACCAGTCAGACATGCACAGACAAGATAGACAATAAGCTGGGTATGAAATAAAACCAACAAGAAAGAAAAGTCTGGTCAGTGGTGGCCCTGGAATAGCCAAAGTGTCCAAGCCAAAAGTGTCCAGTGTCCCACATGCTCAGGGAGCCCCACACCAATCACCCAGTCACACATAAGACTGGAATTAACGTGAATACACTGTTAACTCCAGCCTCAGGAGGCAGAGGCAGGTAAACTGAGTTTGAAGGCCAACTTGATCTAAATTATCAGGATCTAGGCCAGTCAGAGCTCCATAGTAAGACCGGCCTCAAACACACACACACACACACACACACACACAATTAAAACCAGCAAAACCAACTTTTCTGTAATTCAGTTTCTACAACATCACAGTTGTCTAAGTTGTGGTGGAGCTGTTACCTGAAGAATCTGGTCTCCGGCGAGGAGCCTTCCATCCCTGGCGATGACTCCGTCCCGGTAGACTTCCTGAATGACGATGTTGATCAGTGGCGTCTCGTTGCCGCCCACAATGCTGATTCCTAACTGGATGTATGGGTTAGAGCGGTGGATCTCAATGGTGGTGATCTCTCCTTCTGGTAAACTCAGCGGCTGCTGTACGGCTGCCAAGTCAAACGAGAGAACAGTGTTTACGTTCAGATGCTCTCCAGCTCAACACAGGGTCTTGTAGATGAACAATGACTATGCCAATAAAACACGGTTAAAATTAGCTGAAGTTTCTTCCTCCTCGGACGATTAGTAACCGTCAGTAAATATTTACTATGTACTAGGCCATTAGGGACCACACACTAACAGAGAGCCACCGTGCATAAGCACAGATTGTGCAAGGCTGTAGGGAAACAGAACAAAACGCTGTGGTCTGGTGGATAACCCCAGAGGAGCGAAGGCCAGAGTGGTAAGGGGCAAAAAGCATCACAGATGTGTCAAGAAACTATGAACACATAGGGCGGCGTATGGTTTCGTAGAGAAAATGAGCTCTAGAAGTAACAGCAGCCCAGGCTCTGTGTGCTTCCTAGTGGGTGTGCAGGTAGCAGGCGTGTGGAGCCAAGTGATGTATTCCCAGGCACACAGTAGCCAACCGGCTGAGCCTTCATCTTTCGAGGCTCAGGGGTTTTAACCTGGTTTCTTTTGTTTGTTTAATTCTTTTGGGTTTTTCGAGACAGAGTTTCTCTGTGTAGCCCTGGCTGTCCTGGAACTCACTCTGTAGACCAGGTTGGCCTCTGGCCTCGAACTCAGAAATCTACCTGCCTCTGTCTCCCAAGTGCTAGGATTAAAGGCGTGCGCCACCACTGCCCGGCTTGTTTAATTCTTAATGCTACGCACACTTACTTAATTAACATAGTATTTAGTGTAGTGACTTTCTGAGTTGTTCGGGTTGTGTTTGTGGTTTTGCTCGCTCGCTCTCTCTCTCTCTCTCTCTCACACACACACACACACACACACATGAGAGAGAGAGAGAAAGAGAGAGAGAGAGAGAAGCGGGGTCCAGTGGGGAAGGATGGGAGGACAGGCTCCCTCCAGGTAAGACTCCATTTTATTTCTGGACTGTAGCTGGCTAGAGCTGCAGGGTGCAGAGTGTGAATGAGGTGGTATGCAAACCATAGTCCAGTGCAACTGTCTAGACAGGACACAAGCACATGCCGGAAGGGCAGGGGGAGGAAAGGCAAGGGAGACCAGATAAACGGGGAAGAGGTCTGCTGCACGTACAGTCAGCTGCAGCGCTCTCCTCGAAGGCGGGGTTGTCCAGGCCAGGCTCCTCGGTCCACACAGGAAGAGTAGCTGGGGTCAAGTTTCTCTCGCCAGGCACGGTGCCCAAGCAGTCCGTTTCTGGGGGAGAGGTGCCTGGAGGATCTATTACAGTGGATCCAGTTTCACCCTCAATCTGTGTTGGAGCTTGACTAGTTTTCCTTCTCTCTAGATCGACTCTCCGGTGGGAGGCTCCAGGACACCTAGAGAGAGCAGCAGGGGCTTTTCAGACGCTTTGAGAACAAATCGGGAATGGAGGAGAGGGTGGGTGAGGTTAATCAACAGTGTACACCTGAACAAACCCCCAGCAACTGCTTATGCGCAAGGGAGCCTCAAGGATCCACAATTCGGCACACGGTTCTGATCCCGATCTCTGCCCAACCTAAGTTCTACCTGGCAGGCAAATTCAGGAAAGACATGACAACAACGACAGCCAATCCTCAGGTAGACACTAGTTGCCTGGAAGTAACCCAAGAGCCCTATCTGCCCACACTGAAAGAACAGGAGTGACATCTGGGCCAAACAGTGCTTTTCCCAGGCCAGGTGTCTCAGCCAGGGGTGGCAATCTGCAGGCTTCTTCGTGTGAGTGTGCCACTGTGTCTCACACACACTTGTGGGCAAGCACACACAGGAAGCTTTACAACCCACGCAGGGCTCAGCCAATCTGCCCCATGCTAAACACACGAGACAAAATGTATTTCCTTAGTTTGTTAAAACTTGAATCTCAAGATAGGCCATGTGAGCTGAATAGGAATGGTTACCATGCTTTTATTTAAGCCAATGGCAGGGAGAGGCTTGTTTATATGCAAAATCAATGACATGTTTAGACAAAAGCTCCTCTTGCTGGTCTTCCAGAAGGAGGCCAGGGCCCACCAACAGTCCTCTGACCTACACACTGGCTGGACACGGCGACCAGTAACATGCAGTGTGGAGGGTGGGGGACAGGAACAGAGTCAGTGAAGGTCCAGAGCCATGGCAGACCACACGCTGAGGGGCGCAGACTTGCATTCCATGACAGTATTTAGAAACTCCATTAGTTTTACTGTCACAAGGTACAGGAAAGATCCAGTTAAAACTGAAAGCTAGCCTGGGCCATAAAGTGGCACACTCCCCCACAGAAACCAAGCACACACACACACACACACACACACCCCACACACACACACAAAACTCTGCTTTCGAGTCCTGAGAAGGATGAACAGGAAGTGCCTCCCCTCCCCCTCTTCTCTCATTTATTGTCTCCTATACCCTGCGATGGAGGGACAAAGCCGAGTCTCCATCTTGCACTGCTGTACAACACTACAGGAACTGTTCTCGAGAACGCCTGGCAAATATTTCTGAAAAAGAGATCAAGGAACACAAGGCCTGTAGGTGGATTAACCAGAGACACATTTGAAAGCTACCTCGAGAGAAGGGGAAGAAGTGGTGGCAACAGGATGATATGACTGAAGGTGGGGTCAGATCGGAGGTCTGTAAACCCAGCAACCGATGAAGGGGATCACACGGAAGTAACCGCTCCCCAGGAGACGGAATGGGGAATCTACAGGACAGGGGGTGTGGGGGGGAACTGTCATCAAGAATACAGCAGCCAGATGGTTTATATTTAGCATACACGAGTAACTGCAGGCTCTCAAATCATTCATGAATACGTGGATGAAAAGAACAGGCAGTTCCCACAGAATGGACACTGGCGGCCATTATTACTCAAAAAAAAAAAAAAAAAAAAAAAAGTTGAGCCTCCCTAGCCATAAGAGTCATCTCACCCCAGTGGGGATGGCTCCCACCAAGAAAACACACAAGTGCCAACAAGCACTGTAAGTGTGTGGAGAAAGAGGAGCCTTTGATTTGCTGCTTCCGAGAACATAAATGTGCAGCTTCAGTGGGGGTCAGTGTTGAGGCTTCTCAAAAAACCAAAACAAGCCCACAGAAACAGCAAGTGAAAATCAGACTCTAGCTGCATTACTCTTGGCCCACACCTCTGGCGTACGTGACATCAACGCACCAGAGACACTTGCCTATCTCTGTTTATTACTGAAGCATTCCCAGTAGCTCTGAAATAGAACCAGCCCGGACATCCATTAGCGACGGATAAAGGAAACGGCGTGTCCACGCAATGAAGTTTTTATCAGCCATGGATACTGAAAACCATGACACCTGCAGGAGACTGGATGGAGCTGAGATCACACTGCACTGTAAGTCAGCTGCAGAAAGACGACTGTCACGCACTCTCTCACGTACAATCTCGTGTGTGGATAGGGTCAGGAGAGTGAGCTAAACTAACAGCCCAGCAAGGTACACAACACCTATCCTGTTGCTGTTGAATACCTCAAAAAATGAATCTGAAAATGGAAAAAAAAAAAAATCTAAGCTTGCTAGAAAGGAAGAAGCAAGCATGTTCACATTCCCGATGGGACAGGCAAATCCTCAACAACAGGAAACCACCCACAGAACAGGAAAAGACTAAAATGGCATCACGGAAAAACATGGGGGAAAACGGCTTCAGGGGAGGAAGTCTACACTTCAACAGGATGGGCCACAGCTCAGCAGACCACAGCAGGGCCACCGTGCATGTGAACGGAAGACAGCAAACTAATCAGGGCAGAGCAGAGGGCCCGCAAAGAATCAGCCAAGAGAGCCAACTGCTACAAGGGATGAACGGTAAGACCCAGGGCTGTAGGTGTGGCCTGAGGCAGGGCTTTCGCCTAGCACGGGTTGAGGCCTAGTTTCGATCCTAGGGACACAATCTTGCAAGACACAAGGACCAAAAAGTGTCAGTCTGAGCTGACACCTGGTGTGCACACCTATGCTCCAAGCACTCAGACGACAGGGTTAAGGTAGGGGGTTCCACAGAGAGATGGGAGCTGAGGCCCAGGCCAGAGAACTAGCATTTCTGTCCACACCTCTGCCCTAGTTGGCTCTCTACTGCTGTGATAACAGTCCGTCACTACGGATAGTCAGGACAAATACTTGAGGCAGGAAACCAGACACGGGAACTGAAACAGAGGCCGTGGAAGACTTCCTCTTCATGGCCTGCTTAGCCTGCCGTTTATACAATCCAGGACCCACCCGGGGGTGGTGATGTCCACATCAATCACTGATCAAGAAAATGGCCCCCACAGGCATGCTTCCGGAGCAACGTGATGGAGCTGATTCCTCAAGCTGAGACGCCTTCTCTCCACAGAACCTTAGCTTGAGACAAGCTGCTGAAAAGACAACCAGTGTAATAGCAAGCATCCTACAAAATACTGGAAACTACAGAGTTTAAGGGGAAAACTAAGTCAGGGCAGCTTGACCCAAACCTGGGGGGCGGGGGGGCTGCTACTGGGTTTTGGGCTCCTTTCCAGTTGTTGGAATGTTCTAGAAGCTAGACGATACAAAGCACTGGGCAAGTCAAAGAAGAGGCACGGACACACACACTTTAAAGAGGCAAAGCTGTTAAAAGACCAAGGATGGAGTAGTTCAGAGTGAGCTGGACAGAGAAAAACTCACGACCACAGCCTACTCACAACTGTCTCCCTTGCTCGCTACACCTAGAACTGAAGCACCAGAAGGCTGCACTCTGCTAGTCCCTGTGTATCAACCTTGACGTGCACAAAGCTCCCGGGACACTGGAAACCGAGCTAAGCCAACATCACAGAGCAATTGAATTGCAGGAGTGAAGTCCAAACACACTCTGATCAGATTTCAAAGGCTTTTAGCATTTTCCTCAACAGCAATGCTAAGTTTATTTGTGTGGAATTCTTTTTAAGTCCAAAAAAGAAAACCGAAAAAAACCAACCAACCAAATTGAATTTGTTCTACTGACAAGTACTTCAAAACACCACTATGGAGTATCAGGGCTAACGAGATCTAAGTGACCGTTAAAACCAAAAGGCTGAGGTAGGTGTGGTGGTGTGTGCCCACAATCCCAGCATTTAATAGGCACAGGTAGGAGGGTCAGCTCAAAGTTAACCTAGCTGTACAGAGTTCAAGGCCAGCATGGTTATAGGAGACCTGCTTAACACACACACACACACACACACACACACACACACACACACACCACACACCACCAGCACTAGCACCACCAAAAACAACAAAACCAAGCTGGGCATGGTGATACCTTTAAGAAGAGGCAAGTGAAACTCTGAGTCTGGGAACCAGCCTGACCTACAAAGGGAATTCCAGGCCAGTCAGGGCCATCCATGCCCTTTGGAGACCCTGTCTCCAAACAAACAAACAAACAAGCCAAACCAATGCTGGGAGGAGATAGCTTCAGAAAATGCTTGCTTTTCAAGCAGGAAGGCCTGAGTTAGATCCCAGAACCCACAGTAAAACAAAGCGGGTGGTGGCGCAGGTTCCTAATCCCAGTGCTGGGATTACTGAGTCAGGCAGTCAGGCAGACTCCTGAAGCTTGCTGGTGAGTGAGAAACCCTGCTTTGAAAACAAGCAAACAAAATAAAGAACAGGTGGACAGTGCCTGAGCAACACCACAAAAGGCTGTCCTCTGGCTTTACACACATGTGTGCACACAGACCAAAAGGACCACAAACCTCCAAGATCCAGGTGTGGGAGAGGGTCATCCCAACAGAGCCAGGTGTGGGACAGGGTCATTCTAACAGAGCCTGATGTGGGCATGGTCATCCCAACAGAACCTGGTGTGGGACAGGGTCATCCCAACAGAGCCAGGTGTGGGACAGGGTCATTCTAACAGAGCCTGGTGTGGGACAGGGTCATCCCAACAGAGTCAGGTGTGGGACAGGGTCATGCCAACAGAGTCAGGTGTGGGACAGGGTCATCCCAACAGAACCACAGACAGCCCAGCTATTCAGAAGCCAAAGCAAGAGGATCATTTGAATTCGGGAGTCTGAATCTGGCTCAGGTAACACCAACAGCAAAACCCCTATGTATCTTTGGAAATGGAGCACTCAACAATAACATAGACTCCAGCTTGCATTGCAGGGACAACCTAGTGCATACAGGAAACTAGCCCAGAGGATTTAAAGCAGTAAGTAAAGGCAACAGACTAGAAATGCCCACACAGCTGAGACCACACTGGTCCAAGTGGAGCTCTGAGGCAGCAGTGGTCAGACAATGCAGCCAGCCACAGGCTGGGAGCTGCAAGGGTCCACACCAACCTCTGATTAAAAAGAAACCAAAGAGCTCAGGTAGCAGCAAAGAGTCAAACCAAACGTTTTTCCTTTACTGCTGGCTATGCACCTGCTCCATGATCTCCGCTCTCTGAAGGGAATCACATGTGAAGTAACTTGTTTTAAGCTAAGGGGACATCATTCCCTGCTACTAGGTGCACAGGGGCATTAGGAGACATGGCGGCGCAGCAGAAGGCACTATGCATTATCAGCAGTATAAGTCGTGGCGGGGAGATGGCAAAGGGATGCTTGCTAAGCCCTGTGCTAGGAGACTGAAGCAGTGCGTGGCTTAGGATCAAGGAAAATGATAAAGACATACAACATGAACAGGGAACAAAAGGACCTAGCAAGGCTACCTGAAGTCTCCGCTCCATAAATGCAATGAGAAGACTGGAGAGATCATCAGAACCAACTACTTATGAATTCTGGAAACCTGCAAAAGGTCATAGCAGTCTAGAAATAATTCATGTAAGAAAGGTGGCAGGAGGTCAGGGAGCTGGCTCATCAAGTAAAGCGCTTAAGTCTGGCAAACCTGAGCTTGGACCCCAGAACCTGCGTAAAAGCCTAGCGCTGATGGAGTACCTGTAATCCTAGGAATGGGGGGGCAGGGTTCGCCAGAAGTGTGCAAGGCCAGCTAGCCTGGCCTCCACAGCAGTGGACAAAGAGACAGACACGGGCAAATAATTACTCTTGTCCTCAAAATTAAAACCAAACCAAACCAAGCCAGAGATACATAGCTCACTGGTAGCGTGCCTGCATAGCGGGTCAGTTTCTAGGCTTAATTCACAGTACTTATAAACATGTAAAATAAAGCTAGGCATGGTGGCTCATGCCTGTAATTCCAGCATTTGGAATTAAGTTGAGGCAGGAATGGGGGTTCCACGCCAGCTTGGGGCATACAATAAGAACCTGTCTCAAGAAGACTGACGCTCAGTGAGCCGACACACTACAGCACATAAACTCCCCAGTGCTGGACTTGAAATAAAGGTACCTTGAGGTCCAGGTACAAAGCAAGAGGCAGCAACAGAAACTGACCAGAGGAAGCCCGATACTCGGCAATCGGACAATGGCAAATTTGTAAAAATTCCAGATCTATGGGAAACCACTTCTGCGTGACTGAAGGCAAATACAGTACAGCTCACCGGAAACAGTAAGGAAGTGTACAGTCACAGGGAACTAAGGAAACTAAGATTTCGCTGAGGAGCACGGCGAAAAGACAGGAAATCCACTGAGCTCCCCGGCCCAGAGAGGAGTCGGCAGACTTAAGACACAGGCTGCTTGAGGTTATCTAGGCTGAGAAGTTCTTAGCTTAGCACTTGCATTATCGCTCGTTTTGAATGTTAGTTGTAGAGACGGGCTGGAGAGACTAGAAAGGAGTTGCACACGTGATGTTGTTTGGCAAACACCCAGCACAACGGTTTGAGCACACGTGTTTGCTGTGACACAAACGAATCCTGCCCTAATAATAGTTTTGAGACACATGAGAAGCCTAGTATGTAGATGTCAAGATATTACTTTGTGCGCTAATTTAAAAAGAAAATAAAAGATGCATTGCAGAGAAAAAGATAGACAGACAGACAGACAGACACAGGCCCAAACTATTATTCACACACAATTAGGCTTAACTAAGATTAGCACATTCAAGTCTCTGGTGGGTCCTCAGACTTTGCCTGCTGGTGACGGAGACACAGAAGGTAAAGCCATGATCCCTGCTTTTCCAAAGGCACGCACCCTACTTTCTCTTAGTCCCTGTTTTCGGCAATATAGCTTGCGTTCAAGCAGTTTCTCTGTCTCTACGTTTCTCAGGTTTTAAGACATTCTCCCTCTGGTGCAGGGAACCAAACCCACGACCTTGTACATGCTGAGCAAGGGCCTCACCCTCAGCTCTTCCTCGACAGAGTATGAGGTTCTCATCCCCAGCTGGGAGTCTCAGTTTCTCACTTCTGGATTATTTCTAATAGATAAAGTGAGAGCCCTTTATAATATGAAATCTGAGGACTGAATACCCACACACAGCCACTTGCATGTGAGAGGCTGACTGCTCCCTCCGGCAGGACAGGGCACAGACTCCATGGCAGAGTAAACCGTGTACACAACAGAGTCTAAACACAAGCATACAGTAACTAGCTCTAAATCTCCATTTAGCACTGTGAGATGACAGGATTGTTTGAGTCTGGTTAGCTCTAGGATTTTGCGTGCTATTCTATATTAGACCTATGCTGTATCTGAATCTAGTGTGACATGCAGTGTGCTGTTGGCCAGAGTCAACACGACCGCACAAGTCAAGTTGTTCCAACTGACGCTTGGAAACAAACACATGTACTTCTGTCACTTGATGTGAGTCTAAAGACACGGGTTCTTATTTACTTATTCATGTGTGTGAGTGAGGGTATCTTGGGGGGGGGAAGGGGGGGGGAGAGGATGGACCACTGTGCTCGTGAGGTCAGAAGACAAGCTGCAGGAGTCAGTTCTCTCCTTCCACCCTCTGGGTTCTAGGGAATCAAAATCAGGTTGTCTGACTCAGTGGTAAGCGCCTTTATTCAATGAGCCCTGGGGCCAGCTCGGGGTTATATGATTTCTTTCGAAGGCCAAGTCTTACAAAAATCAAATTGTAAGACTCAGCAGCTAGTCATACAAATAAATTACCTAACATTCTAAACAAATGTTTATTAGAACTAAAATCACCCCTGAACATTTATGCCTCTAGTTCCTAGTTCTTATTGAGTCAAGGTTCAACAGAGAATCTTCAAGCGCTCAGCAAACTAAATCAGCCAGCTCATTTCCAGCCTTCCCCGATAGCAGAACTGCTGCTTGCATTGACTGTGAATCAGAGCTCTGGGGTATAGTTAACCCTTCACCACTCTTTTTGTTGTTTGTTTTGTTTGAAACAGGTTTTCACCATGAAGACCAGGGTGGCCTAGATCTCACAGAGATCTGCTGCCAAAGCCCAGTGCAGCCCTGAGTAGCTTTCACCACCTTAGGTAATCGGACTGACTCCAGTGTACCAACCATGCATAATGCTGCAGTAAGAATCTTCATGTACAGCTCTTCCTTATGAAAATAAACTAGACAAAAGAATTTATTTGCATTTAGTTCCTTCCTTCCTTTGATGCTAAACCCCCTTGCAAAAGGAATCTACTATTATCACCTGTCACCCAGTTGAGTTTAAATTGCATGGTAGGGTGAGCAAAATATTACCAATTGGTACTTGCTTATTGTGGCTTCCAAATTCATGCTTTTGAGGTATATTATTAAATATGAACCAATGCAACTTATTTATTACACCTATTTGACTGGTTTATGTATTTACTGGTGCTTATCCCCCTGCCTTAGCATATCTGTGCTGGGATTATAGGCACAAGGCACCATTCCTGGCCCCATGTGTCTGGTTATTGGTCGTGACGGCTCTAGGATACACTTCCTTGGTGCCTCTGATGCCTTCATGCTTACCTGTTTTTAAGATGTGCCTCTAGGTCACAGCGCTGCATTACATCTTGGCACACGGAAGAAAATGGACACAGGACCAGTAATTTGTCCAGAAGCTTGTGGACCAGGATGCTAGATTTCTTACACAACTTGAAATGAAGCCGCTTGCGGTCCAGTGGACAGAAATCCTTCTCCTGCAGGAAGTTTCTGAGGCACTTGCAGCAAAATGTGTGTCCGCAGGGCGTGTCGAGCGGCTGTAGCAGGGGCTGGAGGCAAATGTGACAGACGAGGTCGTCGTCCACCTCCCCCTGGTAGTTGTACAAGTGGTTTTCTCTCGCCCAGTGCTGCTGGCCACACCCGAAACACAGAGGGTCTAGGGAGGAGGCCTGCTCCGCGAGCACCAGCCCATCACTGGATGTTCCCATGGTGAAGAACAGGCAGTTCCCGGAGGCTCATGGGTCCAACACTTGCGGGGTGTGTGTGTTTGCCTAAAGCCAAGTGCAAACAAATAAAAGAAATCAATTATGATAGATTTAAAAAAAAAAAAAAACCAAAACAGACACGTTTTCAATAAAAAAAGTGTATTAGAAACAAAACAGTAATAAAAAATAATAAAGGAAACGAACCTCCCAGGTGAGTGAGAAAGGTTCACTCTGCCAAGCTCTGGACAAAGAACTTGCAGGTCAAAGCATAAACACATGTATGTATCAGCCAGGGGTACAGTCACACCAGTAAGAGCAGCAGACTTGCTCTACTGACTGGTGCACACTAGCACCTCACTGTCCCCTGGGACTCTCAAGGCTAATTAATCAATGATGTTGCCCTGTTCCGCCGACTGGTGTCCCCTGTACATCGATGTCCACTGGGACTCTCAGGGCTAATCAATCCCCCAGGGCACCAACAGTGGGGCATTTGTTACCGGCTCACTTACAGCTCCTCACTCTGCTTGAGCTGAGCCCTCAACAGAGGCGGTATCTCTTAAATGCGGTCAAGGATAATTCCGGCTGTCAGTTTCAAGGAGAAAACTTTGCCCCACATTACGGGGAAAATACATTTCAAACCATGTATGAGTCGAATACTCTCCCGATACAAAATAAAGGGAAAGACACATTCAACTGCACATCAAAATAACATTTCTACAAACTCTGGAAACACTTCTTTTGCCAAAGGAAAAAAAGGCTACAATTCAATTAAACCCAAGAAAGAGGTTATAAGTTAGCTCTGTCCGTTAGGTTCACTTCCACTTGGTCTTGTTACTTAGAGCAGCTAGCTGTGACTCAACATCCCCCACCTGCAGGCGAGGCCCAGAGGATGCTTGCCTTCTGAGGGCCTTTTGTCCTCACTGCGAAGGCATTAAGGGTTAAGAACTCAACTCCAAAGACAACAGCTCCCTGCCTCCCTTCTGCAGATACTGGCAGAGCCTCCGATGTTTGCTGAACAGTGAACGTGGGCAGGAGAGGCAGAGAGGACAATTAGAGAGCCGATCATGAAAACTGCACGGGATGAGCACTCTTAAGACAAGGGCAGGATGAAGACAGTGCAGGAGAGAGTGAGAAACTGGCGTTTGATCCTGTTTGTGGCTGGGGATATTTTTTAAAAGGGGGGGAATAAAAAGCACCCAAAAACAGAAACCGTAAACTGTACTGCTGAGTTGTGACTGGAAGCATCAGCCAGAGGGATGTGGGTGTGGAATGAGGGTATCTCAGGAGACAAGCACATCATGCAGGCAGAGTGCCACAGGGCACAGCACACAGGACACAGCCAACAGGCAAAACATCTCAGGTATGACACACTTGGGAAATCCACAACTGAAAGCCCCTTCCCAAGACCAGAAAGGGCAGTGCCACATAGATTCCCTGTGCTTCAACAGTAGTGGATTCTCCAAACCACATGCCAGCATTTGCTATTTATTTATTTAGTGTGTGCATAAGTGTGTGTCTGTGTGTCTGTGTGTCTAGCACATGTAGAGATCAGAGAACTTGTGGGAGTCAGTTTTCTTTAAGCATGTGGAATCTGGGGATTGAAGTCAGGCATCCAGGTTTGGAGACAGACACCATCTTGCTCGCCCCATGACTGATACTTTATATATTCATTTTTAAAACGACATAAAAATTGGGCCGAGTGGTGCACACTAATAATCCCACCTCTTGGGAGACTGAGCCAAGTTCAAGGCCAGCCTGGACTACAGAGGAAGACCGTATCTCAAATACACCTACATAAGCAAATAAAAACAAATATCAATTCTAAGGGATTTAAGAAGGCAGGACAGCTTGATCCAACCTCAGATAAACCGCCAACCTCGACTCCCCGTAGTTCTGAGAGCAAATCCTTCCTGTGGTGGCTCGTGGGTCCTGGTCTTCATCCTTTGGACATGGCAGCTGTTCTGTCAGTGCAGGATGCACGAGGTGAAGGAATGCAGCAGCCCTAATGCAGAATTCCCACAGCCTCTTGTTTCCTACCTTGTTTGCAAGAAAAACTCCCATACCCTTTGCTCTTCTCTGATGCGACAGTGTTTATTCTCATTTTTCTTTTCCTCAAGAAAATATATGGTACTGCTAGCCTCCCACATAATGACTAAGAAAACACTTATCTTAAGACTATTATGTTTTAGCGGTTCCCTGAAGTCTCTATCTTTAGTTCTTTATTTTCATTTTATCACAAAATCTTTTCATAAGGAAAATTAACATAATAAACAACTACATTATCTCCACCCACAAAACATGTCTTTGCTGCCATGAAATAAATGCTCATTGGAACTTGCAGCACTAATTAGGAGCACAGACGTGGAGTGGGCGGGGGGGGGGGGGGGTCAAATCCATGCTGGCCACTGACCAGACTCAAGACCTTCTGTGTCTGTCAGCTGGTGACAATGTCAGCTGGTGACAACGGGCCCATAGGAAGAACAGTGAGCATCATACATGTTCAAAGGCATTAGCTATTAATACAATAAAACTGCAGAACCAGCCTGCCACTTGCTCAACGCTAACAACTTGCAATTAGTAAGAGAAGAAAATCCAAGTTCTTCCTCGATTCCAAACGGTGAATGGTGAACTAAGTGATTTTCGCAAGAGAAGGATTTCGTGAGGTGAGTTCTGTGCAAGGGAAGGCAGGCCGCCGGGCCCCATTTTCCAATCCCCACTGCATCCCCGTCGGCCAGCCTAGCAGTGTCTTCCTTTCCCTCCTCTTTCTGCCAGAATCCACTATGAACTTTACACACGGCTCAGGGTTAAGCCATGTGTCTGAGCGACCCCTAAAGGCACCAGTGCCGGGAGCTTGGCCCCAGCATGATGGTGCTGAGGACATACCTGACGGAAGTGTCCAAGTCACTGAGGATGTCCCTGGCAAGAACTGAACACAACCTCACAAGACCCTGGCGAGTTCCCACAAAAGTGAGTAGGCTCAACAACAAGCTTGGGCTGGAGAGATGGAACTGTGGGTAAGATTTTTGTTCTTGCCGAGGACCGGGGTTCGGTTCTCACCACCCACACGATGGCTTCCAGCCATCTGGAACCCCAAGGGCTCAGGCTCCATCTTCCTGCCTCTGCAAACACACGGCGCACATCCAATGCCCGGTGCTACAAATTAAGACTGCGGGAAACATCTGCAGTCCCTTTGACTCACCAAGGCCGGCATCTGAGACTCTCCCTCAGATGCCCCTTCCCTCTCATCCTCGTCAGCACACCTTCCTTTGTGGAGTCCTGTCTTTGGAACACTGCCAACTCTTGGGGTGACCCCTTCCTTGTCAGCAATTATAGCCTCTTTACACACCCTCATTTTAACTATGTCTATATGGCGTGTTTGCTTGTGTATCTTATTGTGTCTTTTCCAGGAGGGGAAAGGAGGTATCTTTTTAAAAATTTCCCCATAGTTTGTAATTTTTAGGTCTGTTGAGAGTCTCAGGCACCCTGGTTGCCCTCTCCCACCCCTTTTATCTCCCTCTCACCTCATGTCCCCATTCCTCTCTGCTAATCCCTTTCCCACATTCGTGGGGTTTTTTGCTTCATTTTGTGACCCACTGAGCTTAGCCGGGGTCACCTGTGTTTGGATCTGTCCTGGCTGGTTTTGTGTCCACTTGACACAAGCTGGAGTTATCACAGAGAAAGGAGCTTCAGGTGAGGAAATGCCTCCATGAGATCCAGTGGTAAGGCATTTTCTCAATTAGTGATCAAGGGGGGAGGGCCCCTTGTGGGTGGTACCATCTGTGGGCTGGTAGTCTTGAGCTCTATAAGAAAGCCAGCTGAGCAAGCCAGAAGAAGAAAGCAAGCCAGTAAGAAACATCCCTCCACGGCCTCTGCATCAACTCCTGCTTCCTGCCCTGCTTGAGTTCCAGTCCTGACTTCCTTTGGTGATGAACAGCAGTGTGGAAGTGTAAGCTGAATAAACCCTTTCCTCCCCAACTTGCTACTCGGTCATGATGTTTGTGCAGGAATAGAAAACCTAACTAAGACAGGATCTATCCACTGGAACCCGGCTGGTTCATCAGTGGACACCAAAGACACCTGCTGTGCCTTCCCCAGAATCTCTCAGTCACCAACAAGCAGTAAGACCGACTGCTGACAGGCCCAGACTTGTGCAGGACCATCGCAGGAAGTCGCAGTGCCGGGGAATCACGGCTGCCCTGGCTGTGCCCTGTGGAAGAGCATTTCACAGCCCTCCCCCTGTTCTTCTGTAGAGTCCCTTTAAGAGTGGGTGGTATAAACGCCCTGGTTGGGACTGCCACTCAACCGTCACTTATTCTCAGCATCTTGAGCAGCCATGTTCCTCTACATTCACTGGCTCTCCTTGCCAAGAGAAGCTTCTCCGACTAAGGGTGGGAGCAGCAGTTGTCTATGGCTGTAGACATAACCATTTAGAAGGAGCCCGGTGCCGTATCCGTTTTGCTAAGCAACAGCAGCGAGCTCCCTCATTCCCACTTGGCACATACTATGCGCTAATAGAAACTTACAAGAGCTTGAAGTATTTGACTCAGTGTAAGCGCATAGGAAGAAACTGCCTTCGCAGAGCATTGGAGCTGACCCTGCAACTCACAAACAAAGAGCAAATGCTGCTCCTTTATCTCAAAGGCTAAGAGGAAGGTTCTCCATGGTGCCAGCAGCCAGCTCACCTTACAATTCTCATGGCCGTCAGCTTTGATGGCTGCCTTTCAGGAAGCACTGGTTGTGAAACCATTTGACCTCAAAATGGTCACCCTCACCCACCACTCAGAAAGTTCAGCAGTATATGAAAAAAACAAACCAAAACAAAGACAGAAACTTCCCAACTGTCATAGGACACAGCGCCCACAGCTCTGGGCATCATCACAGAGAAGCCAAAAAACCTCTCTTCCCACAAAAATCTGCACAAGAATGTTGAAATGGCTCCACTCGGAAGGAGAGCAGCTGAAGGGACAAACCCACAGACCCTGCCACAGCTAACCAGCCAGGGAAACTGTGACACAGCTGTACCATGGAATTCTGCTTGGCAATAAAAAGGAATAGAGGCGACCCACTGACTCCCAGGAGGGCCTGACTCTTTTGAAAAGAGTAAAAACTGAACAGAGCAAAATGTTGGGATGAGCCCTGCCTGCTACAGGTCAGATCTTAAATGTCCCCAACAGGCCTCTGTAGTAAAAATCTGGCCTTCAGTGTGGCGTTAGTGGAAGATGGCAGGCCCTTTACAAGTAAAGGCCTGGTGGTGCCCTGGTCCCTCCTTCACCACAGAGGGAGCTTTTCTTTTCTTTTCTTTTCTTTTTTTTTTTTTTTTTTTTGGTTTTTTGAGACAGGGTTTCTCTGTGTAGCCCTGGCTGTCCTGGAACTCACTCTGTAGACCAGGCTGGCCTCAAACTCAGAAATCTGCCTGCCTCTGCCTCCCAAGTGCTGGGATAAAGGCGTGTGCCACCACTGCCCAGCCAGAGGGAACATTTCTGCTCTGCCATGGAACACAGGCAGATAGAAATGAAGCCCCAAAACTGTGTCACAATAATAAATTAATTGTCTCTGGAATCGGATAGCAACAATGAACTTAAGCAATGAGGCCTTCCTGGAACATGGTTCTACCCAGGGCCTCTTTCTGCCTGAAGAAGCATCTGGATCCTTGGGCTATATAAGAGTAGTTAGCATGTTACATGAGAGCTTCACATAAATTCTTAATCAACTTTTCTTTCCTAAAACACAATACCAAGAGCTAGGAAACCATCAAAAACAAGTTTTGGGCTGGAGAGGTGGCTCAGCGGTTAAGAGCACTGACTGCTCTTCCTGAGGTCCTGAGTTCAGTTTCCAGCAACCATGAGGTGGCTCACAACCATCTGAAATGGGATCCGATGCCCTCTTCTGGTGTGTCTGAAGACGGCTACAGTGTACCCACATATATATAAGTAAATCTTAAAAGAAAAAAAAAAAGATAAAAAAAACAGTAAGTTTCAACAGTTTCACATTTATGGTTTTCTCACTTCTGTACCCCAAACTACTTCAGGGCATCTAGCCAACTTCTCATCTCCTGCCCTCTCAGCAATATTTGAGGAATCTCTTCAACTACCTGAAAAAACCACTTTAGACTTATTTTTAAGTTGCTACTTGTCATTAGATATACCCCTATGTAATAATCGACAAAATTAGTAAGCTAAACAGACAGAATGCTAGACACGGTGACCTCTAAGCCAGCCTGGCCACGAGGTCACTCCATAATGGATTCTCTCTCTCACCACACTCAAACATACACGGTGTGACACCCTAGATAACATGCCCTGGTGCCTTGGCTCTCTGTCTTTAACCAGTAGCTGTGCCCAACTAGTTACTGGTCATGTATACATACATATGTACCCACAGCAATTTAAACGATCGTATTCATCACCACCAATACTGTGTGTGTGAGCAAGCATGTGTGGAAGGACACACACGCACTGTTCCTCAGCACGTGTGGAGGTCAGGATCATTCCAGAATCGGTCTTTCCTTCCAGCTTTGGATAGGAACAGAACTCAAGGCATCCCCGAGCCCCTGAGCCATCTTATCATTTTATTTAATTCACAAGTGCTTATTATTTTATGTCTTTTTTTTTTTAAAAAGGATTGCATTTATTATTTTATGTATCTGAGTTTTTTGCCTGTGTGTATATATGTAAATCACACATATGCCTGGTGCCCAGAGGCTTTGGATCCCCCTTGAACTGGTGTTACAGATGGCTGTTCGCCACCATGTCTGTGCTGGGAACTGGATCTGTGTCCTCCGTAAGTAGCAAGTGCTCTAACCACGGACATCTTTCCAGCCTCCACTCTGTTATCCAAGTTCAAACTCAGCTATATCATATCAAGTTTGAGGCCAGTCTTCTATACATTAGATCATGTCTTTAAAAAGCAAAAGCAAAACACAAACACACACACAAAAAGTCTCTGTGGAAAGAATGCTGTGGCAGAGAAGCCCACAGCACATGGCTCCTTCCCAGGGCATGCCTTGCCAGCCTGCTGAACAGTGGCATTCCTAACATCTCAGACAATGCCACAGCCTCTCTAGCATCCCATAATATACAGTGGGGTGGGGGAAGGGAACTGTCATATCCACTGCCTTGGTTTTATTGCGGTTATCTGCTGAGATATTAAATACAGGTATTAAATGCTGCTTTATAAGACACTCAAAGGTAAGGGTTCAGATTTTAATCAAATAATTGCCTACTTTCTTTTAGCAGACGAAAGCTTTCAAATGTTTAACTCCTGGGAGGAATCCTTTAAAAATTATCTTCAGATAGCTGACAAATTATTTAAGGCTTCTCTCAATTTCTACTTCCTATAATTTTGACTCAAAAAAATTGCACAAGGTAGGAAAGGTCTTCCCCAAAAGTGCTGATTTGAGTTAGGGCCCTAGATTCAAAACCTCAGCTCTGCCACTCGCCAGCCCTCGATCCAAAGTGCCACTCAAACACCTGCAAATCTCAGCCCGTCCCTGTGAAGCAGAGATGGCGTCTTGACACATGGAGTAATGTCTCACTGCCATAAAGCCTCTCAGGGCCAAGGTAGCACTGAAGGGAGAGGGAGACAGAGTGCTGGCTCTCCCACCAGACTGGTGACCAGGAGGCTCACACAGGCCTCTTAGCTCTGTGCCACAAGGCCTCGCCAGCCCCATCACACGCCACCTGTAAAGGAGCTGCCAATCTAGAGTACTAAGTCCCTCGCAGACCGAACTCCACGAGTCTAGAAACACATTTCTTTCATTTTGGTCCAAAAAAGAGCACACATTTTTCTTTCCTGCTATCCACTGTCATGCCACCATAGAACTGACCTAAGTCCTGTCAGTATGGTGGCTTTCCTTCCTTCCTTTCTTGTGCTTGTTCTATGGTCACTAAATATCTGGCTTGAAAATTCCCGTTTTCACAGCTAAGAGCCACATACTAAGGAGTGGTGGGTTACACAACTGGACACTTCAGTGGGTCCATCACGGCAGTAAGATACTACAACGTAAACAAAAGTAATTTTCTCAGCAGTGCGGTGGTGGTGCATGCCTTTAAACCCAGTGCTTGGGAGCTGGGGGCTGGTGGATCTCTTGGGTGTTCAAGGCCAGCCCGGTCCACAAAGTGAGTTCCAGGACAGCCAAAGCTACAGAGTTAGTCTCTGTCTTGAAGAAAAATTATCATTTAGTAATAATAATAATAACATTATTTCTCCCCTACTTCTCAGGGTGTTTTGTAGGAACTGCAGCTGCACTATTTCAAAGGTGTGACAGGTGATCAGCAGCAGCATCAACAGATGGCTTCCATGGAAGAATTTACCAGAGTCAATCTCACATTCTCCATAAAAAGTACCAAAGCCACAGAAGAACCAACTTGCCCACGGTGCACACAATGGAATCAGCAGGTTGCTGCCTCTCTGCAATCAGCCACACAGGACAACACGTGAGGTGGAAGTAACCGGTCAGGATGGGCTCACAGGGCAGTGTCTGTTTCATCAGAGTTAGGTTAAGACTTCATTACCCTCACTATAGACAAGATATAAACTTAAGCACCACAGCTCTCAAAGTGACTCGATGACACCGATAACTAAAAGAACAGACTTACGCTACTCCGTTTGCTCCCATTATAGCTATTATAGATGAGACTCATCTGATCAAACGGCCTTGGGCCAGATTTCAAAGGCGTCACCATGAATGCCCACAACAGCCCAGGGGCTCAGGTCAGGGCCCTGCAGGCCTAGTACTTACTCCGAAGGACTTGCCAGCAGAGGGTCTGTGGATGAGTAAAGAGAGCAGTCAAGAGTCTACGGCAGGGGTGGGGGAGTGAGAAAATTCTCCCCCCATCACGGTGGGGGGAGATTCAGCATCCATGCAGACACTCCACAGACACAACATCCTTTGCAAATACACACGACTAATGCTCCATGCTGGAGACAGAATGTTTGCTGTCAACACAACATCCTTTGCAAATACACACGACCAATGCTCCATGCTGGAGACAGAATGTTTGCTGTCAGACCAGGGATACAAAGAGGCTGCATGTATCCCGATTACACGTACTCCCCAACTTCCAGAACCCACTCAAACCTCTAGGTTTTATGTTATTATTTCACAAACGACTACACCAATTTACCTTTTTTGACAGCTCTGCTACGGAACTCTCACAAACAAAATAAATTCAAGGCAAAGTATTTGTCTCCACTCCCTCTTCCGTTCCCCCTCTTCTTCCCAACCACTGAGGATTTATGAAGTCGGTCGTGTTGGTGCACACCAGCAGTGCCAGCCAGCACTGGAAGGCTCAGGGGAAGGATTGTGAGTTCAAGGCCAGTTTAAACTGGAAAAGTAAGACCTGCCTCAAACGCCCCCTCCCCCAACAAACCAGCCCAGACTTTCCTGGGGCTTCGGTTTTTAATAGTGAATAGTTTTTAGGTTTAAAAAGCCCCAGAGCTTCTGCGGCAGTGTCCTTTACTTTGGATTGGGTATTGGTGCTGATAAATAACACGCCTGTGATGTCACTTTCTCAATGCTGAAGATGTACGCTCAATGCCTCATGACTCTGGCTCCCTGCGCATACGTTCTTACTACTGTACCTCAGCTTTGTATCTTAAATGCTGTAACCTCAAGCCATACAGATCACAGAAAAGCAAGGGAAACAGGATCCTAAAGAGTAGCTAGCTTTGAACAGGGTAGTCAGGGAGGCACTGGGTTAAAATTCTTTTAACTTGAAAGACAAAACAAAGAAAACCAAGCACCTAGACGGTCGCCTGGGATTACTTTGTGTGTGGGTGTTTCGCCCACATGTGTGTCTGTGCACTGCATGTATTTGCTGTGTTGGCTCAGACCAGAAGCCGGTATTGGATTCCCTGGAACTGGGGTTACAAATGGCTATGGGCTGCCATGGGAGTGTCAGAATGACCCTGGGTCCTTTGCAAAGGCAGCCGGTGCTTTGAGCCCTCTTTCCAGCCCCCAGATAAAAGGTTTTTTTCAAAGGTAAAGCTTACAGATATCAATATAAAAGTAACAGGGACTGAAACATTCCGGGGGGGGGACCATACATTGCTCACAGGAATCAAAATTGTGCTTATTAGCTAGAGCAGTGGCTCTCGACTTTTGCCATGCAGTGATCCTTTAATGCAGTTCCTCATGTGGGGGTGGCCCTCAACCATAACTTTTCGTGACTGCTTCACAACTGTAATTTTGCTTCTGCTATGAACAGTAACGTAAATATCCCAAAGGAGTTGCAAGCCACAGGTTGAGAACCACTGATCTAGAAGGCAGTTTGTGTAATATAAATTCCTTTTACTCTGGCCTGCTTATTTGAGGTGGTTTTTTATTTGTTTGTCTGGTTGGTTGGTTGGTTGGTTTGGTTGGTTTCAGTTTTGCCTGTTTTGCTTTTAGTTTGTCCACGGGAAGTAACTGGACAGAGTTCACAAAATAGTAGATAACTTCTTAGAACCAAAACAGAAAGTCAGCAGAACTGAGGAGAGAAAGCGGGGAGTGGGGTGGAGGGCGGATGTGGCCTGTCAACTTCGGCCCACACTATGACAGTCATAACCCCCAAGCTAACCAATGTAGTGGCTGGCCTCTGGGTAGAATGGAGACTCTTACACGCAGGCCTCACAGAAATACTGGGGGTGAAGTGCAGGTGAGAAGGGTAACCCTTAAGGACGAAATATTTTCATTTTCAAAGCCGTTGAGACATGAACTTTCTTTGTGTGACCAGAAGACGACGACGAAGCTGAAGAAAGTTCAGTCAGGGGGATGGGAGATTAAACAGGAGCCGTGCTGGGAGGCCCCTGAGGATGTACAGAGCCACAGGTGATAAAGCGTTATGTGAGGGGGTAGTCCTCTTCGCTGCTGTGGAGGGGACGAGAAAGAGGCGAGAGGTCGTCACCTCCTACACTCTCCTCACCCCCCAGTGTATGGAATTTCACCCTACCTCATATGGTGCAGTTCTCACAGACCTGCCTCTGCCCTGGCTCCTCCTCCCAGGCTCCCTTGAACTTAGTCCTCCCCTGCAAAACACTGTGTCAAGGTCACCAGGGAATTCCACGTTGCTAAATCCATTGCTTAATTCCCAGTTCTAATCTTATTTGACTGGCCTTGTCTGCAAGATCTGACACGACTGATTATGTCCTTCTGTGCGAAACCCTTGCTTTGGTCTCTCCAAGTCACAAGCTCCTAATTTCCCTCCTCCGGTTGCTCTTCCTTGCCTTCTCTTCACCTCTGAGGACTTCTCACTGGGAAGCATCCCAACGTGGGGCAAAGCATACCTATCTATTCTCCTGTCTGGAACTTTTCCAGTCTAAAGACCATTCATTTGGTTTGTACACGGGCCTCCTGAATTCCAGTCAGATCCACTTGTTGATGAGCTATTTAGCCAGCGTCTCTCAGAGGTTGTGCGAGAACTTCAGCTTCCCACGTCTAAACCCACCTTAAACCTGTTCTCCTTCAAGCTTTCTCTGTCTCAATTTCTACCTTTCCAGTCGTGTGGGCAAACTCCATTATCCTCAGTAGCAGACCGTGTTGAAGTTGCCTGCGACATGTCTTTGAAATTGAGTCATTTCTTGTTGTTGTGGCTCTGGCTCTGTCCGGTGTGGCTCACTCGCCTCACCGCATGCTTGGACTGCTTCAGGAGGCCCCTCTCCGTTTCTATCTTTACCCTTCACTTTATTTGACACACAGTGATCTTTTAGAAGTAAAAGCCAACAGGTGTCAACTCCTTCAAGGTCGAGTTGAGGACTTTCTGCTTCCTGTTTTTATTGCATGTAAAAAAGATCTGCTTTTTCAACAAAGACTGATGGTGTGAGGGGAGGGGAGCAGCATAAAGACCCTGCGTGCCTGTCCACAGAGGAAAAGAAACAAAGGAAAATGACAACACCAGGTCATGAAAACTATTCCTCTGACAATGGCTTTCAAATCCCTGAGCCTCCCTGTGACACAGCAGATAATTCACTACTTAGTTTACTATACAGTAACTCTGGGGCAGCCCCTTGAGTGGATGCACTCACACTGGTGTAGGCCTCCTGGGGTGCACTACAGAGACCTTTGTCTTCTGCAATGGTGATCCCGTGCAGAGGGAAGTGTGATGCCTGAAGAAGCTTGACCAGGGAGACCACAGTTCCATCTCTACCTGTGCAGCCACTGGAGGACCAGGTCCCTCCCCTCCTGGGGAAGCTCTCAAAGGAGTGGATTTGGGGAGGTAACCGTTGCTGACTGCTCACTGGGTGACAGGCCTGATGAGACGAGGTTACAGGCTTAACCCACATGATGGCACCAAGTTGGGATCACTGTCGCCTTCTTCCTTCCTGTTCAGATGAAGAAACTGTAAGGAATAGTAGGCAGCTGGCTAAGATCCCAAAGCTGTAGCTGATGAAAATGGGACTCAAATCAGGGAGTCTGATTTCAGTGATTGCGACGCGCGCGCACACACACACACACACACACACACACACACACTGAGAGAGAGAGAGAGAGAGAGAGAGAGAGAGAGATAAATCAAACAATACACAGAGATTTCACATGGTATGTTTTATACACATCTGTGCCACTGCATAAACATACATAAGTCTATATTTTACATAGATAACTAGATGGCAGACCCACATGCAAATTATTTCTTTTATATTGTTAGCACGTGGGTGACAAGTTTTCAGAAGAAGTCACATATTCCTGTTTATACAAAGGCCACAATGCTAGAAGGAAATTGATATTACGTATTTCAATAATACTTTTAAAATATGTATGCACGCTTTGCCTGCGTGTATCTGTCTGCTGCCATGAGTAAGTCAGAAAAGAACATCATACACTGAAATTACAAATGGCTGTGAGCCACCATGTGGGTGCTGGGAATTAAATCTGGGTCCTCGGCAAGAGAAGACCGTGCTCTTAACCGTTGAGCTATCTCTCTAGCCCTTTTGACAATCACAAAATTCAACAGCTGTTTCTGCCTTCGGATTGCAAATCAATCTGAATGAACACAGAGCTGGGTACAGCTCAAATTCAAAGCTGAGCATTCGATCAACTTCTCCAAAAATCTCCTTAAAAACATTCACTTGTATTTGCCTCAAGGCACAGATACAAGAGGGTCTGCAAAGAAAGGTTTTTAACCAGGCTTAGGCTTTCCTCCTTGGCTTCCCACATACAGACCTCAATCAAGGCTGTGTTCCCTCATTTAAAATGATCCCAACGCCTACGGCCTCCCGAAGTTAGCGTCAAGACTCTCGCCTGGTCTTTTCAGGTTAGTGGCCCCAGGTAATACACATACATGGTTTACAAACCACTCCCTTGACCTCTCCTAGCACTCTCAAAGCAATCTGAGTTAGTATGTCTAACAAATGTTCAATTACATAAAGGTCAACCCGGCAAAGTGTATTTACAAAGTATTCATCAATAAACAGTGATAAAAGAAAAAAATAGAAGCCATAAAGCCATCAAATACGGGTAGCCAGTACTTGTTTTTGACAAGTCTCTGGCTTTCCAGCAAGCTATTTAATAGGTGGGTGTTCTTTGCTTCCTGGTCAGTTGTGACATGAACAGTCTCAGTCACACTCTGGGCCTGTCATAATCTAAACTGCTCGGTCCCCTGACCGTGAAAACTGAAGGTTCTATCATAAACCAAAATGGTTCCTCTCGAAAGCTGTCTCTGTCGGAAGCCTCAGAACTAGGTTGCAGCAGGGCTGGAAGAATATCCACCTGCTATGTGGACCCAAAAGATGAGACGCTACAGAGCCGAGAATCAACCTGAACAGCGCCACTTGCAGTTTGGGCCAGAGAAGCTACAATGGGTGGCTACTGCAGAGATGGCGAACTGATCAGTGAACCCACTGACTGGACTAAGTTTGGCTCTAAACAGGACTTCCACCCAAACCTCCATGGCTCAGGGACACTGCAGAAAGCAATAAGAGCTGAGGAAGGGCTAAGTGATGTGGAACAGTATATCCAGGCACCCTAGGAGTGCCCTCTCTTGAACCCACAGCAGTGTGATTACTTGACAAGCCCCACACGGTTGGGTCCCTTGATATTCCAGGATGGAGGGAAAGGTGGCTCACAAGTCCCTACCCTCCTCTTTGAGGACATATGGGCAGTTAGTGGTTGATGGAAGACAGTAAGACATTTTCAGGGCCTCAGATATCAGTGTGGTGCTCATGAGCCCATTGGTCACAAACAGGCAGAATAAGACAAGCAAGTAGGAGGAAAACTGACTAGGGAGGGGACCAATCAGTGTGGGTGGGAGGGGACAAGGGAAAGGGTGTGAAGTATCAAAATACGCTAACTACACATAAAACCAATTATTTACTTATTTATTTTTGTTTTTTTGAGACAGGGTTTCTCTGTGTAGCCCTGGCTGTCCTGGAACTCAGAAATCCGCCTGCCTCTGCCTCCCAAGTGCTGGGATTAAAGGTGTGTACCACCACTGCCCAGCTAAAACCAATTATTGTATATAATTAACATAAGTCAATAAAAATTAAAACGATGAAAATTAATAGAAAAATTTTTCACAAATATAGGAGGAAAGTGAGTATTTAACACCTTTTTTCCCCAAACTAAAGTGCTATAATTTGGACTTCAAGCCCAAGCAACGTCCCTCCAACTGTTTAAACTTTCATGCATTTGGTTAATGGGAGAAAAACACCCTCTGAAGACTACTACAGACATCCTGGCAATCTTTTGGGCACTGTTTCCATGGAGACGTCAGGATGAAGAACACCACGTTATCTTGTTTCTTCCCATTGGCTAACTAGCACGGTACATGGCAGGTACAGAAATTAAGCACCAGGATGTTCACAGCCCACTCAACCAATATTTGTTGATTAGATGCTGCAGGCCAGGCAGGTTACTTTGGCTCAACAAATAGCCCTGCCCTCTCAGTGACCAGTCTGGTACAGAGACTTTAATTAGTCAGTGACACAACAGAAAGATAACATGAGGCACATACAATTTAAATCTTTCAGTAGCCACATTAAGGAGAAACAGATGGTATCCACTACAATATGTAACGACAATCTAAGATATCCCAAATTATCAGTTACCCTGTAATCACCATGTAGAAGGGATACTGAACTATCATAAACCTTCATGGTAGGACTCTGAAATCCAGTATTATTTAAAAATTTTTATAGATTTGTTTGTTTATTTAAGACAGATTTTCACTGTGTAGTTCTGGCTGTTCTGGAACTCACAGAGATCCACCTGCCTCTGCCTCCCAAGTGCTGAGATTAAAGGTGTGCACCACCACCTGGCTAGATTTATTGATTTTTATCTTATGTGTACTAATGTTTTGCCTGCAGTATGTATGTGCATCATGTGAGTGCCTGCTGGATCCCCTGAAGCCGGGGTTACGGATGGTTGTGAGCCACCGTCCTGGTGCCTGGAGGAACCCAGGACCTCTGTAAGAGCAACACATGCTCTTACCTGCTGAGCTGTCTCTCCAGCACTGCATTATTCTGTTTATGGAACATTCCAATCGATAGTAGTTATAGTTCAAACACTGGATAATCCTCTGTGGCTCTGCTATTGTCCTGGACAGAACAGAGAGACACACACACACACACACACACACACACACAAACGGTGGGGGGGGACTGACTACACATAGTAGGGGAAAGTTCCTTCTTTCATTAAATTCAAAACTGACCATCAGACTAACCACTTAGAGGAGCAAAGCATATGGGCACAGAAACAGGCATACTGTAGAGTTTGTAAGTAAGGGAGCCTTGAGCACAGCAGTAGACGGCAGACTGCCTGATGATTAAGTGTGTGCAGGATTCTCCCTCAGCCCCATATGCCGGAAGGCTGAGTAAAAGTGGCCAATGGAACAGGTGTGGCTGACTCAGACAACCCTGCCTCCTCTGAGTTAGGTGCATGTGTGGTAGCTGCTGCAATAGTTTTGGGAGCGCAGAGCCCCTTGGTGCAGCTTCCACCATATGCCGATACCCAGAATCATGGCTTCCTGACTCTGCGGTTTGGCTTGGGACGTGTCTGAAGTTTAAGGCAACTTGAACCAATCTCAGTAGCAAGGAGCAAGTGAAACTTTAGTGGGCTACACCTTGGTTACTCCCAACACAGGGTGCAAAGTTAACTTTCCCAGAAGCACAGGAGAAGGCTATAAAAATGGAAACTGAGGGCAGTGGCTGGAGGTAAGGTGTTGAACAATGGGCACCAAGCTGGGCTCTGCTTTTCTCATTCCCAAGTATCACTCAAAATACCAAGCTTCACCATGCTGGACCATGCTGGGCTTTTCTGTGGTAGCCTACTGGTCAAAATCCTCAGAGAAGAAGAAAGACTTCCCAGGTGCTATTCCAGGAAAACACACACACACACACACACACATACACACACACACACACTTTCATTTAAACATTCCATCTTTCCTCTCCAACAACCCAGAACCCACTTCCAATGACTTCAGTGTTCCTCACTATTACCGACTACTTCACAAGCATTACTCCATGGGATCATTCCTATGACCAAGTCCTCTGAAGAAGCACTATCATTTTACAGATGAAGATGGGGCTAGGAGGTTAAAGGTCAGGCTGAAAGTGACTCAAACCCTGGCCAATCTGATCCCCGAGTCCATGTCCGTGGTACCTGAAATTGGGAAACTTCCCATAGTTCTCTTCCCTTTCCTTGTCAGTAAAGAAAGCCACACCACAGCAGAAAGTGACAGAACTGAGGAGAAGCCACATGATGTAGGTTATAGCCGAAAACCTCATGATGAAAACTGTGATCAGCTCAAGGAAAGGCGCATGCTGATAGGCGGAGTGACACTGCCCCGTAATGCACCTCCTCAGCTAGGTTATCATTTTATATAATTAGCAGTAGAGATAAGTTCTCGACAGTTCTCAGACAGGCTTAAGTTCACATGCTCAGGATAAACATCAGCAAGGCAAAGAGAGACAAAATGTGGAAAATAGCCGGGCAGTGGTGGCACACGCCTTCAATGCCAGCACTTGGGAGGCAGAGGCAGGTGGATTTCTGAGTTCAAGGCCAGCCTGGTCTACAGAGTGAGTTCCAGGACAGCCAGAGCTACACAGAGAACCCTGTCTCAAACAAAACAAAACAAAACAAAAACAAAAAACAAAAAACAAAACAAAAAACCGTGGAAAATAGCAAACCCTTCATGAACAAATGGACCCGTTAATATTCCCAAACAGCTTATAACGAGGAATTCCCACATACCCCAAGCTATCTTGACTTGGACCCTCAGAGAGGGTGCCACAGGCTACCCAGGTGCCAGCTAGCTCAGTGTCTAGTGTCTTGATTGGTGTTCTGAGACAGGCTGCCCCAAGTTTCCCATGTGTCTACCAGGGGAAGCACCCCCAACCACACTTTACTGTCATTTAAGCTCCCTGTCAATCCACAGCTTCCAAACCTTCTCCAGCAACCTACAAGTCTCTGGTATCTCTTCTCTAGAAGCGAGTGTGGCTGTTCTAAAGTACGGTCTAATCATGAACACAGAATAGTCATTCTTTTCGGTAGTTCTTTTATTCAGCAAAGTTTTTTTTTTGTTCGTGTGTTTTTTGTGCTTTTGTTTGTTTTGCTTTTTTCCTTTCATTCAGGGTCACACTGTGTAACCTTGGCTGGCCTGGAACTCGCTAAGTAGACCAAGTTGAACTTGAACTCGAAGAGGGCTGGGATTAACTGAACATCCACCATTCCTGTCTCAGCAAATGTTTGAGATCCATCTATGTCTGACTAATCAGTGTTCCCTCCAGCTGCTTAGGCGTTCCCCATGACAATATGCTCCTTACAGATACACAGCTGGACTGGTTCCATTTTTGGTGATTATGAACAGGAGCTCCCATGAACCTGTATTTTCCTTTCTCTTGGGTGAATATTTCAGGTGGAAGGGTTGAGTCACGGAGCATATGCTTGGTCTCCTAAGCAGTCAGAAGACCTGTCCCCAGAGACTTTCACATTTCCACGGATAAGCTCACATTCTTAGCCAACATGCAATGCCAGTCTTTGAAACTTTAGCTACTGTGTAAGCTACAGGCGAGCAGCAGACATTTTGATTACTTTTGAGTTGCATACCTTTAAGTATAGCAGAACGTAGTTATAAAGAATAAAGTAAGATAAAGCCTTATAAAATATACAGCAAAAAGAGAAAATTATACCTGTCTCATAAACCATAAAAAAAAGAGGGAGAAATTTATAATGGTAAAACTTTTAAAAACTCCTTAAGAATTTTAAAAATTGTGCTGTTTGCCTGTGTGTGAGTGCCTGGTGCCTGCCTAGGCCAGAAGAGGGTGTCGGACACCCTGGAACTGAAGTTACAGATGGTTATGAGCTGCCAGGTAGGTGCTGGGAAACAAATCTAGGTCCTCTGGAAGAAGAGCCAGTGCTATTAACCATCTCTCTAGCCCTACTACAACTTTTGAGTACTTACATATATAAACTTTGGGGTACTTTTTAAGTCATGTGACTGAAACTAACCTCCCACTTAGCACCTCATTAAAAAATTCCATCGTCAGCGGGCAGCGGTGGCGCATGCCTTTAATCCCAGCACTTGGGAGGCAGAGGCAGGTAGATTTCTGAGTTCGAGGCCAGCCTGGTCTACAGAGTGAGTTCCAGGACAGCCAGGGCTACACAGAGAAACCCTGTCTCGAAAAACAAAACAAAAACAACAAAACAACAACAACCACAAAATTCCATTGTCAAATATTAGCACTGTTCCTCAGGGAACTAGCACCAGAATAACGTTTCTCTCTGCTTATCTCTCATTGCTTACGCACCACCAATAATTTACTGCTTGTTCCATTCATAACTCAGACCCGTGACAAAAACTGGAAACCGCCCACTGAGCAGGTCACTTTCGTCAGTCTCTCTTATTAACTTCGTTCCTATTTCCTACATTGTAAGGACGAACACCTTCTCCAACACAGCTCACTTACAAGAGAAGCTAATAATTTTAAATGCATTCTGGGGAAATACGGTTAGGACCTTATGTCTACCTTAAAATTAAAAAAAAACACCTTGGTAGGACCACACATTCGGAGCAAGGCAGCTGAGTGTCCTAAAACTAAGAGCGATTCACTGTGGAATACATTAAGGCCATTCTCAATAGGGCCTTACATAACCAATGTCATTACAGAACCCAGTGGGTGACTGTCCAAATTAATAAAGTACCATCTGCCCCATAACAAATAGAGACACCAGCAGGTTACACAGACCAGCCCTCTCTTTTCATGCAGATACCCACAGGACATGCCAGGGGCAGCTCACCCCTCAAGAAGTAGATTTTATTTTTCTTCTACACATATGCCAAGGATTGAACACAGTTTTAAGAAATGCCTGCGGGTACTACACCATAGGATGACAAACTTAAATTTAGTAAAGAAAAACAAAACAAAACAAAACAAAACTATTGCGATCACTGTACTCCCTCCACTTGAAAGCAGATACCCAACTGAACGTTAATACAGACATTTTACCAACAGCCAATTTGTCTACGTTTTCTTTAAGAACACAAAACAACAGCAACGAAAGCCTCCAACACAGCTGCCATGTACTTTCCAAGCCACCTGCAACACAACTCATGGTTGGGCTGCATGGTGCGGATGCTCCTAGCTGAGAGGCACACTGTCCGGCCCTACACACTAAACAGTCGGCAAGACCGACAACTGCTCCTTGTGATGTCTCCACAGTTTGACCCATATGCCACGGATGAATGCTAGGACGGAAAAACTCCACAGCGCCAGCTTAGGCAGCTTCTGGGAAATGAGACACATAAAGGAAGCAGGCTGGCAAGGACTTAGTGGAAGACCTGACCTTATAAGACAGCGCATGAATCTCACTCATTGTAATGTCACTGCACACGGTAAGAATGTTCCATAATTAAGAATGGGAACAAGAACATACTATGAGCAGAGAGAGAGAGAGAGAGAGAGAGAGAGAGAGAGACTCTTCCTCTCCACTCCCTGTCTACAATGGATCTGTAACACCACAAACCCAGTGAGTTTCTTTTGAAAAATCACCTAGGAACATCTGTTACCCAGATTACTTCACGACAGAAAAAGTGAAAAATTCTATCGCTTCACAAACTAACTGAGAAGGACAGAAACAAGACAAGGGAGAGGGAGGGAAGGAGGGGGAGAGGGAGGGAGGCCTTGACAGATGCTGGTGAGCCTGTTGCAACCTCTCCGGGCACCAGTTAGCTCCTGTGCTGCCATTTTCTACTGAATTGGTGAGGGAAAGTCTTTTCTGAAAACTCCACATAAAACACAGTTCCACCCGGGTGCGCATCTCACTGAAGTGCTTCAAGCAGGGCCTGATAAGATGGAAGTCAGCCCTTGCTGACAGCCTCAGCCACAACCAATCAGCTTCTCTCCTTCCCCGCTCACCCTCCCAGCGGCATCTTAAGGTTAGGCAGTGAGCTGAAGCAGAGCATCAAGAAGGCAACCATCCCCTGACCCAGATGAGGAGAGAACCCCCTCCCTTACCATTTTCAGAAAACTCTTCGCTCTTTAAAAAGACATTCTATATAAAATACATTTTATACATTCTATATAATACACTTTAACATTAACTCAATATTATTAAATTATAGTAATATGATTAATATATATTAACATACAATATGATTAATAATAAAATTATAATAGTTTTAATGTATTAAAAATATATAATATAAAAATATAATACACACACACACAGTGAGTTCCCAGGACAGCCAGAGTCCCTGTTGCCCTTAACTTACTATGTAGCCAAGACTGGCCTGAACTCTGATCTTCCTGTCACCACTTCTCCAATGCTGGGACTCCAGGCAGGTGTCACCATGTCCAGTCAGGCTACTGGATTTGAACTAAATAATCACTTTGACGTGGGGGGTGGGGGTGGGGGAATCATCTTGTTTTGCTTAGTCTAAATCACCTCCTCCTCCTCCTCCTCCTCCTCCCCCCACCCTCCTCCTTCCCCTCCTCTTCCTCTCCCTCTTCTTCCTTCTTTTCTTCTTCTTCCTCTTCCTTTTTTCTTTTTTGGTTATCAAGCCAGGGTTTCACTGTGCAGCCCTGGTTGTACTGGCACTCGGAGGTCCAGAGCACTGAGATTAAAGGTGCGCACCACCACTGCCCAGGTGAAATCATCTTGTTCTGAGTTCAAGTAAACAGATGCAGGCTTTCCACTTGGAGCCTGCCTCTTTGCTGGCTAGCAATGCCCTTTCCAGCCAGAAGGAAAGACAGCTAAGAGTCTATCAAAACGTTCCCTTCCCACACGGCCCAGTGCAGTACAGAGGAAGATGGCTCGTGGGAGAGCAGCTCTGGTTTCTAACCACAGGCAGCCACTGTACCCTGTGCAAACTACAGACTGCCTCCCTGGCCCTCTGGTGCAAAGTACTGCCCTCACGGGATGCCTCTGACAGCTGGCCGAGGGAAATGCAAAGTCTCCGGCTGACCAACAGCAACGGAGAAATCATGGAAGTGGTGATTACTATTATGATTAAGACCAGCAGTTAAGACAACTCCAACCATCCATGTCTACAGACCACTAGAGATGCCCAAACCCTCTAGAGCGACACTTATACGTTTCTGAAGATAATTCACTCCCCTCCAGGGCTGACGTTATATTCTGACTGACTTTGGTGGAAAGACCACCTTCTAGAATGTATAAGACGACACAGTCGACAAAGTGCCACAACTCAAAGATGCCCAGAGTGCCCTTGACAAGCACTAATGCTGAGGAGGTAATGTGCTGAGTTGGTGAGCCCTGTAAACCACACCAAGACATTCTTCAGTCAGCAATCAGTAGTACCAAACATGCAAATTTTAAATTACGCACAGTTTGTACTATAGTATTCTCTAATAATCTGGCTTTTTAGAAGAATTTAAAACATGGCCAAAGTAGGTGCTTTCTCCCATGACTGACTGCACCATGTATTAATAATGTCCCAATTGCTTCTCAGTTATATAGATGATTAAAATTCATTTTCGTGCTGGGCATTCCCTGGCCTTTTCTGAGTCTCACTGCACAGTCCAGGCTGGACTTAGCTTTTTTTTAATGGTGATCCTTGTACCTCAGCTCCCTGAGTGCTCTCAAGATCACAGTGCTGAGATCACAGGTGTGTAGACTGCCCTTGGCTTCAGCACTGCCTTTAAACGGAAGACTGCATCTGTGTGTAGTGGCATGTACCTATAATCCCAGTCCGTGAGAGGCTAAGGCAGAAGGATCTTAAGTGTAAGACTAGCCTGGGGTACACTGAGTCAAGTCAGTGTAGGTTATACACAGGAAGACCCTGCCTCAAAAGACCAAGCGAGAGTTGTGGATGGAGCCCTGCGGTGCAGCATCCCTAGCATGCCCAAGACCATTGGCTTGGATTTCCAGTACTAGCCCTCCACCCCTGACCAAAAAACATTTCAAATAGCCATTCTCTTCTGTATCCATCAAACAAAGGCTCTACATGGTCAACACCTGCGTGCAATAACGAGCTAAATGTTGCTTTTTTTTAAAAAAAAAAAGTAATTTAGTTGTGATCTGGAAATTAAAAGGTTTCCAAGTGAAATGTCAATAGAATACGCAATTTAAAACAAATGTTGAGCTAATGTAAATCAAGGTATACGATAGCATGTTTTAAAATATCTACACATGGGCTAGAGAGACGGCTCAACAGTTGACAGCACTGACTGCTCTTCCAGAGGTCCTGAGTTCAGTTCCCAGCAACCACATGATGGCTCACAGACATCTGTAATGGGATCTGATGCCTTCTTCTGGGGTGTCTGAAGACAGCTGCAGTGTACTCATATACATAAAATAAATAAATAAATCTTTAAAAATATCTATAGAGATGTATATGCAAGATGTCACACAGCAAACAGTAGCTATGTGCGCACAGCAACTTCTCAGGTAATATACTGTGACAGGAACACAGGGGTGTGCACTAAAAGAAATAAAATACAAACCAGCTGAACTAGGTCCTTACATACATGATTAAAATTAAAGACAAAGCAGATAAAGATGTCCACATCAAAAACAAAAGGGAACGAGACAATTTCCCCAAGCCCTCAGAGTGTGCTGAGCCCCGGCCAGACAATTTTATCATGGCTTCATCTGCTTGGTTTAAAATGAGTATGCAAATCAAACCCAAATATGTAAAATAAACCTAAATAAATAAATATGTAGACAAACCTCACATTCACTGGCAAAGTTATTTCATACTTAACACTGGGGAAAATGCAGCCAGTTTGCTGCTACAATCTTTTTGCATGAATCTTTTTATAGGAGACACATTTTTCCTGGGTCTACACAGAATCATGTAAGCATCTGGAATCAATGCATTTCTCAGAATCATTCAACACACTGCTCTAGCCACACTGGAGTGGCTATTTCTGATTGTCAACTTGACTCTATCTGGACTGAACTACAATCCAGAATTAGAAGGTTCACCTGTGATCCACATCTTGAGGCAGGAAGACACAAGTTCCTGACCTGGATCTTGGCATGGAGATCTTGAGCCATAAAAAGCTGAGGCCCAGGCAAAGTAGTACACACCCTTAATCCCAGGGGACTGAGGCTAGGAGATCTCTGAGTTCAAGGTCAGCCTGGGACAAAGCAAGTCCCAGATCCAGGTGTGGTGGTATACACCTTTAATCTGGGCCACACCTTCTGCTGGAGATCTACATGAGGACATTGGAAAAAGATTCACTCTTCATTGCCTGCATGCCTTGTGGGACTGAGCAACTGCTAGATCCTCAGACTTTCATTCACAGCTACTGCTGACCATTGTTGGGGAGTTGGACTACAGACTGTAAGTCATCAACAAATTCCCTTACTATACAGAGACCAACCTTAAGTTCTGTGACTCTAGAGAATCATGACTAATAAATACACCCACCAACACAGTAGGACAGCATCTTGTTTTCCTTGTATTTACTTCTGCCCCTGGAGAAATCTACTATCACCCCCTTTGTTTCTAAAACTGCACCAGGACGTCAGCCGATGAGTCATGGATCACACTCTAAATCCTTATTACCAAAGAGAGCAGTGCACAAAAGTTTTGCACATCAAATTTTTAAGACCATCTAAGTTACATATTGCAGCTTCTATGAAGTGACATAGATGAGCTTTAAGCAGTGAGACACTTCAAAACAAACTGCAAATTCAAGGACTGACACCATCATTTTCCTTGTTCCCCTAGTAACTGGTGGGGTTTTGTTTTTCTTAATTCAGAAGAGAACAGAAAGTGAGTCTGAGATGCTGACAGACACAACTAAACAAGCGCCTATCTTCACGAGAAAGCTAAACTCCTCTAGAATTGCCTTCCCCGATGCCTGGCTTCTCTTCATTCCTTCCTACGCTTGCTCTTCAACTATTTCTCTTGTGTGGGGAAACCTCCAGGAGAGGGTGTGCAGAGGGAAGATAATGTGGCTGGGGTTGGACGGGTGGCTCAGTGGTAGAATGCACAAGTTCCTGGCTTCCAGGAACTACTTTCTGTGGCAGAACTGCTCACGGGGCTCCCTGGTATAAAGGACAAACAGCCACAAGGAAACTTACAGACTTTAGCCACTAGAAATAGATGGCTGAGACCTAATGCATCACCTTCTTACGGATCAGGTGACGTTCGTCTTCAGCTCTCCGTAACAGGTTTACCTGCATATGTGTCTAATAAACAGCATGAGTCCCCCCTTCCCCACTCAGTGAGTTCGCTCTCTCTTTAAAAGGATTCCTTGATCTCAGTCTACCACACTCTCACCGCAGCCGGGAACATACTACATTCTCAGTAAATATCCAGTAACAGGAGCGGAGGGGGGGGATGCCACCACAGTACAAGGACAATATAATCAGTTACACAGCTACCACAGGACTTGCATAACTCTGACATTTATTTCCACTGAAGACTGCTCTTTACTCACAGTTTCTTAGCTTCATCTCAGCCACCCACCAGGCTGTCTGCGTTAGGTCACCATGCTATGTTTGGAGGGGTGAGACCTACCTACCCTACAGTCTGCTTTGTCTCCTGTACAAGCTTCTGCCAGGTTCAAACCACAGGAAAGCAACCTGACGCATGTCAAGTTTGGAAGGCTAACGTCACACTGAGGAACTTGGTCACAGGCATGTTTTGGAAGGGAAGCAGCTAACCTTTGCTTTTTTTTTTTTTTTTTTTTTTTTTTTTGGTTTTTCGAGACAGGGTTTCTCTGTGTAGCCCTGGCTGTCCTGGAACTCACGCTGTAGACCAGGCTGGCCTCGAACTCAGAAATCCGCCTGCCTCTGCCTCCCAAGTGCTGGGATTAAAGGCGTGCGCCATCACTGCCGGGCTAAGGGAAGCAGCTAACCTTTTGAACATCACTTGACAGTTGGGCGTGATGTTTAAGAGTCCCCTGGTTTGGGAACTGAAGGGCTTTCATGACTCCGTGGCTCTCACCCACCAATGAAGAGACATCTTTTTGCTGCAAATGGAAGTTTCCACAAAGACCCACAACTTGTCAAAATGCAGAATGAGTGGCTGTGGAGTGTCCATCTCCAAAGGGGACATCTCTAACACAACCCTTACACCCAAGGCTCAGGGGACATTGCAGAAAAGGGGGGCAGAAGGAGTCTAAGGACCAGAGGACCAGAAGGATTGCTGTGAAGAGTCTTCTGGCGGTAATAGGAGTGCTGCACCCACGGACTCTCACCAGCCATGGCTACCTGCATAAGACCTGCCAGGACCTCACCAGTCTGCTTGCAGATAGATGATGGGTAAAGGAATCACAAGGCCCCACCCCAGCTCGAATAGCCACAGGCAGTCACAGCTGCTGAGGGAGGGAGAGTCAAGTGTTTGTCAGAGACGAGCTCCTTGGTAGGTTGTCCAGGTTTCAGAGGCCAACCTTATACCTGTGCACAACACTAACTGGACTTAAATAGGTTACCACCGTTACCACCACCACCACCACCACCACCACCATCCTCCTCCTCTTCCTCCTCATCACAGAAGAAGACATGAATTTGTAAAGAAGATGTAGAGAATAAGCACACTGGAGGAGTTATGGAAAGGGAAGGGTTCATCTAATGAAAATTCTCAAAGAAAAACTTTTTTCCTGACCTCAATCCCTAGAACTCACATGGCAGGAAGAAAAAAAGAATCAGCTCCTGCAGGCTGTCCTGTAACTTCCGTATGCGTTCGCTGCACATTCACACGTTTAAAAAAAAAAAAAAAAAGCACTCTGATTTGGCCATCTGCACTCGTCATCATTTGTCGATTTAACAAAATGCTTGACCTAGGCTGCCTTTATGAAGAAAAGAAGTTTGCCCAGTTCACAGCAGTCACAGTGCTGGAGAGTCAAGACAATGACTAGTGAGATATTGCTGGTCTTCTGGAATCTCTCTCTCTCCCTCCTCTCCCCCTCCCTCCTACTCTTTCTCCAGAAGCCCAGAATTTCCCTCACAGAAAATGACAGGCACAACTGTGAAGGGCGAGACCAGCTCACACAGGAAGGCAGAGACGCTGCTCAAGGGACCAGGCTTACGCCTTTATGGCAACCTGATGTCTTTTAACCAAACCAAACCAAACCAAACCACTCCAGAGCAGAGGGGACAGCTCCAGAGCAGAGGGGACAGCTCAGTCTACAAAGCGCTTATCTTGCCAAGGACCTGAGTTTGACCCCCCAAACTTCCACAACAGCGCTGGGAATGGTGGCATGCTCTGGGAATCCTGGTACTCCGGGGATAAAGACAGGTTCTTGGTCTAACCTGGTGAACCTCAGGTCCATAAAATGCCTTGACTCAAAGGAGACAGTTTCCTGAGAATGACAACTCAGGTTGTCTTCCAGCCTCCACGTGTGGGTTCCCACACAAACACATACTCACGGCTGTGTAAGAATACATGTGTGTACACACATACACTCAGAGAGAGAGAGAGAGAGAGAGAGAGAGAGAGAGAGAGAGAACGCGCAAGTTACTCCAGAAGACCAGCAATCCCTTCGAAAACTCTCCAATGGATCTCAAGATCACCCATGAGGCCTCATCTCTTATGTCCACCATCACCACACAAAACACCACCCTCTGTTTCCTCCAAAATGCCACTCGTGAGCTGTAGCCAGTGGTTTCTACTTCGTCGGTCCTTCTCTATTCTGCCCTTCCCCACCCATTTTCTTCCAGCCTTCTACCCCTGAACACTAGATAGGAGAGAGAAAGGCTGGACAGGAAGAGAGAGAGAGATCCCAGAATAAGAGCAGGCATTGGAAAGGGGGCACTGCTATTGTTAGACAACTTCCTGCTGATTAGGGCCCTCCAGTTCCTTGGGGCAAGTTTGATCTTCGCCTTCAGGATAACTAATTTCTTCTCGCTGCTTCTTTGCAAGTGACTACTTAACAAACAGCCAACAAGCAGCTCCAACCCACCAGCAACTCTTAGGGCCCTAGCATTTATATACCCTCTGAAAAGGCCCCAGAATTCCAGATGTCACACCATCACAGAATTTATCTGCAGCTGGTAAACTCACACCCCTGCTAGAGCACAAGGCAGATTAGTCAGCTGCTGCGGTCAGTATCCCCACACCCGGGAGTAAAACGAAAACAAAGTCTTATAATACTTCTGTGGTTTTTAAAAAAAACAAAAATTCTAGGGGCTGGAGAGATGGCTCAGAGGTTAAGAGCACTGGCTGCTCTTCCAGAGGTCCTGAGTTCAATTCCCAGCAATGACATGGTGGCTTATAACCATCTGTAAAGGGATCTGATGCCTTCTGATGTGTCTGAAGAGAGCAACAGTGTACTCACATACATAAAATAAAGTTAACCAAAAAGGAAAAAAAAAAATCTTAAAAAATAAAATAAAATAAAAATTCCAAAACTGCCAGTAAAATCAGCTAAAAATAAATAAGATATATTTTTTACTATAAATAGTTTCCATGCTGTGGTGATTAATAATTGTCAACATGGCAGGTTTAGAATAAGCTAGAAAAAGAAGCTCTGGCATAATCACAGGTGGATTAGCTAGTGTCTTAGGTTTCTATTGCTGTGAGAAGACACCATGACTAAGGAATTTGTAAAAGAAAGCATTTAATTGGAAATGTGCTTACAACTTCGGAGGGTTAGCCCATGATCAACATGACAGCAGAACAGGAAACACAGCAGACAAGAAGACAGGTACGGCGCTGGAGCAGTACCTGACAGTCCACATCTGATTCGAAGTTTCAGTCAGAGAGTGGGGGCTGGGGGGAGATTGGGCCTGGAATGGACATTTGAAACCTAAGCCCATCCCCAGTGACAGGCCACACCTCCTCCATCAAGGCCACACCTCCTTCATCAAAGCCACACCTCTGCCATCAAGGCCACACCTCTTCCACCAAGGCCACACCTCCCAATCGGCCCCAAACAATTCCACTAGGGATCAAGCATAAGAACATAGGAGCCTCTGCAGGCCATACTTAGTCAAGCCACCACATCTAGTTTAGGTTAGCCTCTAGGCATGTCTAAATTAGGTTCATTGAGATGAGAAGACACATGAAATATGGGAGGCACTACATCCTGGGCCTAGACTGAAGACAAAGAAGAAGGGGATGAGCCTAAGCATTCAGGTCACTCTGCTTCCTAACTATATGATCACCCACCTCAAGCCCCTGCTGCTCTGACTCCCTTATCCAGATGGAAAATAACCTAGAATTGTGAGCCAAAATACATACACCTGTTCTCCATTAGGTTCACACCTATTGTTTTCTTTTAAAAATTCTATTTGCAAAATAAACCCTGAAAGGTTTCTCAAGCTGTTATATTCCCTCAAAGGTAGAAAAGCCATTCAAACGTGGTGTAATATCTGGGAAAAGACTATGCCACCGTTTCGGAAAAATTATCTCTATTTTTAATAAAAAACTGAAATCAGCCTATTTAAGCACATTAACTATCTCATCTATAATGGAAGCACAAAGTCTAAATTTAGAGAAATGATTGGAGTCAATGCATGCTTCACACGAGACCTGCTCAGCATGCTTCGAAAGCTACTGAGCAGTGCTCACAGATGCAGATGCTGAGCAAACACATCACATACCCGTAACAGGGACACGGGACACAGCACTGGCTCTCCCATAACTAGCTGGTCCTCACTGATTTTATTTCAGCTTCTGGTAAACCTAGACAACTGTTTCCATATAAGAAACAAAAAAAGATAGAGGAATCTGCAAAACACTACACAGTGATGCATGGTTCGGGAGCTATGTCCTAGCCCAGTCCCTGCCACCAACCACCCCCATCCCGCGTTAAAACCAGTCTAGGTATTTCAGAACTTCTACTGCTACAGTCTAAGAGACCTGGGGACAATATGTCATGGACCTTAACCTTACCTCATATATAAAAACGGACTCCAAATAGATTAAAGACTTCACTGTAAGTCCTGACACAATACAACTCCAGGGGGGAGCGGGTGGGAGGAGCAAGGATAAAACCTCATGAAAAACAGGACCTCAAAGGTACAAATAAGGGCTGACCAATGGGACACACCAAGCTTAATATCTTCTGCGCATCCAGGGAAACAGCCGGTAGCGTGAAACGGCATCTACAGAGCGATGGCCAATATTTGCAAACCAGATCTGCCAAGGAGTCAATATCCAAAATGCATAAAGAACTCCGAGTACTCAAAGGTGGATAAAGAACTGGAAAGCACTTTTCTACAATGATATACAGATGGCCACCGAGTATGGCAAGATATGCAAAGTCACTTATTGTCGCAGTAATGAGATCAAGTCAGAGGCGCTGCCTTGTATCCATTAGGATGGCTCTGACCCAACAGAGCAGAAGGCTAGAAGTGCTGCTGAGGCTGCAGAGAGATGGGAGTGTGCACTACTGGCAGGGCTGTAGAATAGTACAACCACTGTAGAAAACAGTAGGGTCTTCAAAATGTCCCGAATAGAACTGCCGCTTCATCTGTCAACTGCATTCCTGGTGGGTGGTATTTGCATGCTTATGGTCATAGGAGTGTCACGAAAAACACCCAAGAGGTGGAAGAAGCCAGAATTCCGTTGGCACATAAATGGCCAAACAAAATGCGGTATATTCCATATGGGAAATTTTTCTGTCATTAAAAAGAGGAAGGGATTTCTGTCACATGCCCCAACGCAAATGACCCCCGAGGTCATGGTGTTGGTGAAGCAGTCTGTTTGCAAACATTCCCCATCTCTCACATGAGATACCTAAAGTTGTCAAATGCCTTGAAACAGAGAGGAGATGGGGTGGGGGTGGAGGGTGGGATGGGGGGGATGGAAAGTTGTACATGGAAACAGACTGCTGAAAGGCGATCTGGTTCACAATATATTAAACACACTTAGGAAAAAATGAAGCACCATAAAAATGTTCCATGTGCACTATTTTGGCAGGATTCCTTTCAGTAAGTAAGCCATTGTAAATGAAGCACCTGAACTGACATACGTCGTAAGCGCTAAACATTTCATCAGATCTCAAATAATTAAGGACATAAAATAACGAGGACTCTCGGGAGCAGTCTGCGATGGCACATTCATGCATTCTGTGAGGCATGTATCCAAACTTCAATATAGGAAAATCTTTAAGAACGTGTGCTGCCGAGAACAGTCAAGGGGAGCTGTGGGGTCAGTGGAGCTGTCCTGTCTGTGGTGTGATTAATATTAGACCATTTTTTACTGGCTGGTGTGGGAGAGGAAGGGAAGAAAAGGAACAGAATTAAACCATGGGGCTCTCCGGAAAGAGACTGAAAGGGATGGAAGCAGGAATCAGATCAGCCTTAAGTCAGGTTCCTGCCAGCTTGCCTCTGGATGACCTAGGGGCTGGGTTAAAGTTTGTCAAAGGTGTGAGCGTTTGACTAATGCATGAGTAAGGAGACTAAAGCCCTCACTAAGACCCAGCCAGGCACAAAAGAGCAGGCCCATCCACCTCCCTGGCCTCATCCCTTGCTACTCCTTCTTCCTCAAAGTGACACCACCTCCAAAAAAGCCCCATCATCCACACAGCCACCCCACCTAAATTTACAAAGGGGAGGCATCAGTGATACCCTACTTTGCAGAAAACTGAGCTAGTTTCCCTCATCGATTTCACAGATGACACCCTAGATAAGAAATATGTAAGCCTATTCTATCATTTCAAGTGCTTGTGTAAACCCACGTTTTTTGTTTTAAAAAAAAAGAAAAAAAGAACAATAGGAAATGTATTATTTTAGTGTTTTTCCCTCATCCAACGTAACCAAAATGTTGACAATTTCAAGATGTAATCAACATAAAAATTACTGAGGTTTTTATGGGTTTCGTATTTTCCACTGTTGGATTTCTCAGCACTGAGCGGTCACATTTCAAAGCTCCACACCCAAATATGGCTAGTTATACAGTACCGAGAACACAGGCCTGCACCATGTCAGAGCGCTTACTAGCTTGGAACTGTGTGATGATCTCTTAGATGAATTCTGTCTCAGGTCAGTGTCGGAACACTCGGTAGACGTAGAGTGGGCTAAGGGGAATGAAGGGGCAGAAGGGCCACTGAGAGAATTCCCAGGACTGAGAAAAGGCAGTGCAGGGGTGAAGACAAGCTGGAGAGAGGCTGAGGTGCCAGTGACAGCGGATGCCAGAGGCTTAAGCCAGGGCTCCAGATCAGGCCGTGAGGACAGCAAGCCTAGCCGATATTACTACCACAGGGAGGGGCAGATGGGAGAGGAGCAGACAGACTGACAAACTGTCTCTTTGAGGAGGATGGGCACTGTACTGGAAAGTGTGGGCCTAAGAAAGGGCTGGTGGGTGATTACGGGCAGAACAGGGACACAGGTTTCATGGGATATTATAAGTTCCCAATATGGAAAACACCATGGTACCAAATGAATGCTAAACCACGTTGGAGCTGGAGGCCACTGGAGTTGAAGAGCTGAGGAACTGGAAGCCAGGGGTATTTAGTCATCCTACTTTCAATGATTACCATCTCCTCCACGGAAGGGCTTCTCAGATTTGAATTTCTCCAAAGGTACAAACCCTCTTGTTTGTGTTTCACAGCTCAGCACCGACCACGTGGCATTTGCTTAGAGATCTGGCAGGCAGAACTAAGTGCAGAAAACTGAAGTTTAAATATTGAAACCACACAGAGGAAAAACAGGGCAGTGCTTTCGACACTTAAAGATGACTTCATCGAAAGGTCCCACGTGATCAGATCCATGGTTACTTGGGTGGTTTAACTGATAAGGAGTCTGATGAACAATTAAAATTTAAATTTGAGGCTTTGTGGCCAAAATCTGATGAGATGGGTAAGCATTTCTCAGACTTATTAATAGCTAACACAAAAATCTTTATTACCATGAAGGACAACTTTTTTTTTAAACTTATGATTATGGCCCTCAAAATTTGGTTATGAACTTTTCGCCACTTTTGGGTACCATGTTATTTCAAAAACCTGCCCAATCACCTTTAGATAGGGTCTCTCTCTATGGCTGTCCAAGAACATTTGTTTCTACTTCTCATTTCTACCCAGACTAAAAAACTTCGGATTTCCACTCATAAATTTTCTCCTGAGGGAAATGACCTGTTGAGGTAACACTCTAAAATGCTCAGGCTGGGACAACAGAACTATCTCATACCTAGCCTTCTCTGGACACATTTCTGTCTAGATCCCCAGTAATCCCCACAGAGATATCAGAGGCTCTCCCAGTAACCAGGAAGCTGTGGACAGTAACCTATGAACAAGGTTATGTACTGTGTGTCATGCAGTTAATACTGAACTATGACACAGAGGTCATCTCTCCATTGGAGAACTTAACCATACCCCACAGCTAGGGCAGTGAACTGTGAAAGGCCAATAATTACAGCCACTCAGGTGGAAACAGCTGGCTCATGACAGCCATCAGTTCTCACCCGTGTATCGTCTTAAAGGCTTGCTTGCAAATACTGTAGGGCCTCTTGTCACAGCACATTCTCTCTTGTTTGCCCTCTGACCAAACATATGCAGAAAGACAGACTAGAGCTGGCACACACAGACACACACACACACACACAGACACACACACGCACACACACGCGTGTATTTTTTTTTTTTTTAACATATCTGGGGCATTTACAGTGAACAAAACAGATAGAACCTTTGCTCTAGAAAGCATACAATCTCAAAGATAGAAACTCTAACACTTGGGGTTTTTTTCAAGTCACACAAACTGGGCTTGGGGAGGGGGTTGTCACTCGGCAGGAGAGAACTAAGAAGTCCTCTGATTAACTCCTTAGGCTAACAGCTCTCATCTTCCGGATCCGACCAGCCCAAAAGTTGACACGACTTCAGATCTTTCTATTGTTTCTGCTGCCTAAGGGAAGCTAAAGGAGATGTGTCTGGTGAAACTTTCTAGGCCTTTACCAGTCAAGCGTGGACCTGGAAAACTCTACAATTACAGTCCTATGTGTGAGGTATGTACAAGTGTGTGTGTGAGAGAGAGAGAGAGAGGGAAAGAGAGGGGGAGAGAGAGAGAGAGAGAGAGATTTTTCAGCTGGCACCACTTTTTACGTTAACCTATGAAGTAAGGCCTCTCCCATCCTTCTTGCCTTCAAGAAGGCAGATATGGAAGGAACTGTAGCTCAGGAAGCAAGGGGGAAATGTTACACAGTTCTGCATAGTAAGAAGGATTTGAGCTGGGGGGGTGGGAGACGGGAGAGTGGTGACCGCAAAGCAGAAAAATCAGAGCCAACTGCTGTAGGAACTCGAGATTGTCCTTTGATGATGACCAAAATCAATCTGGCGGGGTTGGGGTAGGAAGGCCAGGGTCTTGTTATGTAGCTCTGGCTGTCCTGAAACTTGAAATACAGACCAGGCTGGCCTTAAACACTCAGAGATCAGCCTGCCTCTTCCTTCCAAGTGCTGAGGTAAAATGTATGCGCCACACTGAGGTGGGGTTTTGTTGTTTTGTTTTTTGTAATTTTGGGGGTTTGTTGTTTGTTTGTTTAGACAGGGTTTCCTGTGTACTCCTGGCTGCCATGGCTCTCACTCTGTAAATCAGGATGGGCTCAAACTCAGAGATCTGACTGCCTCTGCCTCCCAAGAAGTGGGACTGAACGTGTGCCACCACCACCCGGGCTGTTTTTGTAATTGCTAAAGACAGGAACTCACTATGCACCCACAGGATGGCCTCAAACTCCTGGCCATCTTCTTTCATCATAGGCTCTGGAATGAACAGGATTACAGTTGCGTGTCTCCACACCCAGCTCGGAACCGTGCTTCCTGCAGTTCCGCAGGAACACCCCACCATCGCTGCTCTCTAAACACCGCCTTCCCCTGTCCCCCAAATCTCACAGAGTTTACCACACGCGTCCAAAAAAGACTTTATGCAAAAGCTTTTTCTTTCTCTTCTTTCCAGGCTTTCCTTTTGAAGGTCTATGCAACATGCTGGGTTGAAGTGTCAGTCACCCATGTGTCTGGACTTCCCTTCCCTTACGCTACCATCAAGTGTTTTTAAACTGCTTCTTCTCAAGCCTCCTCCATTCCACCACCTCAGCAATATTGTCATTAAAGGAACGACTAATATTTATTCAGCACTTGGAACGCGCCACAGACTGTGTCAAGGGTATGACATGCATAATTTCACTTGATCCTTAACCCTTACTAAACAGTAGAATGACTATTTCCTGCCTGTTAGGGAATCAAAACTCAGGTGGAATAGTAATTTCCACCTGAAAGGCAACTGGAAGAACCTGACCTCTCTTTTGCCTCCATACGCAGCTTAGCTAGCCCACACCCATCTCCCCCCACCCCCTCAAAAAACCCAGGAATCACGGGGCCTAGTGGCACACGCCTTTAATCCCAGCATTCTGGGAGGCAGAAGCAGGCAGATCTCTGTGAGTTTGAGGCCAGCCTTGTCTACAGAGTGAGTTCCAGGACAGTTAGAGTAAAACCCTATCTCTAAAACGAAAATAGACAAACTGAAAAATCAAGGATCACCTTCTCTCTTTACTCCTAGTCACTCACCTAGGAGTCCATACCTCCTGAAGGCCACACTGGCTTTCTTCAGACTGACAACAGCTTTGGCTGAGTTTTTACTGAGCCAAAGCCATAACTTTCTATTTTTTTTTTTTTTTGGGGGGGGGGGTGTTCTAAATCCTACCAGACTGAAATTCGAAAGAACAAAGAGTGGGGTAATAAACCTTGGCAAACACAGACTATGTGCACAGAGACTATAAAGTAGTAGCCCCATTCTGTTTCTCACCCATTGTCTGGACCCTCACTGTCACAGCTCTCTTTATGGAATGCAAATCTTACCACAGCGTCTTCCGGCTTGAAATTACCACCACACGATCACTGACTGGATGACGTGTCCAAGCGTCTTAATGTGATATACGAGACCCTTTCTTTTTATTATTGCAACAGGTATCTGAGGGTCCGCTTGTAGAACGTACCATGAACCCTACCTAAGATGAACAACAAACCGGTCCCCGACCCCCTTTACTTTACCCCAAACATTGCGTCCTTCAGATTAACCATATGCACAGCAGATAATGTCACAGTCTACAGCTATAAGCATTTAGGATGTTCCCAGAACGAGCGCCTGTGCCAATTTGAAGATTGCCTAGGAGTTCTCCGACACATTCTAGGCAGAAATGCTTTCGAGTTCCCACATCACTTTGTTCAAATTACTTTCAGGTAGTGGACTAAGAAGGATACAGACACTAACTTTGGGCAAGAAATGATCCCTTTCACCAAAGTCTGGAAAGCGATAGAAACTGAGTAGGTAAATGTTCATGCAGTGAAAAGGTTCAAACTTGAAGATGAGAGGAACAGAACACAGGCTTAGTGGACGGACTGAATTAAAAGCGATGTGACTCTAGGGCTGTTTTGACTTGGCCTACATTTGACCCCTTTGGGAAAACTCACATGGAGTTTGGATGGACTAAAACGGCAAAACCTTGTTAGCTCTGGCTCAGCAATGATTTGCTGGCCAAATAGGACACTAGATCCCCCCAGCCCCAAGGTTCCTTCTTTACCTGCCAAAGTCCTTTTTTTTTTTTTTTTCCAAAGGTGTGGGGGAGGGTGTTCAAACCTATCAAAGCAAACAGGATTGACCTACTGAGATCCAACTTTGTCTGTGCTGTGTCACTGTATGAGCTAGAGAAAAAGCAAATTGTGTCCTGGGAAGGAGGCCAATTTCTAAGTACTGTGACTACAAAGAATGTGACATTCTTAAAGTGAAGGCAGTTTGGATAATCTGGAGTTCACAGATTCCTCCAATTATCCTTGTCACTGGTTTCTGTGATTTTTTTTCTCTTTTTTTTAAGAAAAATTGGCGGGGTGTGGGGCACATGCCTTAATGACCTCACAGCACTCAGGAGAGAGGCGGATCTCTGAGTTCCAGGCTAGCCAAGGCTACAGAGTGAGAAAAGAAAAACTGATTCTATAAAGCCATGCGGAAGCGTCCTTAGGCTCCTGGCAAACAATCTTAAATGCAAACTAGAACACTCCATTAAAAAGTCCTTGTGTGAAACGTGGCAGAAAGCTTTGAAAAGCCAACGATGTCTTTCCCAAGAGGTGCTTTGTGCGCAAATGTTTCCAAATCGGGATTCATATTTTGGAAATCAGATCCCCCACGCTCCCAAAACATGTCAAATCTGAAGCGAAAGGTGAGAATTCCCCCGCAACAGGCTGGGGCGGGGAGGAGGGTCTCTCTGCTCATCCCTTCCAGCGAACAAAACCAGAGGGCAGCAAGCTAGCGCCACTCTAGCTCCCGACAACGTGCAGACGCGAAGTGCAAGAACTCGTCCCCAAACCTCCATGTCTTGAAAAGCGAGAGGCGCGCAGACCTGCACCGGCGGGGCTCCTGGAACCCGCACCCGCACCGGGCCGAGCCAGACGGCACGCGGTCCCCAGCGGTTCCCCAGATGGTGCCCCCCTACCCTGACGCCACACCCCGTCATCGCCCGCACCTGAGGCGAAGTAACTCACAGAGGGAAAGCGGCGGGCTCCCCGCGGGCGCGCTGACGAGGACGCCGCTCCGCCGGGACTCGCCGCCGCCGATTTCCTGGCGAGAAGCAAAGTCCGGCCAAGACTTTACTTCTCAACCGCCCCTGCTGCCTTTCCCCTCGGGGGCGAGTGCAGAAGCCCAACCCGACACGCACCTGAGCCAATCAACGGTGGACGAAGGCGGGACTAAGAGCGGGCTCGGATCCGCTCGACCAATCAAGGAGCTCGAGGGGCCGAACCGGCCCTGTTCATCACTCCCGAGTTAGAGTGAGCGCGTTCCGCCCTCCGCCATCGCTCCCGGCCGGATTCTCCCCTCAGACACACAGAGAAGACGCTCGGGAAGTGTCTGCGTGCACCCCTGGAGCGCCGCGCAGGGCGTGGGACAGCTGAAGGGAGGGGAGGGCTGCGGGGCCAGGTTGAGGGAGAACAGGTGGCGCGGGGTGGCTGATGTGTAGGTGTGCTGGGCCAGAGGACAGCTGGGTGGGGCGGGGACCCAGCCTGGCCATGGTCAGGTGGGAGCTGGGAGGATGCACCTGAGGAGAAGGGCGGTTCCTGGGGATCAAAGGGAAAAGGAGCTGCAAGTCCACCCCGTGAGCTCCGGAGGAAGGAGGGCGGTGCTCCAAACTCTCACTTCTCTCCCAAAAGAAAGACAAACGCTGCCCTTGCACCTAGATGTACATTTGCATTCCAGGGAGAAAATTTAAAATAAAAAAAACCCCACAGTATCGTCAGGGAAGTCATCTCTGCACAATAGTCTCTGCTTTTTCAAGGTTGCAGTGTGCCCGGTGCCCCAAGAAAGGCCCTGAGGAATCCAGTACCGGGAATAGCCAGCCCTGAGGCAATCCCGTTCCTGGAGATCCTACTCCGACCCTAACTCGTAGGTGTCTCGGGGCGACCGGTGAGAGCCTGTGCTCTTCGGTAGCAGTCGGGGACGGAACGTGCACCGCAGCCGCCTAGCTTCCGCAGTTCCAGGTGAGCGGTCCCGCCCGTGCCTGGGCGTGGCCGGGGCGGGTCTGTTTAAACCCCGCCCACCGGAGGGCCCTGCCGCGCCGCTGCGGCTCCGCCCCCCTCCTTCCGTCATCCGCTCCTTCCGTCGGTGGTTTCTTCCTTCCTGCCTTGTCCCGCACCTTTCGCGACATGGGGAAGAGCTTCCTTTTCGCCAGCGCCACCTGAGGATTTCCTGGAGCCGCCTCCCCCGCGATGGAAGACGATCAGGAGCTGGAGAGGTAAGGTTGGAAGGAAAGAGTGGAGTTGGGGCGGCGGGTCGGGCCAGCGAAGCGGGTAGCGAAGGGGCACGCGGCCGACTGCGGCCCGGCGTGGCGGCTAGGCCTGACCCCGGGCGCTGGGGAAGGGAGGAGGGAGAGTAGAGCCGGGCTGGGTTGGGAAGAGGGAGGAGCCGTGGGTTTATTTATAACAGAAAAGCCCAGAGGGATGCTAGCCATCCGGGAGGGGAGAGAAGTTGGGAATCCTGCTATAAGTCCCAAACTGCCACCCCCATTAGAACTGCCTCGTGTAAGGTCACGCACCGGGCCAGCGGTCCCGAGTGGCGGTCCTGGCGTGTCAAGTTGGCTAAAGTTACTGCAACTCCGCTCTGTGCAGACTGCTCGTAAATTCTCTCTATCCACCAAATTCTCCCTCTTAGCAACTTTTCCTTTCGTTAGTAGCTACCTTACCTCTTTCAAATGGAAGCCGTAACTGAGCCTGCCACCCTGATAACTGTGGTTGCCATTTTTATGCTAAAGTAATCGTGTTTTTTATGCCTGTCAACTCCCTTTTCATCTTCCAGCAGGGCCTACCCTATTGCAACTCTGCCCCTTTCTTTTTCTCTATCCGAAGATTTTGCGAACATTTAACTTCGTGGGTTTTTTCCTTTCCTGAGATGACATCCCTCCCCCTCCCCGTCCCCTTTGCTGGAGTCAAATGAAGTAGGGAGAAACTGGAGTTAAATATTTATGGCTAGAAGTGTGGAGGCAGGAAAATGAGGCAGTGAATCTTAAAAAGTTAATCAGAAAACGGTATTCCATATGATCTCATTCTTACAAAAAAAAAATATGTGTGTAGAAAAATATCAGGATTGAAGACCTCCATGGCTGAAGGCGAGAGGAAGACAGCCCTGGAAATGGTCCAGGCAGCTGGAACAGATAGACAGTGTGTGACATTTGTACTGCACAAGGAGGATCATACCCTAGGAAACTGTCTGCGGTACATAATCATGAAGAACCCGGAAGTGGAATTCTGTGGTTACACTACGACCCATCCTTCAGAGAGCAAAATTAATTTGCGAATTCAGACCCGGGGTGCCCTTCCAGCTGTTGAGCCGTTTCAGAAAGGCCTGAAGGAGCTCATGAATGTCTGCCAGCATGTGCTTGTCAAGTTTGAGGCCGGCATAAAGGACTATAAAGATAAACAAGCAAAAATGAACCCACATTCTAGTCCCTCACGCAGGGTACAAGCAGGACCACCCTCAGGATGGTACAGAACCCAGGATTTGTGATTGCAGCATGTTCTGTCCTGTAGGAAAATAAGCTCTCTAGTTGTTGACGCTTTACAGCTGCTGGAATCTCTGCAAGTATATTTGCCTAATAAATTCTCTCTTTTGTTTAAACTAGTTTGAGTGGTTTCTCTTCCTTGAACCTAGATGAACCCCAAGGGTGGTGTCACCCCTTAGTTGAACCAGCACTAAAAGTGAACAGAGAACGGGGCCGAGTCAAGGGTTTTGATCACAGATCTTAGAAAGGCTGTTTCTCTATGGTTGAGCTGCAGAGGAAAGGAGAGGTGAGGTAGAACAAGATCCAGGGGACTGATAAAAGGGCTGGAAAGAAGACTGGCGGCAGAGGGACTTGTTTTGGTTTTTTTTTTTTTTTTACATTTTACTTAATATATGTGTACACAAACATGCCATGGCACACATATCGGAGTCTGTTCTCCATCCTTCCACCATATCGGAGCCACTTGGTGATTGTTGGGCTTGGCAGCATGCACCTGTACCCACTAAGCCATCTCACCAGCTTTTTTTAATTAATGTAAATGCATCTTTGGATAAGATTAGTAGACTACCTTAAGGGTGAAGATAATACAAAGTACTCTTGAGAATTTTAATTTTTCAAGAGAATTTGAATTGGTATCAAGCTCCATCTTTGTAGTATTTGTAGGATAGATGTCAGTTTACTGCTTGAATTCCAGAACACTAGTGAAATATATAGACCAATTTTTATTAGGTTTTGTGTGGGCATGTTTGTGTGGATCTGCATGTATGCATATGGAAGCCAGAAGTTAACCATAAGGAGGGTTCATCAGGCACCATCTGCTTACTTTTGGTTGGTTAGTTTGGGGGCAGTTTCACTAACTAGCCCTGGCTGACTTGGAATGTACTTGGTAAACTTGCCTCTACCCTAGTTTCTCACATGCTGGGGTTAGGGCATTTGTCAGTTAGGCTAGGCCACCTACCCCAGGAGCCCACCTGTATCTGTCTCCTGAGCACTGGGGTTGCAAGCTTAACTACCCTACCCAACTTCTTTTATGTATGTTCTGGAGATTTAAGTCAGATCCTTACATTTTGTAGCAAGTGCCTCATCAACTGTCTCTCCAGCTCCATCTTTAATTACTGGGAAACCTAGACCTACCAGGTAACAACTGGAGTCTTATGTAGGTATACGTGGAAGCCCAGGGTTACAGAGAAGAGAGAATATTTGGTAGAAAGTCAGAATTTGGAGGAGGAGAATTCTGTGTGGAAGAAATGACATTTGGGGAGACGTAAAATAGTAACAAAGCATATCCAAGAGTCATCCCGTTTCTCTCTTCAACCCTGCCTTGGAAGTGTCCTACCCAGGTATGACTTAATTCACCCTGAATGTCTGGCGGCCCTTGAGCAGAGTTGCCTCGTGCTCTAGAGCTTTGTTGCTTTGAGATCTTTGGTGATACTTGTCTTCAGTCAGAAGTTCATTGTCTGCCAGGGAGGGTGGTGCATGCCTCTCAGCATTAAAAAGATGCAAACAGAGAAACCCTGTCTCAGAAAACCAAAAGAAAAAAAAAAAAGAGCAAACAATTACAAATTGTAGACCAGACTGTATAATAAGAACTTGCCTCAGAAAAACACCTATATACTTAAGATAGGAGACCCTTGGCACATGCCTTTAATCCCAGCACTCTGGAGGCAGAGGCAGGCAGTGTGAGGGCAGCCTGGTTTTCAGAGTGAGTTAGGAAGGCCAAGGCTACCCAGAGAAACTGTCTTCAAAAGCAAAAAAAAAAAGGTGTTGGGGGGGGCTTTAATTTGACATCTTCTACCCTGCCAACAACCTGTATTTCCTACACTTGGCTCACTTTTTAAAAAGATACTTTTGTACTCATTGCCTGGATTGTACCAGGCCTTGAAAACAGATAACAGTAGGAACTTAATTTGTTGTTTTTTGTTTTTTTGAAAAAGGGTTTCTCTGTAACCTTTCTGTCCTGGGATCCCATGCCTGGGATTAAAGGCATGAACTGCCACTGCCAGGCTTGGCAATAGGAATCTTTAAATCATAGTTCTGTGAAAGAGACAAATACAAGGCCAGATAGAGAACTTGAGAAGTATCAGCTTTGAGCACAGAAATCAAGGAAGGTCTTCCAGAGCTTGTAGGAGAAGGAGGAGGTGGCTGTGCAGAATGGAGAGCAAATGCCCGCTTGGGGAGAAGCGGGAACTGGTCCTGACGTAGAGGCCAAAGGTTGGAGAAAGTTCAGTCAAGGTAAAGAATATTCTAGGGTAGAGAAGATTCAAGACAACCAATCTTGAAGTAGGAAGATTGGAAAGCCTAAGAGTCTAGTTAGAGAAGACAGTGCATCGACTGGTGACCACCACTGGATCTCACAGTTCTGTTGCAGTAAAGGGTTGTCACTCATCCTGTGGCGTGCCATGTAAATCCATTTAGGATTGCCACAAGCAGGCTCACAAAAATGCCTGTAGAAGGCAGATGGGCTTAGGGAGAAAACAGAATAATCAGGCGTGCCACATCTGTGGAAGGAACTCGGTGCCGTCTGTAGGAACTAAAGGAGGACTGAGAGAGCTCCGGGTGTTGGTGCAGGCCGAGGCAGGTAGAACTCTGAAGTTGAGGACAACCTGATCTATATAGTGAGTTCTAGGCCAAGGCTATGAAAGAAAGGACGGAGAATGGGGGAGACATTCTTGTACTTGAATGGTATTTATTTATATGAACTGAAGACAAATCCTCACTACTTGCTCTCTAATGATACTGTGATCAAGGCACTGCAGTGTTAATGATTCAAGATCAGAAGTTCAGGTCAGCCGTAAAATCCTTCTCCCTCGAAAGAGCCAATCATTAAATAATATGCCTGTGTACCAAAGGCTTTTAATATTGAATAATTCCGAGTATCTGACTTAGCACTTGCCATTTTCAAAGCACTTTACAAAGTAGTTCTAAATTACGTGTAGCAGTGACACTAAGTGCCCTTCTTAATTGTCATAATACAGGCTCCTCGGTATCTCTATAAAGAAGAAAAAGTGTCTACATAGAAAGCGATCCGTTTAGTTGTGACCCAGAGCATCTTGCATTTCAAGAGATAGGAAAGCATATTAGATTCTTTGGCCCCTGATTGACTTCCCTTCTTTTCAGTTCACTTATTAGGATTATAGTCTTGGGGGGGGGGGGTTTAATCAAAATATATTTGAAAACAAGTTTTAGTTGAAATATTTTGAGGATGAAGTTTGAGACAGGGTCTCTACATAGCCCTAGCTGTGCTAGAACGCACAGGCCCACCCGCCTCTGCCTCCTGAGGGCTGGGATTAAAGGTGTGCGCCGCCACACTCAGCTAATAAAATATTCTAAAAGATGATAGTCTTCCAGGTCTTTAGACAAAAGGCATATTTTTGGTTAACTTTGTTTATAGATTCCAATGATTTTGGAACATCCTTCAAATAGAGTCCCCAAGAGATGCTTCTAGATCTACCAGCTTACTTTCAAAGACCTGTAATAACTCCAGATCTAGCCTTTTTTGATCAGATTCTTAATACTGTATTTTCTTTTGCTGCTTTAGATTTTATAAGACATTGTGATACAGTTGCTGTCTGGGTTCAATTATTTCAAGCATGGAATGCTTATCCCAGTTAGCCTACACTGGACCTCCCACTGTCTACACAGCAAGTAAGGCCTGACAGCCCCGTCCTGAGAAATAGGGAGAAGGGGAGAGTCTAATGAGTCCATCCTAACAAGCCTTCTGTGGTTTGGGCAGGGCAAGTGAGTTGTACACAGGAAGAAGAAGACTTTGTTTTAATGTGTGGTGTTGCATAGGTAAGTGTGGAACAATGTAACAGACAAGGGCTGGAGAGATGGCTCAGCGCGACTGCTCTTCCAGAGGTCCTGAGTTCAATTCCCAGCAACCACATGGTGGCTCACAACCATCGGTAATGGCATCTTATGCCTTCATCTGGCACTCAGGTCTACAGTACGTGAAGATAGAGGGCTCATATACGTAAAAATACATAAATCCTTTTTTTTAAAAAAAAGAAAAAAATAATGTAACAGATAAGATAGGATTGAGGCAGCTGCTGTTTTGTGCAGTCCCACCCACTCTTGGGATTCGAACCTGGGCACTGAGGACAGCAGACAAGGCAGGTGTAGTCTGCTTTCCAGGAACTCGGGAAGTACTCATTAGTAAATTGTGAAAGAAGTGTTGGTGTTCAGAGATGTACGGCTTTCCTCTTTCCTAATATAAAGGAGCCATTAGCTGGACCTGGTCTATCAGGCCTAGTAGTACTGAGGTAGGAGGCTCCCAAGTTCACGGATAGCCTGGGCTACAGCAAAAGATCAAAGCGCAGCCTGAACACCTCAGTGAGACCATGCTCAAACCATGGGGATAGCTTCACACGCAGCTCTACGGTATAGTCCTTGCCCTAGCGTGTATAGGTCTGGAGCTTGATCACCACGGGAGGTTATGGGTGGGGGAGACAATGAGTCTTGAGTCAGTACATGCCATAAACTGGTTTTTCATCCCGTATCTGTGTGGAGAGAACCCTAGAGTCAGCAGTGAGTTCAGACCATTTAATAGAGCAGGTGTGGTAGACTAGCAACATAGACGTAGTCCTGGAGACTTGAGCATCGGATACAAGAAACTTCTAGAAAAGAAACTTAGGTTCTGTATCATGGTAAAGATACAGAGAGAACACAAACTCCTCTGGGGCCTGTATCCATGTGCACTTACTCTGAGGCTTTTCAGCCACTCCCTCACAACCAAAAACCAGCAAGGCAAGATTTACCTCTCCCAGGGCCTGTTCTACTAAGAGTTAAATGATTCAACTGCTCTAAATCCATCTCCCTGCCACACATGTCAGAATAATTGGCAGGATGCAATTCCAGGGCTCCCAGGTGTAAAAACTAGGGGTAGAAGAAGAGGGGCAGGGGAGTGAGCTGACTGCTGCCAGCTGTTGACACTAGGTTGGTCTATTTAATGGGAACAGTTTAGCCAGGCATGGTGGTGTACAAAGCTATCCCAGTCCTTGAGAAACTGAGGCAGGAAGATGGAGAATTTGAGACCAGTCTGGGTCACAAAGCAAGACCTTGCCTTCGAAATATAAAAGAATATTTTACTCATTTGTTAAATTAACTATTGAGCAGAGGGATATCGCAGGAAACAAGTTGGCATTCTAACAGCACAGAGAGGCAATAAATGCATGTTACCAATCAACATCAGCGATTAATGTGATTATTATAATGTTGTTAGATATGTCGAACAAGCTGGTTGGTTTGTCTTCTTGAGTGAAAATTGTGGAACAAACAAAAGCTCGGGAGCTCTGACTCCTTTAGCCCCAGGAAGCTCTGTAAAGAGGTCTGGTGGGCTCCCAGTCTGTTAAAGCTTACAAGAAAAGCCGTTCTGAAATAGCCTCCCTACTCATGGAATATGCATAACAATCAAAAATAAGTGGATTGGATTTCTTCTCTCCAAGAAATTAAGACTGCTGGAACATTCCCAGTCTTCCCCACACTTGGAAATGAGAAGGGAATGACAAGGTCTGCAGCAGATGGGTACCTGGGGCAGTGCCAGGTGTCTAGAATGTTGGTTGGAAGCCAGGGCTCCAATCTAGGCCAGTGAGCATTAAACAGCATAAAATAGACCATATGTAGGTCTTAGTAATTCCTGGTTCTTGTAAGTAGTCCTTTCTACCTGCATCCAAAAAAAAGTCCCAGCTGGGCATGGTGGCACATACCTTTAACCCCAGTTCTCTCGGGAAGCAGAGGCAAGCAGGAATCTCTGTGAGTTCAAGGCTAGTCTGTGCTATATAGAAAGACCTTGAGAGAGACAAAAACAAGAGAGAATATGTATAGAGAGCCCGTGAGAAAATCAATCTGCTTAGAACATCTGAGGAGGAAGAGACAACCAGGTTGCCTAATTAACTATGTGAGCTTGGATGTCTTTCCCTTTTCAAGGGCAGAGAGTCTTCTCTGTGAGTCCTTTTTCAGTATCCTATGAAGGCTAAGAGCGAGGACTGAGGCGAGAAGGCCGTGTGGCCCTACCACATTCCCAGCTTGTGAATTTGGGTGAGTGACTAGGCTTTTCTGACCCTCTGGCTTCCTAATCTATGAACTGGGTGAATAATGGCACTCACTTGGTAGGATTATTATAAAGAATAAGTGAATGCACACACAGTGTTTAGAGGATACACACTCTCAGATGGTTAGTCAAGCCAGGTAATGGTGGTTACATTAATGGTGTCGACAAGCTGTGTCGTGTTATCTATGGGCATATCAGGGCTGGCTAAGGTCTTGTCTTTCCTAACTGTCATTCTAACTGTCTACCATGGGTCACTGGCCTGGCTAGTTTTATGTCAACTTGATACAAGCTGTAGTCATCTTGCAGAAGAGACCCACAATTGAGAAAATGCCTCTATAAGATTAGGCTGTAGGGCATTTTCTTAATTAGTGGTGTGGGAGGGATGGCCCAGCTGTTTGTGGGTGGTACAACTCCTGGCCTAGTGGTTCTGGATGCTAAAAGAAAGCTGGCTAGCTTGACGATGGTGGCGCACACCTTTAATCCTAGCACTCAGGAGGCAGAGGCAAGCAGATCAATCTCTGTGATTTCAAGCCAATCTGGTCTACATAGTGAGTTCCAAGACAGCCAGAGCTACACAGTGAGACTCTGTCTCAAAAACAAAACAACAAAAACCCAAGAAACAAACAGAAAAGAAAGCAGATTGAGCAAGACCGGAGGAGCAAGCCAATCCAATAAGCAGCACTCCTTCATGGTTTCTGCATCAGCTCCTGCCTCCAGTTTCCTGCTGCGTGATCCTGCTATGATCAGCTGCTGTGTGGAAGTGTGACGGAAATAACCCTTTTCTCTCCAAGTTGCTTTTGGTCATGGTGTTTCATCACAGTGACAGAAACCCTAAGTAAGACAATCATCTTTCATAGACACCTGACTTGTTTCCTATCTCAGGGCTTTGTCCCTTGTCCTGTTCTTACCTAAGATTCTCTTCCCTTACACATCCATATGGTCTGCCGACTGCAGGGCAGTTTGCTCAGGAACACCACCCTTGACCATGGTGTTGATTGCTCATTTCCACGTAGCTAGTTACCCCAAAACGTAGGGGCTGAAAACAAATACTTCTCCGTTTCTGTGGATCAGGAGTGCTTAGCCAAGCGCTTCTGAGTCAAGGTCTCCGAGAAGACTGCAGACCACAGTTCTGGGGCTTGCCTGGAGGAGGGCCTGTTCCCGGGCTGACATCAGGGGCTGTTTGGTTCTCTTGGCTACTTGTTTCTCCCAGAACAACTTCAGACAAAAGGCACTACTGCACTAAAGCCGGCCCTCCTCTGTATTCCCTATTTCGGAAGTAACACTTTACCAGTCCCACTGGTAAACGAGAATCAGGCCAAGCTGCAGAAGTGGTTATTCTAGGATTATTTGAGCCATTGGCAAGTGGAAACCACAGGACCACTTTGGAGACGCCCACTGCAGTCACCTCTAAACCAGCATCTTACATCCTCAAAAAAACCTGCCTTACTTTGATGGTCTTTCCTTAGTCTGCTCCGTCTCAGCTCTCATCATCCAATGAGTTGGGATGGACTTGTTCATTGTCTCTTTAACTATAAACTGTGCAGGCAAAGAGTTCCTGGTTTGCAGTGAATGAATGAAAGTGTGTGTGATGACTGTCAGCTCTACACAGGGAGGAAAAAACCCTAAGACCAATAGTCCTAACGACGTGATTTCATATACTCATCAGCCGGTACTTGTGAACTCAGGAAGACAAAGGCATGCGTTTGTTCATGAATCATCGATGTGTGCAGGAGGCACTCAGAAGGCTGGGTGTCATTTCTTCTTACTCTTGATTACAAGCTCTTTCCCCAAACCCTTCCCTGCAGGTCCTCCCTTGCTTCTAAAGTACTTCCTGCCTCCAGACATAAATACATGTGTGTGTGTGTGTACATATATAGAGATATGTAACTATAGATATGTACTTTACATAGTTTATTGGCTGGTTTCTGTCATCCACCCCCCCCACACACACACACAATCCAGTACACACTGGAGCATAAAACTCAGTGTAGAGATTTTTGTCTGAATGTTCACAGATGTATCTATCCAAAGCCCCTCAGAACAGTGCCCGGCCCATAGTGAATGCTTGGTAAGATGGACTCTTTTTTATTTTTCTTTCCTTATTAAATATCTCAAGAGCTGAACTTGAATTTCGAAGGTTGGAATAACTGTTGGGTCAGTTTGTGGCCACATGTCTATAACTCCATAGTCTGTCACACAGACAATGAGAGACTGGCCTGTCCGGGAGTTCATTGAGGCGAAGGCTGGCCATGGTTAAACAGTGTCAGGGAAGGAGCTGTGTGATAGGATTCAGGCCGATCTGATGGACATGGCCAGCTTGGTGAGGCCAGCCTGAGCAGAGGAGAATTGGCCATCACCTCTAGATTTGGGGAGTCAGCCCAAGTGAGTTCCCTCACACTGATGAGAGCTGATATGAAGGCACACTTGGTTTTGTGAGTCGCGTTTTCTGCTTCGTGTACACACACGCACACACACACACACACACACACACACACACCCCGTCTGGTCTCAGAGTTGGAGGCTCACAGACAGTAATAGTAAAATAAAACAAGATGGCAAACTATGTAGGATTACTCAAATGGTAGCTTGTCCTTGCATTGTAATATAGAACTTCAGAAACGCCATCCATTAGACACAGTCTAGAACCTTATGAAAGACAAAACCAAGAATCCACTGGGGTGTTTGTGATGGGCATTTGTCTTACCATCTGAACACGTTTGCTGTACAGTAAGACAAACAGACTCTTGCATCCTCATGGACATTTAGTCAATAGATGTTCATTTCCTTCTTAATTATAAGTTTTCTTTATTCCTTGGAATGTCACTCGTGAATATAGTGAAATATATGTCCTCCATCCCCTCCCGTATTATCCCTAATATATTCGCCTCCCAATTTTATGTGTTTGTTTATTTATTTTTTGAGAACCACTAAGTCCATCCGATTTGTACTGCCCATGCGTGGACGTGGGGCCATCCATTGGAGCATGAGTGACCTACCGGTTGGAACACCCTCAGGGAAGAATAATCCCCCCTTCCCTAGTAGCTATTAAGTGCCAGTGGCTCCACATTAAAGGTGAGGCTTGGAGAGTGCCCGCTCTCAACTACGCTAAAATCTTGAGTGACTTGATTATGAGAGAATAACCACGACCACTGTTAGCCTTGTCGTGTCCAGAAGCAGCAGTTCACTGCACGCCTCCCTGACCTCTACATTCCCTCTGCCTCCTTTCTCAAGATATTCCCTGAGCTTTGGCTTGGAGCTGGGGGGTGGGGGGTGGGGGTGGGGTGATGACAGAGATAGCCCATTTAGGGCTGAGCCCGCTGCAAAAAAGCAGCTTTTCTGATTAGGGTTGAGAACATTGCTGATATGTTGCTATAAACATTAATATTTAGAAAGCAGTTTGACAATGTTAACAATTTAGTGAACTAAAAATAGCAGGTTCTACCCTTGGACCTATGATCTCCCCAGTTATGGGTGTTTGAGCAAGATTATATATAGTACCAGACATGGAATTTCCTGCTGCCGAACGGTCCTCAAGTCCAATCAGAACCTGAGAGTGGCCCTCTAGAAGGACTGCCACGCTTGCACTAATAGGTACATCCTGCCTAGGCAGCTTGGTACAGTGTCTAGTGCTGGGCAAGTTACTGATGTCTTTTCTCCCCCAGCAGCCTACATAGGTAGCCCCTTCTGACACTGAAAGCCAGCCAGCAGGAAGGAAGTTTCTGGCTGGGTTTGAGGTTGGTTTTCCTAGCCCTGTAGCCAGAGTCTTCGCATGTAGTTATTCCGGAGGGTAGCCAAGGACAATGGTAATGGTCTCTGTTGTTTCTGGGGCTGGCCTCACCAGTAACTCTCCCATAGGCAGGTGTCCCACGCCTTGCACTGCAGTTTTCATTTAGCAGCCTGTGTCTTCTGGGAGCAGCATTGCATCAGTGATCGTTTCTAACCAACTGGGATCCCAGAATAAGTTGTAATCGGAATCAGAGTTCAAGGATCACACATCGTTGAGATTCCTTGTTTAAAGTAGTTTCAGATCCTGGTTGGCTTGCTTACTCTGTTCTGCATACTTAAGCATAAATCTTGGTGCTAAGAATACTTAGCAGGATTTTTCTTCAAAAGTGATTAATCTATGAAATTGGAGACATAAGTTTCAGTGAGCACTGCATTCCAGAGATGAGGCATGGAGTTTGGCCCTCATTTTCTTTGTCAGAGTAAATGAGCTGGATTTATGTTCTGTATCAGATTCTGTGATCTAAGCTTCCAGGCTTGATGTTACAATTTTGTTCTCGTCTTCACGTGAAGATTATACTTTGTCTGTAATGCATAGTGAAATGGGGACTTTAGAGGCTTATGATTAGGAACCTTGATTGAAAATGTCTTGTCTTTAGAATTGTCAGCCTAAGGGTGTGTCCCTGTCTGCTGCCCAGACTTGAGGCAGGCAAAGCAGAAGGTTCCCTTCCTTTTGTCTTGTTCCAGTGGGCCGGCCTTATCTGAGCTGTGTGCTTCCCAGCAAGCCAAGACTTGAGAAAGCCAACTCGGCTTATTTCTAGTGAAAAGCAAGATGGCCTATCACCACATAGCTCTGACTGCAAAGTGAGACTGACTCAAGTGGGGAAACCAGTTTAACCCTCCTTTCAGAGTTGATGGCTTCCCACCTATAAGAAAGGAAACGGAGGCTGTACAAGTTAAGGGAGCTGACTGAAGTCATACAGTTAGCAAATCTTAACCATGCAGAGGTCAGTGGCTTAGAGTCTGCTCCACAACCCATGTAAGGCTTTACTAGGAAGACTTGGCTTGTGAAAATACAATTTTTCAATCTTAAGCTTTATGGGCATCATCTTTAAATGAATTCATTTTAACCTTTTCACTTACGTTTTTCTAAAATACCTCTTGAACAGCCTCAAAAATACAGGAATTATCTTCATGGATGAGTAAAAATAAGAACATTGTGCAGACACAAGGTCCGAGCTTTGCCCCTTAGTGTTAACCTAGGACAGACATATCAGCACCTCTACCCCAAAGCCTTAGTTATTCATCACTAAAGAGGGGGAACAAGGGTTCTTCTGGAAGCCCGTGAGGCGACATGCTGCAATCACTGTGTATGTGGTAGGCAGTAGAGAATATGTGTGTGCTTTTCTTAACAAATGTGTAGCCAGCAATACTCTGCTGAAATTACACCTATAGAATGGGTACTTTTAAAATCTTAAGATAGCACTGTTTATATATCCAGGGCCTTATTGTTGCATTACCATGTGTAGAATTAGAGTTAATCTGCACAGAAGCTCTAAAAGGCTGGTAGGAATGTTTAACAGACTCCATGGCTCTGTGATCTTCAGTGCCACAAAAGTTATCAAGTGGCCTACCTGGGACTCATTGTCTAATCAGTGCTATGGATACTGTCTCTTCTTTTTTGGTAATTTCAGTAGATTCTCAGTTCAAGACTAATAGAAACTGTGTGTGTGGTCCCTCGTCTCAGAGCACTGATAGGCATGTTAAGGCCAGTTGTTGGCTAGTTCTACTCACTATGCATTTTTCAGATAAGAAAGTTTGCTGTGCAGCTTGTGTGTCTCAGAGTGCCCCGTCCATAGTGGACATGCAACAACACTGAGGCAGTGTTAATTCGGGTCCTTGTGCTGTCCTCAGCGGTGATGACAGTGTGCTGAACTGTCACAAGTTGGGTTAGCCTTTTTAGTCTTCTCTCTAGAGTCCCTGGCAGCCCATTCTTGCTTGGTGGGGTGAGGGATGCTGTTGGTAATTTGGGATTAGATACCATCCCCCCAAATCAGGTAATTATTTGCTCTTGGACAAGTTAACCTCTCTAAACCATAGTCTTCTTGGCCTTGTATGACAGTTAAGCCAACTGACTTCTCATGGTGACATGTGAGTAACTTTGATCTTGCAGTTATAAAAATTTATAATAGTGTATTTAATGGGTCTTTACCAGAGCAGTTTGATTCATTTGGGGCTTTCTCATAATTAAATAGAAAGCTGTAAATACTTAGGTTTGAGGCCATTCTTAAAACACGGTGCATGTAGGGGCGAACACAGACAGTTGATACATGGCCTGGTTTCTGTGAGGTGTATTCCAGGTGGAATGTAACAGGAAGAGCAGCTCCCAGCACCTGCAGTGGAAAGGAGGTTCCCTGGTCAGTGTGTACAGAAGTGTGTGACTCGGGGGAGTCACACTACACTGTTGGAACAGCCAGTGTGCTCTTTCACTTGGAAGCACCCCTGTGGTCTCTGCTGCTCACCTGTTCTAATTCCATCCTAGACTCTTCGCTAGCATGGCTGCATCCAGTTCAGCCGCAGCTGCTGCTCTGTCTTAGGGACGGCTTGTGTTTCAGTAGCAGGGGAGACGGGTCTAAGGTGCACAGCTAGTTAAAACATAGCATTAGAAGGTCTAGGAGAAGATTGTGTTGAAGCATTTAAACAGCATGTCTGTATACCAGAGCACTACCTTAGTGTGCGCTGCGCACTGGCTGTCATACTGCTGGCTTCTCATGCTCCAAACACTGAGTGCCTTGCCCTGCTGGTTCCTTCTGGTTAGCAGCTGGTGTGCAATGGGATAGAACCTTGAGGGAGGGCTGGTGTAATCTCTAGTGGACTCTTCTGCCTTGGGCTTCTCGACTTGAGCTGGATCCTTCCTTTTATCTATCTCTGGATCCTGTCTCTTGTTTATAATTTTATTTAAAGAAAGGGTCTCACTGTGTAGCCCTGACAGGCCTAGAATACACTGTGTCGACCAGGCTGGCATGCAGCTATCCTTCAGCCTCTGTCTTGGGACCCTACGTAGGTGTGAGCACTTTCTAGTCGTATAGATAGTGCTGGCCACTTGTGCGATGAGCCACCTAAGTTCAGTTATTTGAACATCATCTTTAGAGGGCCACTGTGCTCCAAGTTGGCTGTGTGTGTGTGTGTGTGTGTGTGTGTGTGTGTGTGTGTGTGTTCAGCTTTTGGATTCTATTAACTTACTATATCACAGAAATGGAGTTCTCTCTCCAAACCCTGGTGCGTGTTTCCTTAGTTGTCCAAGGGGATTTGGAATTGCCTTGCCCTACTTAAGTTCATTCTCTATGAGTTAATACCTGCGTAACAAGTTGAAACTTGACACAGCAGAGCTTAAAGAATCAAGAATTTGCTGACCTGTTTTAGTAAATTATTTGCAGAGTAGATGTTTGGGCTTAATTCTTGGTGTGAGAAACATTTGTATATGTGTTCTGCTTTGTTAATCTCTGCTGCTTTTGTAGAGGAGATTAACATATCCCTCAAAGCAGGGTTTGACACCTAACGTGTGGAAGATAGAAGAGTCTGGTGGTCTTGGCAGTCCATGTGGCGGCAGATCAAAGCACCCTGGCTCTGGTGTGACCTATGTACTTAGTTCCTGAGGCTCTTCATCAACTCTAGATCGCTTCAGATCTCTATAGCGTACAAGCTTTTTCTTCCTCTCCTCATAGTGTATTGCTAGACTTGTTTTTAAAGATTAATTTGTTTATTGTTATGAGTGTTTGCCAGCAGATGTGTGAGTATATCACATGTGTGCCTGGTGCCTGTGGAGCCCATAAGAGGGTGTTAGATCCTTGGTAACTAGTCACTGGTGGGCATGAGCTGCCCCCTTTGGGTGCCAGGAACCAAACCCAGGTCCTCTTCAAGAGAAGCCAGTGCTCTTAACCAATGAACCGTCTCTCCAGCCCTAACTTTTAAATGTTAGATGTACAGACGTTTTATATCTGACTTCAAAACTACACAGTTCAGTTAATGGTGGATACTGTTTACCTTAAGAACACCAGACTCAAGGGACTAGTTTCCACATGTGTTAAAACATGAAAACACTCTAAGGAGCCTGTGGTTCTGGATCTTTCTCTTATCTTCATTGTTTTTCATTCCTGGGCTTTTAGCTCTGGGTATAATTTATAATCACCTGATGAGTCAGGGCCTGAGATCTGTGGGGTGGGCAGCTTGTCTTCCCATGTATGCCACAGTCTTGACACATTGAAGAAAACAGCTCTGGCAGGCTGACCAGACCTTCCACTGACTGCCATCCTCAAGGCCGAGAGCCAAGAGCTCTGCAGGGGGTTTAGGACAGGCTGCAGGCCTCTGTGGAGAACAGACTCTTTAAGGATTAGGGGAGTGATTTATAGACCCAGCTTTCCGTGAGGTGGTTTTTCTGTGTCTGTTATCTTTATCAAAGGGATATGCCAAACTTCTGCCCGAGTTGAAGAGAGTTTGCTGTGGTAGCAAACTCAGAGACTTTTCCTTGTGGTATTTTCTTTTCCTGTTCTAATTGCGCTGCTGCTTGACAAGAGTCGGACTTTTATTTTGTGTCTCTGCTTTCCAGTCTTCTGTATTTCCTATCCTCTGCTCAGTTCAGGCAGCTGCCATAGTAGCTATTAGCTTCTGAGGGCAAGGAGCTCTGGTTACTGGCTCAGATCCACACTCACTTTTCTAGACTATAAATCCCCCCTCTTTTTTGTCTGTACAATTTTGTTTTGTCTGTCTTCTTGAAGAGTAAGCGAATACTTTCATTGAGTAAATGGCTCAATAAATATTTTGACCTTATTTCTCTATTTGGATATATTTCTCCCAACTAATAATTTAATAGGGCATACACATATGTATTCCAACTTAACAGTTGGCCTGTCAGCATCCTCAGACTTTTCTGTTTTGAGTTTATTATAAGCAGCCCCAATGCTACCACCTCACAGTCATTTTCAGTAAGAGATATTTTCTTTACACACACACACACACATGTGCGCACGCACACAAACACAAATGCATACACATGAACACGCACACAAACACGTGTGCACACACATGCACACACGCGCGCATACACATATATATGGCATGTTTACTCAGATATTATAATATGAAGTAAACGTTAATGACTTTTGTGTATCAAGATTTAGGAGTAAATATTTGTAAGAATGCTTCTGCTTTGAAAATGAGGTCAGTGTGCGTATGGCCAAGCAGGTGGCCTATAAACTGAGCAGTGTTTCCTTTTAAAAGCTGAGGTAGTAAGAATCAGCCCACACGAACTGTTAACTGAAGAAGTCACCTCTGTGGTAATAACTCCCTCTCAGTAGTCACCTACACAGGAGTAACGGCAGTGACTGAAGATACAGAAGTCCAGGTCCCATGTCCCCAGGAGTGCTTCACTTTAGGCATTTAAGTTACACACACACACACACACACACACACACACACACACGCATCCCTTTGCATGGCTCCCTCTGTAGACTAAGTTCTGGAGGTTTTCCACATCTTGCAGTAGATCTATGATGAAATAAAGGGTCAAGATCCCAGGTCCTCGAGTCAGTCTGCCTGGTTACATCACAGGCACCATTACTTACTTGTATTGTGACTTTAGGTGCGTTTTGCAGCCTCCCGGGTTTCTTTTTGCTCTCTTCTCTGTGGGTCGGCACAGAGGAGCTGTGAGGGTTAGGCATAGGTGGGTACATAGGTACTGTGATCATTACTTTGTATTCCATCACAAATAGTGTGTATTATGTCAGTATCCATAGGAAAAGTGCCTGGAACAAAGTGGGCAGCCTTACAGATCCAATGTAGTGTCATTGTCACTGGCCTGTGCTTGGTGTAGCACATAACATAGGAGACACCATGTTTTGACCTGCATCCTTGAATGAGAAGGGCTTTGTATTAAGAAAACATTTCTGACCTCATGGAGAAATGGAGAAATGACCTTTGATCCCAGCACTGTAGAGGCAGAGGCAGGCGGATTTCTGTAAATTCAAGGCTAGCCTGGTCTACATAGTGAGTTCCACAATAGCCAGACCTACATAATGAGACCTTATCTCAGAAAAAAAAAAGAGGGCAGGGGAGGGGAGGAGAGGATTTCCCAGAAGTGCCAGCCTTCCTTCTCTTGTCATTGTAGTTCATGGTTTTGGAGGTACACATGACTTAGTCAGTATACACTAAGGTTTGCATCTTAGATGCCCCCCAAAAGGTCCATCTGTTAAAGGGTTGACACCCAGCTTGGTGCTTTGAGGGGTAGAAAAACCTTTAGGAGATGGAGCTTAGTGGAAGGAAATTGGGGTTCGGTACCCCCACTCTGTGGAGGGACAGTGGGACCCAAGTCCCTTCCTTTTCCAGTGATGCTTCATCAGCCCTGACCAGCTGTGCTTTACCACATGCTGTCACCATCTGTGCCACCCTCCACGGCTCTAAGAGCAGCAGCACAGCTGTTAGGGCAGATGCAGTGCTGCGGTCAGCCAGGGTCTCAGAGCTATGTCAGCACAGCTGTTAGAGCAGATGCAGTGCTGCGGTCAGCCAGGG
>JADRCH010000137.1:550211-570579 GCA_019843965.1 Rhynchomys soricoides
TGTCAGCACAGCTGTTAGAGCAGATGCAGTGCTGCGGTCAGCCAGGGTCTCAGAGCTGTGTCAGCACAGCTGTTAGAGCAGATGCAGTGCTGTGGTCAGCCAGGGTCTTGGAGCTGTGTTAGGCTTCTGGGCTGTCGAGTTAGCCAACACTGATGCTTCCATTTCAGTAGCAGCTTCTCTAAGAAATGGTGTCCGAGGAGGGTCTGCATGGATGAATGAAGCTTCTGCCTGTGTATAGTGAAGCCAAACCAAAGTGGGGGCCCGTTCTCACTGATGGGTCTCTCACTCCCTAGGGAAAGGGTGTCTTCTAGATGTGCGTCCTTGGACAGCCCTAGAGAATCAAAATCCTCCATCATGGAAGGAAGAACTCGACTTGGCCTCATTCTGCACTGACTGTAATTCTTAGAGTCCCTTGGATCGGTGGTGTGGTGTGTTTTCCACTGGTACGTGGCCACTGCAGTCAATTGCTCCATTAGGGGCTGTGGCCGTTCTTCATCTCTGGCCCATGTTGTCACACAGGGATATGCTCTGCTGCTTTGCTCTCTGTCTGCTGGCTTCTACTTCCATGTCATCTGTTGTTTACTATTCTGCTGCAGATACAATATCTTGATTTAATTAACTAATATAAAGTAACAACTGATATACATTCATTTTGTATGCCATGCTGTAAAACAGTGGTTCTCAACCTTAGAGGTGCAATTTCTATGGGGTCAAATGAGCCTTTCACAGGGGTCACCTGAGGCCACCAGAATACAGGTACTTACATTATGATTCATAGTGGTAGCAAAATTACAGTTATGAAGTAGCAACAAAAATAATTTTCTGGTTGGGGTCAGCACAGCATGGGGAACTGTATAAAAGGGGTGCAATGGTGGGCAGCTGAGATCTACTGCTTTACAGTCTGTCAGACACCATGCCATAGCGTACTCAAGGTAGTTAGCTCACACATCGCTTCAAAGCTTTCTTCTTTCTGTGATGAGAACACTTGAGACCTTCAAGGATTCAGTGCTAGCTGTTAACGTCCCCAGGCTGCCCAGTGGCTCGCTTGAACTCTCCCTCTGGGTGCCATCTCCCCAGACTCCCCTCCCTCCTACAGACCCTGTTAGCAACAGTCTGCTGTTGCTTCTCACCTTAAACTGTTTTAGCTTCCAGTATAAGTAAGATGACAGAATATTTGCACTTCAGCACTTTCCCATTTCCCTAGTCAGTTCCTTGTCTGTGCTGTCACGGCGCAGTCCGTCTGTCTGCTGTCACGGCGCAGTCCGTCTGTCTGCTGTCACAGTGCGCAGTATTTCCTTTTTTAGGCTGAGCAGAACTCCTGTGCACACAGGTCTGTCCTTGATGAGCTCAGGTTGAGCTCCTAACTTTACTGCTGTGAAGACGCTGTGGTGGGCATGGGGTTAGGACACTCTCCATGGAACTGTATCTCTCCTTTTCTGTTGCTGTGATAAACCACTGCAACCAAAAGCAACTCAGCAAGAGTTTAGTTCGGCTTACGGTCCCAGAACAGTTTGAGCCAAATTAACTTCCTGCTGCTTAATAACCTTGTGAGGCAGCTAAGATGATCACCATCACTACAAAAAGTAGCCCTCTGTCTCTGACTGGCTCTTCTGTCATTGGTTAAGCAGTACTTTTCTTTCTCTTTGGTCTGTATGGACATGAAACTAAAGGGCTTCAGTAGCGCTCTATTCAAACTCATGACATAAGTGTTTTCAAAAGCTAAACCGACATAACATGCCTGTTACCCCAACTCCAAGAGGCAGGCAGATCTCGGTGAGTTTGAGGCTAGCCTGCTCTACATAACAAGTTCAGGCCATCCAGGGCTACAGAGGGAGCTCCCAATCCTCTTGATCCCCTTCAGTAAGTGCACCACAGGTTGAGCTTTGAAGTCGGCACATGGGTCTCCTTTGGTGTAACTGTAACACAGCCTTTGTGGGGAGAGGCCGGGCTCACCTTGGAGGCTGTGGGATTTACCAACCAATGGCTATATTTAGTACAACTTACTCCATGCCTCCTCCTTTGGTCATTTTGGATGGTTATAAGTTGGGGTCTTCCATGCATCCTTATAGCTGAGGTTGACCTTAAACTCCTGGTCCTCTCATGTTCTGAGGTCACAGGTGTGCACCACCAGTCAGCTCAGAGTTCATGCCCTGAGCTCCACTCACCCTTTCACATGGCTTAGGCGGAGTGCCATTGTGTATCCCAGGCTGGCCTCACACTCCCTGGACTGGACCTCACTCTCTCGGTCTCCTGAATTCTGGGGCCTCAGGCACAGGTCACCACACCCAGACCTTCATTTTGTATCGATGAATAGTTCTTTTTGCTTTGCAAACTACCCTAGTGTTCCAGTTGAGTTTTACCTTGTTTTCCAAACCTCTGCAATGTAAACTTTCTTCCTTGGATGCTGGCAGGTGCCCCACATAATCAAATGGTTTATTGAAATATCCTGAATTTCTTCATCTATGTCCTTAGACAATAAATCATGAAGAACTGGTACTGTGTCTTGTTTCAGATCCACAAGGCCTTGTTACTCATCCCTGCTGGCTCATTAGAAGCTGTGGGCAGCTCTTTGCAGGTGTCCTGTGGAATTCCAGTCATCCGCTCATGGTTTTCTGTTTGTTTGAGACAGGACCTCTCTCTATAGCCCTTGAAATTATAGGGATCCTCCCTCCTGAGACTCTGGTGTGGGGTTTCCGGGTGTGAGCCACCACACCCAGCTTCCCTCCCACTTTCCAGACAGAATTTTCTCTGGGCTTCCAGCCCTGTCGGAAGATCTAGCCGACCTCTCGCTTTCCTCTCCAGGTCCTACCCTTCCCCGTGGGAAGGAGGTCAGGTTGCTACGCTCAGCTTCTCTTGCATTTTGCCCGGAAGGTTCTCACACGTGCTTGACTGAGTTACAGACTTGAGGAATGGCCAGGGCCTGTCAGAGGACAGCAGTGAGTGGTGCAGGTCCTGCCAGTTCCCTAAGAAGCCTAGGTTTTGTCCCCAAGCCCTGCTTGTTAGTACACGTCCCTTATCTGAACCTGTTTTTCCATCCACCATGTTGCACATCCTGTACTTGATAGTTGGTTAATCACAGGTAACTTCTTAAAGACCTGGGAAGGACAAGCAGGGCAAGCCCTTGGGTCCCTCAGCCCTAGGGTCTGCAGTCACCTGACTCCGTTCTCAGCCACTGCTTTGAGGTCCAGCTGCTCTGACGTTAGTCCTTGGGAACGCTCTTTTTCTGTTCTTTATTACTTACCTTTCATTTTCCCTTTTGTTTAGTTGCCTTAAATACTTACTGCTGCATAGGCAGACATCATTTTAACTCAAGAAATGGGTGGAGGGACCAGTGAGAAGCTACAGCCTCGACCCAAGTGGGGTCCCCAGAACTTACATGTAGGAGCGAAGTAGTTGGAACAAGTTGTCCCTGATCTTCCCACGAATGCTGGTGCACACACACGCAATAAATGTTCAACTTTTAAAAGGAACACACAGACCCAATTACCGCTAAGCTAATTGAGTTGACTTTGGTGCTAGGTGATTCTAACATGAGTGCAGCCTCTTTCTACAGAAAGCTGAGTCACTGTCCTAGCAGACATGGTTAAAATGAGTGCAGGACAGTGTCTGGAATTGGTTTTTAAATGGTTAATGTAGAACTCCCTTTGTAGACCAGGCTGGCCTTGAACTCACAGATCCACTTGCCTCTTGCTTCTGAGTCCTGAGATTAATTTAAAGGTGTGTACCACTGTACCTGGCCATGAGTGAAAAAAAGAGGATACCCTCACTAATGATGAGCAGAAATCCTTACCATTGTTGGCTTAACCGACTTTTCAGGCTTGTTTAGTTTCTTGGTCTCTGTTGTTGTTTTGGGTTTTCTGAGACAGAGTCTCACTGTAGCTGGGTTGTCTCCAGACTCACAGCAATCTCGCACCACACCTGCTAGACTGTGTTTGCCTGTGCATGGGGGGGGGGGGTGAGTGCCGGGGTCAAGCCTAGCCCTTGCACCTCAGGCAAGCAGGCGCTCTGGTCTGAGCTGTGGCCTTAGCAATGCCATTTCTTTACTAGTATGAGCAGATACACACATATCTGGCAGTTCATGTCTTTTGGTTATTTTTCAAATTAAGATGAAACAGATATCTTATATTAAAGATATATAACTTAATAATTTATATTGCAAATTCTAGTTTTCTCTACCCCCATAAAACACTTCTTTTTCTTTTTTTAATTAATTTACTCAGCTAGTTTACATCCCAATCAGAGTTTCCTCACCCTTTCCAACTCCCTCCTTCCCTCCCTCTCCCCCTTCCCCATTACCCTCACCCTTTCTCCTCAGAGAAGGAGAGGCCTCCCATGGATTTCAGCCCTCCATGGCCTATCAAGTTGCAGTAGGACTAGGTGCATCTTTTCCTACTGAGGCCAGACAAGACAGTCCAGTTAGGGGGAAAGGGATCCAAAGGCAGGAAACAGAGTCCAGAGCAGCCCCTGCTCCTGCTGTTAGGAGTCTCACCTGAAAACTAAGCTGCACATCTGTTACACATGTTTAGAGGGCCTGGGTAAAACACTTCTTCAGAGCTGGGGACATAGTTCTGTGGTAGAGTGCTTGCCTGGCATATAAGGCCCTAGGTTTGATCTTCAGTAACACACACACACACACACACACACACACACACACACACACAGAAGGAGGGGGACAAAGTTTCTGTTTAAGTTTTGTGTTGAAAACTGATAGCCATTTTAAAGAAAGTTGTCCCATCAAGGTTCTAGCCATGCAGTAATGCTTTGCAGAAATGTGTGTGTGTGTCTGTTTCTCAGACGTCTTCTCTTTCCCCAACAGGAAAGCCATAGAAGAATTGCTGAAGGAGGCAAAGCGTGGGAAAACCAGAGCAGAGACAATGGGGCCGATGGGCTGGTAAGTTCCTCCGTAAACTCCTCAAAACGTAACAAACAACGGGGGACAAGTGTAACACCAGCCTGGAATTCATGGCCGGAGATGACAGAGCGTGAAGAGAGGCTGTGGAACCTTGGGAGCTGCAGAAATCACCTAGAGGCTGGTGTGACATAGGAATGTTGCCGAGAGCTGGGTTTTGAGGAGCCCCAGCAAGGCCCAGTGGCAGTGGGTATATGTAGGCAGTGTGGGATGGAATCTGTCATTTGTTTGGTTCCCAACGCCCTAAGATTTGGAGAGATGTGTACCCGGAGCAGTTATACATGCGATCTGCGGGTTAGCCAGGAGAACCAACATTTACCTTGGAGTTTCTATACAAGCCAGAGCTTGTTCAAACTTAATAAGAGTGGATGAGATGAGTCAGTGGGGAAGGCAATGCTTGCCTGACAATCTGACTTCGATCCCAGGGACCCTCATGGCGAAAGGAGAGCACTGACTTCCTCAGGCTGTCCTCTGACCCCCACATACACACAAAATAAAATGTAAATTAATACTGTGAGCAGAGGAAGAATTTAACCTTATGGCCTGACTCTAGTCCATTAGGCGTGTGCTTGTAGTCACAGCCGATAGAAGTCAGTAGCTACTCGGTAAATGCTCCGACACTGGAGCTTGTCCTTCAACTAACGGTCTGCCACAGTGGGACCCTAGGGACATCACAAAGGGTGACTCTGACAGTGGGGGAAGAGCAGGCACTTGGGTTCCAGTGTATCTTGTCTTAGGTTTTGTTTCTTTTCTCCCTTTATAGAATTTTTCTTTTGAGATTTCCATACATGTATACAATGAAATATGATCATATCTGCCTCCCGCTTACCCCTCCAGCTCCCCCTCCAGCTCCCCCTGTGGTCCACTCCCGCTACCCCTCCAGCTCCCCCTGTGGTCCACTCCCGCTTACCCCTCCAGCTCCCCCTGTGGTCCACTCCCGCTACCCCTCCCAACTTACTTTTTTTAAATAACCCACTAAGTCTCTAGTAAGTGCTGCCCAAATGTGGGTGTGGGCCATCCACTGGAGCACGGGAAACCTAACACCCTCAGAAAAGACTGCTTCTCTCCCTCCAGTGGCTGTCAGCTTCCAGGAGCTGATCAGTGAGGCATGGTGCCCAGAGATCACCTACCCATGTACGCTAGGGTTTTGGCTGGCTTGCTTCGCTGAGGGTGACTCTCTGCTTCCAGGTCATGAGTGTGACAGCCATGTCATGTCCAGGAAGCAGCATTTCACAGTTCTCCTCTCCACTCCATATTTACTTTTAAATATGCCTGGTTTTCTTGTTTATTTTATATGTGTGGGCGTTCTGCCTGCTTGTATGTCTGTGCGCTGGAGTTACAGGCGGTTGTGTGGAGCTGGGACCAGAGCTCCAGTTCTCTGCAGAAGCAGCCAGTGCTCTGACCCACTGAACCCTCTCTCCAGGTCTCTTGTATCGTAGATTGCCCTCAAGCTCCCTGTACAGCCAAGAATGACTTGGAATTTTTTTTAATTGTTGGGGGGTGGGGGTGGGGTTAGGCACCCTGGAGGCAAAAGAGGGTATTGAGTCCCCTGGAGCTGCAGTTACAGCCTGTTGTGAGCGGCCTAACATGGGTGCGTGAGTCAAACCATGGTCTCCTCTACAAGAGCAGCATGTGCTTTTAACCCCTGGCCTGCCTCTCTACCACACTGACCTTAAAATTCTGATCCTCCTGCTCCTGCCTCCCAAGTGCTAACTTTCCAGGCACGTGTATCTGGGGGGCTAACCCAGGCCAGGCAGGTACTCTGTCAATGAGCTACATGGTCCTTTGTTTTGTAAATTTGGATTTTAAACCATGCACACAATTTTCACAGTTTTCTTAAATTATAAAGCTAAATTAAATTAAAATAAAAAATTTCTGACTTCTAAAAGTCAAGCAAAATAAGGCAAATAGATCCATTGTGTAGGGTCCATGGGCACACGGAAAGGAAGTATTTCAAGTAATGTAAAATTTGACTGTATGTCTAGAACACCCCCCCCCCAAAAAAAAAAGACAAAGAACATGTCTCCCTCATGGTGGTGTTGATGATAATGCTGAGATCCTAAACCCCACGGCTGCCCATGGCTTCTGAGTCTGTCAGTGGAAGTGGCAGGTACTGCCGTGTTCTCGGCCCGATGGTTATAGAGTAGGAAGGGTAAGAGTAAAGGTAAGTCTGCACTGAGCAGCAGGAGGTCAAGTGTGAGAGAGAACGGAGTCAGAAGTACGAACCTCATCCGCCGTCCTAAATTTGAATTGGAAGTATCCGTGGGAAGCTGTGCTGCATTGCTTTCCGATACCACTTTTGTTTTTTTGTTTTTTAAGTTCTGAGACATAGAAAAGCCCTAGAAATACTGACTGCCCAGCCTTCAAGCAGTAAGGCCCAGTGCCAGCCTGTAGGGAAGTACTGTTTCTCGATGGAAGGAAGGAGCCAAGGGCGGGGGGTTGGGGGTGCTCCTTTGAGGGAGCGTTGCTCGCACACCTGAAATGGTGCTCAGAGTAAGCCAGACTGCAGGGTTAGAGACCTTAGTCTGGCAAGATAGCTTTCATTTCTCAGACCAAGGTTTCCAAAATGCCTTCGGGCTTCAGGGGTTCGCTAGAACTTTCAACGTTGCAAGAATCTGTTACACTCTTGGTCATTCCAGGAAAGAGATACAGATTAAAATTAGGCAGGGTCAGAGCCTTCAAAACCTGAAACCTCTGCCTCTCCCGTGGGGAGTCAGAACATGCTGCCTCCCCAACATCAGTGAGAGGACTGGAGTGCCGCCAGCCCAGGAAGGGCCCACGAATCTTCATGTGCTTTTACTGTGGCCCCATTGTGTAGGTGTGGTTGACTGATTGATTACGTGGTTGACTGATTGATTACATGGTTGACTGATTGATTACGTGGTTGATTTTTTTTTTTTGGGGGGGTTTCCAGGTTGACCCATATCACAGGACCTAAAGCTCTCACCTTACGTTAATGTAGTTGGATCTCTCTTGTGTGGCCAGCCCACCTCTAGGACTGGAAGGTGCGGCTTGCTCCACCCTCAACAAAGACATTTCAGTCACGTATGATGTAGATTACTTTCCCGAAGCCAGAGCAGAGACGAGCCCTCCCTCTAGGTCAAGCCAAAATCTTACTCCACAGGAACAAATGCAGTAAGATCTGGAAAAGCTTGTCACACCAGAAAGCAAAGACACTTTCAGAGACTAACAGCAGGTTGGAAAGTCTCGGGAACCAATCTGAAGTCAAAGACAGAATAATTTGATCAGAAAAAATTAAATTATAATGATTAAATCACCTAAAACATATTGAAACCCTTAAGGTTGTGTGCTGGCTGGTTTTATGTCAGCCTGACACAAGCTAGCGTCATCCTAGAGGAGGGACCCTCAGCTGGGAAAATGCCTCTATAAAATTGGGCTGTAGGCAAGCCTGCAAGGCATTTTCTTAATTAGTTATTGATGGGGCGTGGCCCAGCCCATTGTGGTCCTGGGTTCTATAAGAAAGTAGACTGAGCAAGCCATGGGGAGCAAGCCAGTAAGCAGCACTCCTCCACGACCTCTGCATCAGCTCCTGCCTCCAGGTTCCTGCCCTGTGTGAGTTCCCGTCCTGACTTCCTTTAATGATGAACAGTGATGTCGAAGTGTAAGCCAAACAAACCCTTTCCTCCCCAACTTACTTTTGCTCATGGTGTTGCACCCGCAGTAGTAACCCAACTAAGGTTGTGAGAAATACCACACTACAAACCCTAGTGGTCCCTCTGAAGAGTGTCAGGAGCCCAAATCACTGATCACAAATGTGCATGGAGAGGTTCAAATACATCTCAGCACTGCCGAGTAACTGACAATAACACTTATAAAAGAGCTGCTCCTCGCCAGGTGTGGTGGTGGCTCATACCTGTAAGCTCAGCACATAGGAGACTGAAGCAAGCAAGATAGTAAATTCCAGACCAGAGCAGCTTCCAGATTGACCCTGGGGACATTAAAAGATGTCTTTAAGACAGAACAAACAAGCTGAGTACAAACTCCTAGATGTAATTCCCAGCATCTCCTCCCTCAAAAGCATTATCCCAGCAATCGTATGATACAAGTGTGATAGAACCCGGTATCATGTGCCAATGGTTTGGTTTTCTACGGGACTGGAAAGGCCCGGGGCCTCATGCAGTCCTAAGCAAGCACTCTCCCGTTGAGCCAAAGCCTTAGCCCCGAACACTATAAGGCAAGCAATCCTGCCTAAGAAAAATTTTACTAGTGTAACTAGAGGACTAGCCAGTAAGCAGATACCTGGATTAGATTTGAGGATGCTCATTAACAGTTCAGTGACTTCCGCAGGGAATGCACTAGCAGAGTGAAAATGTACAAAGATTGGCTGACTGAGTGAAGCTGAAGCTGTGGACCAACCAGAAATGTAAAGTCTTACAGCTACTTTGAAAGCAGTTGACAGTTTCTCATAAATATACACTTATCACCCAGAATCTTCACACAGATTTAAAGAGAATTTAAAAATCCAGGGATAGCTCCGCATAGACAGAATGGCAGCAGTGAACTGCCTGGATGGATCTCCCTGGCATTGTGAAGAATCCAGACACAAAACACCACAGTGCATGGTTTCCCTTATTTGGCATTGGGACATAACAGACATCAGCAGTTGTTGGAACCTAGAGGCCAGAGGAGGACTCTGGGGATGTTGTGTATCCTGATTGTGATAGAATCTGATTCTTGTATTGGTGGAAGCCCAGAAAACTAGTCACTTTAATAAATAAACTCAGGGACTAGAGAGATGGATCAGTGGTTAGGAGCACTGGCTGTTTTCCCAAACCTGGGTTTGCAGCACCTACATGGTAGCTCACAACCACCATGGGGGGGTGGGGGGGCGGGCACACTCTTTGGGTCTCTCTAAGCACCAGGTATGTACATATGTACTCTCATGCAAGCAAACACTCATAAATATAAAATAAATCTTAAAAACAGATAACCTTATGTAAATTTTATGCAAATTATGCCATAGTAAAACCTCATTAAAGGAGGGAGGCTGGGGCCATAGCTCAGTGCTAAAGCACTTGCTTAGCACACAGAGTTCTGTGTTTGGTTCCACAGGACAGCAGGAACATTTATAAGCTCTAGTCTTTGTGACTGTGTAAAGACCATCAGTGGCTGAGTCTGGGTGAAAAGGGTAGAGGATGGTCTGAGGTGCCTACTGTTGAGATAAAGGGCCACAAACAAAAGCAGCTTGGGGAGGAGAGCATCTGTTTCATCTTACAGCTCTCAGACACAGTCTTCTCACGCAGGGGAATGAGGGCAGGGGCTCAGGTGGGGCAAGAACCTGCCGGCGAATGCAGAGGCCATGGGGGTGCTGCCTACTGGCCTGCTCCTCATCACTTACTCAGCCTGCTTTCTTACAGAACCCAGGGCCATCATCAGGAGTGGCCCCACCCACAGTGAGCTGGGTCCTCCCACATCAACTCTCAGTCAAGAAACTGTCTTCCACACTTGCCTACAGGCCTGTCCTGTGGAGGCCGTTCTCAATCGCAGTTCCCTTTGAGATAGCTCTAGCTGTGTCAGGTTGGAGGAAAAGGCACTTTCTGCTGAATGTTGGTTTGTGACAAACCAAGCCATATTAGTGATTATTGTTTATGGCGCTGGGGGTAAAGCCTGTGTGTGGCCTCACGCAGCGCTAGGCAAGCTCTCTTCCACAGAGCTGCAGACACAGCCTCACATTGGCGAATCTTCACAAAAAACTGCCATTTTAAAAAGCAACACACATGGGGGTTGGGGAAGAAGACATAGTGGTCAAGACACCGAGCCAGGGTCTGGTCAGTCTCTAGTTAGAACTACTACAGAAGGCAGAGGGGCATTTTAAATGACATCGAAGGTTGCAGTCCTGGCATCCAAGATATCATTTAGGGTTTTTACAGATCAAGAAATGGAGTGCCTTTAACAAATGAATTAGAAGGAGAAAAGAAGGATCCTATGAATTGATAGATTTGAGGCACATCAATAAGATGCTTTGTTAGGATCCTTATCTAAAATAACTATTCGTAGGCTGGAGAAATGGCTCAGCAGTTAAGAGCACTGGCCGCTCTTCCACAGGACCTGGGTTCAGTTCCCAGCACCACTTGGCAGCTAACCCACAATCATCCCTAGCTCCAGATCAGGGATCTGATGCCCAGCTCTGGCCTCTCAGGCACCAAGCGCACACATGGTACACAGACATGCCTGCAGACAGAGCACTCATACACATGAAAATAAGTAAATCTTTAAAACTTTTAAAAGTAAAATAACTGCGAAAAAGATGTGTGAGGGCTAGGGGCTGGCTCAGATGCACAGGCACTTGCCCTCCACACATGAAGACCTGAGTTTGAGTGCCAGAACCCATGAAAGGTGTGCTGGGCTTGACAGTTGGGACTGGGGAGGTAGTCAAAGGGCTTTGCTGGCCTGCCAGCTTAGCCTAATCGGGGAAGGGCAGGCCCAGGGGAGACCTTGTCTGAAAGGACATTTGGAAAAATGACAACCGAGGTCGCCCTCTGGCCTCTCTATGCAAGTGCACACATTTGAACTTTCCAGACAGACAGACAGACACACACACTTTTTTTTTTTTTTTTTTTAAAGACATGAGGGAGTGAGGGAATGGCTCTGTGGTTAAGAGTGTATACTGTTCTTACAGAGAACAAGATTGATTCCAGCACCACAGTGAGTGGCTCAGAACAACCGGTAACTCCGGCTCCAAGGAACCCAACCCCTATCCTGGCTTCTACGAGGGCTGCACTCCTTCACACACACACAGATGTATATACACATAGTTCAAAAACAAAATTAATGTTCTTAAAACATGTGAAGGAACTAGAGATATTTGAAGACATTAAGGAAATTCATGGTGAGATTTTTTTCATCATGATAATGGTCTTGCTGTTTTAAATTATTTTTGTTACAGTGTGAGCATAGGCCATATATGAGGTCAGAGGTCAACTCTGTGCAGGCAGTTCTTTGCTTCCATCTGAGTTTTGTTACCTGAGTTCTGGGATCCTGGTCATTAATCTTTTGTTTGTTTTTGGGTTTGGTTTCTCTATGTAGCCCTTGCTGTCCTGGAACTCACTCTGTAGACCAGACTGGCCTTGAACTCACAGAGATCAGCCGCTTCCCGGTGAGGGTGTCCCTCTAAAAACCAAGCATTTTACCTGCCAAGCCAGATTCATTTGGTGTGTTTCCATCTGTCAGATTTTAACTTCTGTCATTCAGAAAAAACTCCGGATGTTTATGTCCTGCTGTTGTGATTTTGGAGTGGGATCTGGGCTGTGGCGCTCTAAACACACACCCAAGTGATTCTAAAAGTGCACACGTGTTTGAAAAGACACTAATCCTTGTTCACTATAAGAATTGTAACTACTTGCTAGGCAGATTCTAAAGTGTCTTGTACCAAGACCAGGGGCAGGCAGCACACCTGCACTCAGTAGTCTGGCTAGGCATGAGGCCCTGGCCTGGAGATCGACCTCTACACAGACCTTAAAGGAGCAGAGAGCTGGTTGCTCACACGTAAACTATGGTTTGTTTTTCTAAGTGCATAGAAAGGCTTTGTTTATAAGTAATGGTTTTAAATGTTTAAAGTAGAATGTGAGTGGCGTTGTGTAATTTGGGGTGTTGGTAAGAAAGATCGTAGAACCAACCATGATCCGGTGCCAGCAGAGGCTCCTGGGCTAGAGGAAGTCTGAGTGGGACACCATTTTTATTTTCTAAAGAAAGGGACCATTTGGTGCTGGGCGCTGACTTGGGTGTGTTTCAGCAAACACACTTCTGAGGCTCTTGTTGGGAGCCTTGGAAGTAAACTCTTGGCCCATGTGGCTTACCTTAGTGGGCATTGGGGCTTACCTGGCTTCCTTGTCTGCAAAGCCATTTCTGCTCTGCCCACACTCACTGCATCTTCTCTGCAGCCCAGTTATCTCTCTGCTGTGGTGCCTGAGGGAAAAGAGCAACAGTAGAGGGTCCGTGGAGCAGCAGCCTGGGGGTTCTTAACCCGTTGGTTTACGGTACATGCTGGGTCTTTCCTGAAGGAATCAGGGTCATCTGCAGGCAGAGAGGAAAGATCTCCCTCATCTCTGCTGCATTCTCTGACACCAGCTTTCCACCTTCAGGACCTCCCACCCACTGCTCAGCTCCATCCCTGGCAGGTCAGTTATTGGGAGGGAGATCACTTCTCTATGGACATGGGTGGGTTTCTGAGCCATATGGACTTGCTGCTTGCCAGCTCCCCGGCCAGGCATGAGAAAGAGTTAGGAGACTTGTTATTTTGGCCTTTGGCTTTTTTACGATCTGGAGGCTAGCCAAACAGGAGGTGAGCTCACTTGAGTGAGGAGGCTGGGAGAAGGACCACAGAAATCCAGACTTTCACTTTATACTTCAAAATTATGGGGCCCAGAGAAGTTCGCTGAGACCCCACCCCACCCCCAGCTGACTCTCTGCTGAGGGACTGGAGCATGGCCTTGTTGTCAGCTCCCGGGCCAAGCCACCACCCTTCTCTTACTGCCTGATAACACTGCAGCACAGTGCTCACTGGTCCTGCTGGCCATGTTCCTCTCCTGCCTGTAAGGAAGGTAACCTGGAGCCCTGAGTGGGCTGCTGTGTGGTCACAGTGTGTACAAGTGGTCCATGGGCTGCAGCCCTGGGGCCTTCAGCCCGCCGCAGCAAACCTTTGTACACCCACCTGCTTCTGTTCCTCTCAGAGTTCTCCCACATAGCAGAGATCTGTCCCGCAGACAGGTTTTGAAAACAGTAAACGCTTTTCTATGTATATTCTGACGCAGTCACACATTACCCACCGTGTCACAGTGCTTTTAGATACAGAGTTGGAGACTCGGTAAGCCTCAGGAGTGTTTCAGTAATTAAGGAGTGTCATTTCTCAAATGACCACACGCTGAGGCATTTGATTGCCAGATTGTAAGTGCACTACCAAGGGTGATTATGGTAGCTGTGGTGGCATTAAACATCAACATGAGTTGTCATCAACCATAGCTTCGAGATAAATAGCACCTCACTGCATGGAGGGCCTGCCTGTGCCTCAGCCCTCCATTAGTATGTAGGCTCCAGGCTTGTAGTCTCCGTAGTACGAAGGGGATATGGGGAGCAGAAGATGGCCTGCCATGGCTGCTGTGGGGATGGCTTTGTCTGCAGTGAACTGCTCTGCATGCAGCTCGCTCCATGACCGAGCATCTGTCTGTCTGCTGTAAAGATAACTGCGAATCAGCACTCACCAGGGCCTGTCATGCTATATTCACCTGAGTCAGTCAGTGCTTCTTTGCCCTGACATTGTCCATGCTGTGACTGTGGTGTGTCCTTGAGTGGCCAGCCATCTCTAGCTCTGTGTGCCTCTGCTCATCTGCTAGAAGGAACCTCAGCTGCAAGTGCACTGATGCACTTCTGCCTGCTTGCTGGTAATGAGACACTTAGGCTGTGGTGAGTTTTCCCCAAATCTGTCATAGCTGGGCTGTGGTGGTGACTGTAGAGTCTACTGAGGCAGCACTGTAATGTTCAGGCCATTGCATCATTTTTCCAGAGTCTTGCCTTGACTAACCTAGCACTTGAATTGTTATGCACCGCACGCTGGTCTCAAAATCACGGCCTCCTGTCTCAGCACTACAAGGCAAGGAAAGATGGACAAACTCAGGAACTGGTTCTGTGGGACCTGAATTCTTTTGTACTGATCTGGGTAGTAGGTCAGCTGGGGAGGGAATTTAACTCTCAGATTTATGATGTCGTCTTCTCTCTTCACATCCACAGGATGAAGTGTCCTCTTGCTGGAACAAATAAAAGATTCCTAATTAACACAATTAAGAACACATTGCCCTCCCATAAAGAGCAAGAGCATGAACAAAAAGAGGGCAGTCAGGAGCCTGGCAAAAGCCAAGACCAGAAGGAAACAAGTGGGAAGGAGCACAGAAGCCACTCCTACAAGCGCAGCCTTCACTCAGCCCGGCGCTCACTGGGCCGCTCTCCTCCAAGGAAGCGGGCCTCCCGGGACAAGTGCGACCCTCGGCCCAGCAGGCGATGAGATGGAGCTGGAGCCGCAGGGCCGCCCAGCCCAGTACTGCACCTGCCACTAGGCGCAGGCAGCAGCAAGGAGGACGGAGGTGGCAGGCTGACCCCCCGGCCCCCCAGAGTGACTTTCTCAGTGGGTCCTTTGTTTTAAGGTGGCTGTTGGTACTGTGTTGTTGTTCTTATTGCTGTTGCTGTTGTTGTTGTTGTTAACAGAAGAAAAGCTTTACTAAAACAAATCTTAACTACCTTCTCGTGAAGGCATCGAGGTGAGAGCCAGCTGACTCCGCATCGCCGTGCACATCCATGTTGTCTTTATCTACCTTGCCTGGAAGTTCGTTTCAAACAAGCAGGTTTAGAATTTGAGATTTTGGGCTTGTTAAAAACTCCTAGTTTTTTTTTTGATGTACTGCACTTTTGTGGTCATTTCCCAGAATTTCTCAAAAAATAAATAAAATACTTAGAAATGCTATGCTTTCCTCTTTTGGGTACCAAATGCTAAGGAACTCAGCCACGCTGTGTGGTTTCTAAGTGACTGGAATGAGGAGTCCTCATGCAGCTTTGGTCCTCGTGCTCTGTGTCAGCTGGCAGAGGGTAAGAGAATGGCTTTCATTCCATTCCCTTAGATAAAGTGGGGTTACATACTTACTTTTAAGTATGTGTGGCTTGCTGGGGTAGCTCTTTTGAAAGAGCCCACCATAGTTTCACAATTATTTTACCAGTGGCTAACAAGCCCATCTGTGCTGACCTTTGCAAGCAGGCATGGCTGAACTCCAGAAGATGATGGTTGTCAGGCCTGAGACTAGGGCTACACAAGAGCAGTTTACAAGGGGAAAGCAGTAAGCCCCATGCACCCACTCCCACAGCCTGTGAAGGGATCATTCGTGTTTGCATCCGTTCAGCTAGTCAGTGCTCACTGGGAGAAACAGGCACAAGAGCAAGCACAGGCTAATGCTCTATCCGTTTCACCCCTGCCCCAAACTCTAGGCTATGGATGTCTGCCACAGCTAAAGCTGTGTGGTGCTCATTGAGAACAACATTTGCTTCCTCCTGAACATTTTGGGACCCTCCCCCAAGGGTTCCAACCTTCCATATTAGTGACCTGTCTAGTTAATGGCTGCAGCTTCTCTCGTTTTCATTTAAAAACAAAACAACAACAACAACAAAAGTTTCTTCCAGTAAGCTGACTTGGTAGGTAAAGTTGCCTGCCACAGAGCCAATGATGTGAGTTCAATTCCTAGAACCTACCCAGAAGGAGAGCTCCTACAGGTTTGCCTCTGATCTTCACACGTGTGCGCACGCACACATACAGTTAACACACAAATAACACTCTGACTTCTATGTGCGTACATCTACATACACACTAAATGAATAGAAAGGTAATTTTAAAAAATCTCTTAAATTCAAAGCTGCCAATTTAATAAATTCTAATGTAATGACTCAAATACGCATCTCAAAAATATCACCAAAAGACATAACAATAGCATCTGGAAAGAAATAACAGACCAATGCAAATTCAAAAGACCAAGTACACTCGTAGTTGGTGTCTATAAAGACAGAAGTCGAGAAAAATCTGTGCAAAAGTTTTCCAAGAACAAACCTAAGCCAAATTGATAGCTCATGCCTGTAATACTAACACATTGGAAAATGAGGCAGGATTGCTGTGAGTTCAAGACCAGCCTGAGCTACATAATGAGTTCTAGATCTGCCCCGGGCTATAAGTGAGACACTGTCTCAAAACAAAATAAAATTGTAAATGTATAAACACAAAGCTCAGCAAACTCTAAGACTTAGAAACACAAAGGCATGAAGAAAGCCACAACAAGACATGCATGATGGATGACCTTGATTATCAGCTGGATAGATTAAAAAGTGCCCGGGACATTAATGAAGCACACCTCTATGCGTATGTCTGGGAGGGTGTTCGCAGAGACGATGGATTACAGCGGGCAGCCTACCATTGATGTGGGCTGTACCATCCCATAGCTGGGGACCCAGATAGTACCAGGTAGGAAAGGAAGAAGCACAAAATACACAGAAAGGCATGCCCACGTATTCTCAGATGCTCTCTGTCTCCATCTCCTCTCCCTCCTAAAGTTCTTCTGTTTGAATATCATATCATGTCTAAGAATTCGCCTCAGTCTCCGAGGAGGCTTTGAGCTTGGGCTTGCTAATGCTGCTGGAACTGTTGAGACTGTGGAAGCTCTTGGAAGTAGCTTACCTGTGTGTGTTTTGTGTTTATGAGCCTTTTGGAGGCCAGAGCTGAAATCTGATCAAAAGCAATTGATGTCAAGTAAGCACAAGGTAGACTTATTCATCGTCAAGCTGGCTTGTTAAAGTGATGGACTTGAGAAGCACCTAGCAGATTCTCAATGCTTACCTATGGCTAGGTATGTCAGGGGATTCTAGAAAGAGTTAACTAAGAGGTAAAGACCTTCCCTGAACCATCCCACAGGCTAGGAACCCGGAGAGAATAAAACTGGGCAAAGAAGAACGCCGCGGGCACAGGTGTTTTCTCTCAGCTTCCTGGCTCCCACAAGGCAAACTCTGACCTCCTCACCCTCCTTGCCATAATGGAGTGAACTCTGAAACTGATCCAAACAATCCTTTTTTTCCTTTCAAGGTCTTGCTCAATTATCTCGTCACAGTACTAAAAAGTTCAGTTAACACTGGCTAAAACCCAAATCGCTTTAAACCATTGGTAAAGAGACATGAAGAACAACCAGAGGAAATTAACAGTACGTATCGGAAAACAGAATGATGATGAAGAGTGTCATACCTGGGTGTGGTGGTTCATACAAGAAACCTGGGGACTTGGGAGACGGCGGCAGGAACGTAACCATGAGATTGAGGTCAGCCTGAGACACATAGGAAGTTCCAGGCCAGCCTGGCTACAGAGTGAGGCCATGTCTTAAGCAAACACAAAATGCCATCGGTACAGGCGAAACCCGAAGACAGATGAGACCACCAAAACGCAGAAAGAAAATGACAATTGTCTAGCCCAGACGGCAGCACCCCGAGAAGAATTCTTAAAGCAGAATGACTTTGCTAATGCCCTTGTTCAGTCCTTAGCGTCCTGCCCTGCCTCTACACACAAAAGCTTTCACAGCCTAGGATCAGCTCCAAGCTGCAGCTGCCACAAGCCTGAGCCACTTGTGACTCCTACAGGAAAGTACTAGGTAGAACCACAGAGAGGCACTGTGGTCTTGGGATTCTTTTCTTTTTTACATGCTTTGGTTTTTTTTTGTTGTTGTTGTTGTTGTTTTTAAAGGTTCTTTTGTTGTTGTTGTTACTTTTGGTTTTTTGTTGTTTGGGGTTTTGTTTTGTTTTGTTGCGAGACAGGGTTTCTCTGTGCAGCCCTGGCTGTCCTGGAACTCACTCTGTAGACCAGGCTGGCCTGGAACTCAGAAATCCACCTGCCTCTGTCTCTCAAGTGCTGGGATTAAAGGCGTGCGCGCCGCGCCACCACTGCCCGGATAAAGGTTCTTTTTGTTACCAAAGTTACACATTTTTTTTTTTTATTCCTTAGAGACAACTAAAAAGAAGACACATGTATAAATCGCACACTTTCTTTATGATTTTAAAAAGGCAAATTCTTAGTACGTTTTCTTTATAGATGGGGTCTCGTATCCCATACTGACCTCAAAGACTAGTTAAGGATGACCTTGACTTAATAACCCTCCTTCCTCCACTTCCTGAGTGATGGGATTATAGGCGCACACCACCACATCTGACTTATGCAGTGCTGAGAGTCAATCCCAGGACTTTATGCATCTACATGCCTTGCCAGCTGAGCTACACTGCATTGCATATGATTCTGGAGCATCTGGCCAAGTGCCATAATTCAAGAGAACTTAGTGATCTACCAGAATAGTGTAATTTAAACTCTTGATTTGAAGGCCACATGCTTTTCTATATAGAAGACACTGTAGCGTCTTCTAGGACTATTGGCTAAGAACTAAGCAGCTACCAGAACATTAAGGAGTTTACTGTGAGAGCCAGGTGGCGTGGTTCACTCCTTTAATCTAAACACTTGGGAGGCAGGCAGATCTCTGTTAGTTCGAAGCCAGCCCAGTGTAAATAGTGAGTTCCTGGACAGACAGAATTACAGAGAGAAAGCCTGGTGGGTAGAGAGATTAGCAGTGGGTCCAGAGAGATGGCTTAGAGGCTGAAAGCACCAGGCTGCTCTTTCAGAAGGCCTGAATTGATTCACAACTGCCTATAACTCCAGCTTCAGGGGGAATCTGATGTCCTCTTGTGGTGTCTAGAGGCACTGCACACATGTGGTGCACATATAGACCAAGAAGTATGCTTGCTGGCATTCCCATCATATACACGCATATGCATCTCACCCACACACATGCACAAACACATGCACATCACACTTGTGCTTGCACAGTAATAATAAAATTAACATGAAAAGTCAAGGCAGTACAATTCTGCCTCCAGTTCCAGTTTTACAGTAATAGCTCCCTCCCCCGCTCCCCCCAAAATGAATTGGGGGCTAGAGAGATGGCTCAGAATTTAAGAGCACTGGCTGCTCTTCCAGAGGACCTGGGTTCAATTCCCAACACCCACCTGGTGGCTCACAACCATCTGTAACTCCAGTTCCAGGGGACCTGACAGGTTCTATGGTATCTGCAGGCACCAAGAGTGTGATACACAGACAAACCTCCATACAAACAAACATAAGACACTCATACAAATAAATAAGTCTAAAAAATCTTTTACGGGTAAATTACATTAAATTCTCAACAAGGACTTTTTTCTTTTAAAGTACTTATTTTTATAGATGAGTACACTGTAGCTGTCTTCAGACACACCAGAAGAGGGCATCGGACCCCGTTACAGATGGTTGTGAGCCACCATGTGGTTGCTGGGAATTGAACTCAGGTCCTCTGGACGAGGAGTCAGTGCTCCTAACCACTGAGCCATCTCTCCAGCTCCTCAACAAGGACTTTTAAGGAGAATAGAGAGAAGATTGTCTAACGGACTTCAAAGACAACACAAGTAAAGTTTATAAGTGAATTCAAAGAGGATACAAATAAATAGCTGAATGGAAGGAAGTAATACAGGCCAAGAAAAAGGAATTCAGTGAAAGGAAACGCTGAAAACACACATTCAAAGTTTAGAAATGCGAGACACCATAGCCAGCTCCATCAATAGAACAGATGGAGTGGACAAGGGGCTATGAGAGATGGAAGACGCGTGAACTGAGAAAACGAGACACGCCGGGCAGTGGTGGCGCACACCTTTAATCCCAGCACCTGGGAGGCAGAGGCAGGCGGATTTCTGAGTTCGAGGCCAGCCTGGTCTACAGAGTGAGTTTCAGGACAGCTAGGTACAGAGAAACCCTGTCTCAAAAAACCAAAAAAGAAAGAAAGAAAATGAGACACACTAAAACCCGAGACACAATGAAAGCAGTCCTAAGAGGGATGTGTACAGCTGTAAGTACCTTTA
>JADRCH010000137.1:580298-680298 GCA_019843965.1 Rhynchomys soricoides
AAAAACCAAAAAAAAAAAAAAAAAAAAAAAGAATCGGAGCCCCTCTTCTGGTCTCCTCAGATCCCTGCAGCACACACATGCAATCACACGTAAATGTATATAAATGAAAATGAAATAATTTAACAGTTCCAGCAAGTGGCACAGTACTGTCCCTAGATAGCTTCAGCTCAAGGCTGGTCACCCCAACGGACATGCTATTAGAAAGTTGAAGTTTCCGGCTCCATCCACTGATCTTTGGCAAGGGATGAGAAATGATTGAAGATGATCCATCAATCAAAGGAAATAAAATCTTATCAAGTTGCCCAGTGAATTTGTTTGTAACCGTCCCTACATCAGCCTTTTTAGTAGTTGGGGTAACAGACTAGAGCCACCATGCCTGGCTTTGATAAAATCTCTAACAAGAGCCAAGCAGTGGTGGCACACACCTTTAATCCCAGCACTTGGGAGGAAGAGGCAGGTGGATTTCTGAGTTCGAGGCCAGCCTGGTCTACAGAGTGAGTTCCAGGACAGCCAGGGCTATACAGAGAAACCCTGTTTTGACCACCCCCCCCCCCAAAAAAATCTCTAATAAGAAAGTTTCCTCCTGTTTGGCAGGAGGCATGGCTGCACAGTAGGTAGCTAGGATGCCCTCCCCTCCCCCACTCTCCTTTACCAGGAACCGAACATGTTCCCACTTCCACGGCACTTTGCCTCTTCACAGATCCAGCAACAGGGGCTATGGGCTGAACCCTTATTAGGAGTCCAAATCAATCCTTCCCTGAAGTTGGCTGTTAGGCATTTTGTCACAGCACTGAAACGTCTGATGGATAAGCCCCTCACCCTCCATAGGCTCACCCTGCCCTACCTGGAAAGAAACAGACTGTGTGCGATTCACAAAGGATGCTCACAGGTTTTCTCGGCCATACCCAAAGGACAGGGTCGCAGACGACCACAGAAGGACTCAGAGAAGTTCTTCCCTCTGATTCTTGTGTCCCCTGTGAAACCTCACACAAGGTACTGTTCCCAGTGATGAGGCTTCCAACAACAAACATGAGAAGGTTCTCTCCGACTTCCCAAGGCCTCCACTCTAAGGAGCAGGCCTCATGAGGCCACCCAGGGAGCCTGGGAGTATCAGTGCCTCCAGAGCCTCTGACCTCCAAGCCTGGGCATCTACCATCCCTTCTCCCCCCGGGGGTGGGGTGGGGGGAGGGGAACGGCAACCAAATCCCTTGTCTGTTTCTTTGACTTTACACCATATATTTCCCCTTCGGGAAGATACAACAGAAAACAACATTTACCCTTTCCCATAAAGCTGCTGGAAAGGGGCAACAGGTTAAAAAGCCTCATTTTGCAGCAATTAGAATCTACTTTTCCATGGCAGGAAATGGGGCAAGCTGAGACTTGGATGCCTTCTCCTTGGGGGACCACTGTGAACAACGGGAGTTGGTATTATTTATCAAGGAATGTTTACAGCACTTTACAGTTTCTGTTTGTCTATGCCTGGGTGCCCGGCAACTGACAGACTATCAACTGTGCATTTCTGACTGACAGGGATGCACAGAGACCGCTGCAGAAATGGAGAGAGAGAGAGAGAGAAAGAGAGAGAGAGAGAGAGAGAGAGAGTCAGAGATGGAGAGACAGAGACAGGCAGAGGCAGAGACACACACAGAGAGAGACAGAGAGAGGCAGAGAGAGACAGAGAGACAGAGAGGCAAAGACACACACAGAGAGACATATACACACAGAAAGAGAGAGACAGAGAAGAGACACACAGAGAGGCAGAGACAGAGAGGCAGAGACACAGAGAGAGAAGAAGGAAGAGAGAGAGAGAGAGAGGAGGAGGAGGAGGAGGAGGAAGAGGAGGAGACCTCTTTCATGGCTGCCCTTGGCTTTAAGATCCTGGAACACAAATGTTTACAGGGCCAGCTTTAAAACAACCCCTGTTAAACAAGCTCCCTGCAGCACAGCAGCGTTCATGGGTTTGCAGCTAAGCAGCCTGAGCCCCAGGCACCCCGAGTGCTGATTCAGTCAGTTTGGACCGCTTTTTCTTCATTTGTGATAATTAGTGCAAACTCTTGTCCCAAAGGAGCAGAGGTTTCACTGAAGCTTTTCATTCAGGGGCAAGACGACGACGATGAAGAGAGAAACTGGCCGAGGGGGGCCCGACCAGTGAATTGTTCCAGCTATATGTCTGTTCACTGTGGCAAAGACATTCTTGAGGCAGGTGCTTAAATTCACAGGCTCTTTAGAGAGAACTTAGCAGCCCCAGGAATATATTGGTTAAGAAGAAGAAAGGAGGGGCAGGGGGAACATCAGCTGCTAGGAGCAGGAGTGGGGGTGGCGCGCGGGGGGGGGGGGGGGCAATGTAGGAACTTCTCTGCCAGAGAGAGGTGCAGCTGTCTGAGCAGTAAGGTAAATGAGCCTGACATTGAAATGGATTTCGCAGTGGAACTGGGCCTCTGATCAATAGGGGAGATTGAACTCCAGCATCATCCCACTATTACTTGGTAATGCCCCGTTTGGGCGCTGACTGGGTGGTCTTAAGCCCACTGCCACCCTGGCTAACGTCGGGCACACCAATCAAGGCCCCACAGCTGAGACCCTTGGTGACCTGCTTCGGGAGTCTTTTTCAAACTCTAATTCACTCATTTGTGTGGGATGCTTTTTTTTCCCTCTACTTTATTTATGGGATTACATAAATGAGCCATTAAAAATGTAAATCTTCAGAATGGTCGAATAATACAGATTTCCAACAATAAGCTCAGGACGGTACAGTACAGAAACTACCCCGCACCGTCGCTACTGCCCCAGCGTGACTATGGCAACAATAAAGGGTTAAGGGAAGAACAGAGGGGAGAGAAATAGAACATCTCCACATTGAAGCTGTCTCCAGTGCCAGAGAAAGATTAGGATGTGTGTGTGTGTATGTGTGTGTGTGTGCGTGTGTGTGTGTGTGTGTGTGTGTGTGTGTGTGTGTGTGTGTGTGTGTGTGTGCGTGTGTGTGTGTGTGTGCGTGTGTGTGTGCATGTGTGTGTTTAAAGGAGCATTAGAACAATAATGAAGATGTACCATTATAATCAACAAAAGGGACGGAGTATCCCACACAGTGTGGTGTCAAGACAATCAAGTCGATTGCAGATCCAAGTTTATCCACCACATGGCAAAATCCCTTTGCAGAAGAAGAAAAAGGAAGGAAGGAAGGAAGGAAAAAAGAAAACAAGTAAAGGGGGAAGAGTTGAGACAGAGTAATTGAAGCAAAGACCTTACTCAGTTGAGCTAGTGTAAGGGTTTATTCCACGGCGTTTGCCCATGGACTCTATAGGAATCTTACTGGCTTACCATTCCACTTATCTCCAGCCTGGGTAGTTTGTGGCTGATAGGAGCAGGGTTAATGTGCAGGCTTCAGGTTATTTGGCATGTAGGGGTAGAGACAGGAGATATTAGCCCTTGGATATTAGTCCACAGGCTTCTATAGGTCTCTTCCCATGCTGGTGAGCCACAGCTCAGACTGCAGACCTGAGAAGCACAACAGATGTGAAAGAGGAAGCTACAGTAAGCCAAGACAGAAGAGGCTGAGAGAAAAAAGATGCGGCAGGGTGGGTGGTACACATGATCATGGAAATCCGATAGAAAAGCAGGTGCACAGCCATGTTTATGCAGTTTTAGAGTTGCTCAGAGCCTAGGGTAGACAGTACCTCAAGTGATCAGTCATGCATGAACATGTCAGTGTGGCCATTCATGTAGTAGAGTATTATTTACCTTTGCAAAAGGAGCCCTTGGCACAATGGATGGTTGGTTTTCTTTGTTGTTTGTTTGTTTTTGCTAACTCGGCACAAGCTAGATCATTTTGGAATTGGAAACCCCGATCAAGAAAATGTCTTGCCGGGCAGTGGTGGCGCACACCTTTAATCCCAGCACTTGGGAGGCAGAGGCAGGTGGATTGCTGAGTTCAAGGCCAGCCTGGTCTACAGAGTGAGTTCCAGGACAGCCAGGGCTACACAGAGAAACCCTGTCTTGAAAAAACAAAAAAACAAAACAAGAAAGAAAGAAAGAAAGAAAGAAAGAAAGAAAGGAAATGTCTCCATCAGATCAGTCTGGAGGCAAGCCTGTAGGTTATTTTCTTGATTGATGACTGAGGTGGGAGGGCCCAGCCCCGGCCTGGTGGTCCTGGGTTGTATAAAAAGTAGGCTGAGCTAGCCATGGGGAGCAAGCCAGTAAGCAACATCCCTCCTTGGTCTCTGCTTCAGTTTTGCCTCCAGGTTCCTGCCCTACCTTCCCTCCCTTCACGAAGGACTGTAAACTATAAGGTGAAGTAAATCCTCTCCCCCCCATGTTGTTTGCAGTCATGGTGTTTATCATGGCTGCAGAAATAAAACCTAGAACAGGGCACTTATGCTAATATCGTTACAGAGTAAAAAAGGAAGAATGGCATGATCCCACAAATATGAGGTACGGCCGAGTAGAGTAGGTGTCTTAGTTTGGGTTTCATTGCTGTGAAGAGACACTGTGACCATGGCAACTCTTATAAAGCAAAACATTTAATTGGGGCTGCTTTACAGTTTTAGAGATTCAGCCCGTTATCATCAAGGTGGGAGCATAGCAGCATCTAGGCAGGCATGGTGCAGGAGGAGCTGAAAGTTCTACATTCAGATCTGAAGGCACCCAGGAGGAGACTCCCTCTTCTGCACTGGGTGGATCCTGAGCATAGGAGACCTCAAAGCTCACCTACATAGTGGCATACTTCCTTCAACAAGGCCACGCCCACTCCAACAAGGCCACACCTCCTAATAGTGCCACTTCCCATGGGCCAAGCGTATTCAAGCCACAGTAATCAGATTCATAGAGAGAGACGGTAAAGAGCTATCAGCAGAGGTTGGGGAGGGGCTTTAGTGGGATTTCAGTTTAAGATGATCAAAAAATTCTAAATATTAATGATGAAGATAGTTGCCAAAAGAAACAAAAATGGTGAACACATTTAATGCCGTCAAATTTAATGCCGTAAACAAGATGTTCCCAAGTAGTACCAAGTGCTGGTCTTTGCATGTATTTTGTCACAAGTTTTAAAGAGCCAGTATTCACAAAGAAGCATTCTATTGGGATTGAGGGCTTAAAGAAATGAGTAGCCACCAGGCATAGTATGTGGTCCTCTGAGACAAGAGGATCGCCAATCACAGGTAGTCTAGAATCCCTGACTTCAGTGAATAAACGACTACATACATACATAAATACATAGTACCTACGTATGCAGGTACATACGTACATAGTCACTACTAGTAACACTTTGAGCCTTAATCCCCTCTGGGGGAAGATCTTTCATTTGAAGGTCACAGGAAGGAGTCAAGCACAGTCTTGCTCCAGGTCTATGCACACCATGGAATTACAGACTTAAGCTTAGCTGAAGAAGTGGCTGCATAAGGCCCTCAGACATAGAGCCTGGCTTAGCACATGTGTGAGAGCAAAGATGCCCAGGATGTCAGACACTAGCCCTCCTCACTCGTGGTCATTCCTCTGTGATGGGTTGCCCAACCTGTGGTGGATCCTGAGGCCACTCTGTAAAGTCCTGTATGGAAAATTCCCATCTTAGCTAAAGTCCTGCCCTGATCCTGGCCAACTCTAGCAGTTAGTGGGTTTTTATGTTGGTGAGGGTGCCATGGGTCTGTGAAGTGTGCTGAGGCCCACCACCATTCCCAGTGGGAAGCCAGTAGCCAATTGCTTAGGAACTCCCTGGGCAAGGAATTAGAACCTGATGGGGCAGGCAGCCCCAGGAAGACATGGGATCCAACTTGTGATCAAGATATGAGCTCTCAGAGCTGGAGAGATGGCTCAGTGGTTAGGAGTACTGGCTGCTCTTCCAGAGGTCCTGAGTTCAATTCTCAGCAACCACATGGTGGCTCACAACCATCTGTAATAGAATCTGATTCCCTTTTCTGGTGTGCATGAAAACAGAGAACTTGCGTACATTAAATAAATAAATACATCTTTTAAAAAACAAAAACAAAAACTGAGCTTTCAGCTTGGCCTGCCACAAATGCTTGCTCTACCACCATGGATTCTAACCCTCTGAAATCATAAGCCCAATTAAACACTTTCTCTTAAAATTGTCTTGGTCAAGGTGCCTTGTCATAGCAATTAAAAAGTAACTAAGCCAGTAACCTTCTTATTTGCTATACAGACAGGGCAGTTTGCTATTCATAGGTGAGAGGGAGAGAAAGAGAGATAGAGAGAGAGAGAGAGAGAGAGAGAGAGAGAGAGGATGAATGTATGCAGGCGCATGTGGAGGTCAGAGGTCAGCATCAGCTGTCTCCTTCAGTTCTTTCCATCTTAATTTTGAGACAAGGTCTCCCACCAATCCAGGCTCTCACTGACTCAGCTAGACTCACTGGGCAGTGAGCTCAGAGACCTTCCTGTCTCTGCTTCCGTGGCACTGAGTTTGTTGATGCATGTCCCCCAGCTTTTATGTAGGTGCTGGAGGTACAAACTCAGGTCCTACTGGGGCATAGCAAGAGCTTCACTGACTGAGCCATCTCCTCAGCACCCGCTTTTGTAACCTAGACATCTGAGATTTAAAAAGTAAAGACTAGGAGGGAGAGTTGTTGTTCACCTGGAGTGTCAGCACTGTGGGGCTGAGGCAGAAGATAGAAAATTTGCAACTAACCTGTAAACGGTACAACAGTAAAGACGACAATGTTTCTGTTCTGATTTGTGTTGGCTGGTTTTAGGTCACCTTGACACAAGCTGGAGTCATCCCGAAGGGGGAGCCTCAATTGAGAAAATGCCTATATAAGATCTGGCTGTAGGCAAGCCTGTAGGGTGTTTTCTTAATTAGTGATTGATGAGGGAGGGCCCAGCCCATTGTAGGTGGTGCCACACTGGGCTGGTGGTCCTGGATTGTATAAGGAAGCAGGCTGAGCATGCCATGGGGAGCAAGCCAGTAGGTAACATCCCTCCATGGCCTCTGCATCAGCTCCTGCCTTCAGATTTCTGCCCTGTTTGAGTTCCTGTCCTGATGATGAACAGTGATGTGGAAATGTAAGCCAAATAAACCTTTTCCTCTCCAAATTGTTTTGGTCATGGTGTTTCATCACAGCAATAGTATCCCTAACTAAGACAGAAATTGGCTCCAGGATTATAGGGTATTCCTGTGACAGACCTAACCATGTGTTTTGGGGAGGATTGTGGAAGAACTTTGGAACTTTGGGTAAGAAAAGCCATTGACTTTTTGATTGTTCAAAGCACAGTGGGCTGCTCTGTAATCCCATCCGTAATGGGATCTGATGCCCTAGTGTACTCACATACATAAAATAATTAATAATAATAATGATTATTATTATTGTTATTATTGTTATTATTATTATTATTATTATTATTATTATTATTATTATTATGGACATTGCATATTTGCTAGTTTGAATTAAGATTCTGTGGTTCTAGTCAGCTGGGGCTGAAGAGTCAGCTGCCATTAACAAGAGCCCAGTACTAGTGAAGTGAAACCCTTGCTTTACTGAGACAATTGATGCTGGTTAGCTGGAGCTGATTAAGAACAGACCGGCATCACTGAGGTAAAGACTTGTAGGAAGTGTTTCCTGAGAGTAGGTAGACGCTACATTCTAGAGGTGGCCTAGGCTGTACCTTGTGCTGGCAGCTGAACTTGGCAATGTTTACGAACCTCCCAGGTGGTGTTAGACGTAAGGGAAAAAAATCTGAGACTGTCTGATTAATAGATCTTTCTTTAGACTTGTCAGACAGGCTGCCTCACCCTAGGTTGGAATTTCAGAGAGCTGCCCCCTCATTGGTTTTTTTGAGGTCCCCTTTGATGGGGAAGGGTTATGATTGATAGAAAACAGCGGACAAGATCATTGGCTGTTAGCATCTGGACAGAGGAGGGTTGGGGACTCAGGGCTCAAGGCTGCCTGTGGGCTAGATAAATGTAAGAATCCATCATGTGGAAAGGAAGACATCAGGGGTGTTCAGGAATTTAGCAAGGCATGGGGGTGGGTATAATCATGGGGTTACAAGTTCAGCAGAGGTTGAAAAACCTGGTTTGCTGGATATGTTAGGTTTAGGAAAAAGAAACTTATTCTTGTAAGGTATGGGAACTTGATAACCATGTACACCAATGCATAGCACTGTGCAACAATGCATAGCACTGTGCAACAATGTATAACACTGTGCAACAATGTATAACAATGTATAACACTGTGCGACAATGTATAACACTGTGCGACAATATATAACACTGTGCAACAATGTATAACACTGTACAACAATGTATAACAATGTATAACAATGTTGCTCCTTAACAACAATGTGTTCCTGTTTTGGTTTCACAGCAGTACTGGTTTGGAAGACATCAAAGGGTGGTGGAGAGAAGTTAAAGCTTGACACTGCACTGTGAGACAGCCACCGCACTGTGAGACAGCCCAAGAGAGGCTGGTAGTAAGCGTTCAACCCAGTTACAATAGAGATCCTAGTAGTTTGGAGATGCAGTACCATAGGATGATCACCAAGAACAGCAGCAGTGGTGGAATGGCGCCAGCTCAAGCCTACAAAACAAGCTGTGGATGCTGCAGACCGCTGGGCTGGGGGAAAGGCACAGGCCCTTTGGAAGGGCTCAGAAGATTGTTAGTGGATCTCAGATGTTGTCTACTGAGTTATTTATAGTTGGAGTTTGGTTTTGCTTTGCTTTGACTGTAACTGCCCTGGTTCTTCCCTCTTAAAGTAAGAAAGTAGTTAATGTTGTTTGCTTGTTAGAAGCCCACAGTTGAGAGACATTGGATTTTAAAAGTGATTGAATATTTTGAAGACTGAATTTGTTTGTTTGTGTTGTTGTTTTATTTGGTTGGTTTGGTTTGGTTTTTGAGGTAGAGTTTCTCTGTGTAGCCCTGGCTGTCCTGGAACTCTGTCTGTAGACCAGGCTGGCCTCAAACTCACAGAGATCCACCTGCCTCTGCCTCTCAAGTGCTGGGACTAAGGGCATCTGCCACCATACTTGGCTGAGAGACTGAATTTTTGGAATGACTGTAATGCCATGTTTTTATTAAAGCATGATCTTGGGAATGACCAAGAAAGCAAAGGGTGTAACTTAACAGTGATGTGTTTGTGTGTCAAGCTGAAAGGGGGGGTCAGTCAGTTTGTGCTTGCTGGTATTAGGTCAACTTAGCGCAATCTAAAGTAATCAGAGAGGAGGGAGATCAATTAAGAAAATGCCTCCATAAGACCAGGCTACAGGCAAGCCTTAATTGTTGATGTTCCCTTAATTGGTGATTGATGGGGAGGGATCAGCTTATTGTGGATGGCACCATCCCTGGGCTGGTGGTCCTGGGCTTTATAATAAGCAGCTGAACAAGCCTTGAGGATCAAGGCAGTAAATATTACCCCTCCATCAGCTCCTGCCTCTAAGTTCCTGCCCGGCTTGAGTTCCTGCTCTGACCTCCTTCGATGATGAACAGTGGTTCATCTTGAATATGTACATATTCAAGCCATTTAGAGAATTTTACTTAAAGTGGGACCTATGCTTTCAACCTATGAATCGCAAACTGCCCTGTCTGTATAGCAAATAGGAAGGGTACTGGCTTAGTTACTTTTTAATTGCTATGACAAGGCACCTTGACTAAGACAATTTTAAAGGAAAGTGTTTAATTGGGCTTATGCACACACACACAGACAGAGAGAGAGAAAGAGAGAGAGACAGAGACAGAGACACAGAGACAGAGACACGGAAACAGACAGAGACAGGCACAATGACATTAAGACTCTTGCCCTCCTCTGCCACTGTGGAACATATTATTCCACATTTTATTATATAAAGATGGATATCTACAGGTAAGACTGTTTTCTAGTCTCAGATGAAAGAATTGTATTAGTGTTGTTTTTCAAACAATAAATAATGTGGCCATTGTTCAAAGTCCATTCATACATTTCCTTCACTGTGTTTACTGGTGACAGAATGGCCCCCAGTGACTGACCTGTAACACACCAGCTCACTCACGAGAAATGTCTGATCACAAGTCGTTGTGTGTTGGGATAAGTGAGACAAGGAGAGAGAAAGGGGGAGAGGTAAGGAAGGAAGGAAGGAAGGAAGGAAGGAAGGACAGACTTTTATGTCCAGAGATAAATCTCATCTGGAAAAGAGGTGATCTTAGTTAGGGTTTACTGTTGTGAACAGACACCATGACCAAGGCAAGTCTTATAAGGACAACATTTAATTGGGGCTGGCTTACAGGTTCAGAGGTTCAGTCCAGTCTCATCAAGGTGGGAGCATGGCAGCATCCAGGCAGGCATGGTGCAGGAGGAGCTGAGAGTTCTACATCTTCATCTGAAGGCTGCTAGCAGAATACTGGCTTCCAGGAAGCTAGGATGAGGGTCTTATAGCCCACACCCACAGTGACACACCTACCCCAACAAAGCCACACCTCCAAATAGTGCCACTCCCTGGGCCAAGCATATTCAAACCATGATACCAATCGACTACTGTAAAGATCCCAGAGAGTCTGGAACTGCTCTGATACTACCATGTTCTCGTCCATTTGCTGTGTTCTGGAGACACAAGAGAGAGCACGGGGGCAGTCTTCCCTCTCAGAGCTTGCAATCAAGCAAGGGACACAGAGCTTACATAATGACTGACCATTGCCTGAATCACAAGGTCCAGAAGTGCTTTGAAGGGTGTCTTGGGCCCAAGTCTACACTTATCTTGATTGCTGTCCAACCCTCTTTCCCATAGCCTTGGCCCCTCCTGAGTTACACAGTAGGACCCGTGGATGGAATTCACCCAATCAAACATTTGCTGTTAGCCAAAGAGAATTTATAAATTTATTTATAAAGAAGAGAATCAGCCTTCAATAACTGGGCCTACCACTGACTCTCTCACACTCAGGTTGATACCTTCCGCCATAGTCTTGCAGAGCAGGGGTGTTTGTGTGTGTGTGTGTGTGTGTGTGTGTGTGTGTGTGTGAGATCAGGGAGATGGGAGGGCACACCATATGGGGTACACAGGACTCATGATCAAGGACAGTGTCTCTGCTACAAGCTGGATACATTACAAGCCCTGCCCCCCAACCTGGCCACTGGTTTGGGTACTACTGGGTCCCATCACTGTTCCTAAGTTTTCCCCAGAGCCTCTGAAATGTGGTCCTTAGACCACAGAGGACACACACATCACAGACTGGGTGACTCGAAGGGCACATGACCAATGCTCACAAAACAGTTAACAAAGAAGGACTCTGGTGAGGAGGTCCATGGTTCCTTGTGACCATTTGAGTGACTCACAGCAGAGCCAGGCATAAAAGCCAAAGTGAGCTGCTACTTAGTTTGGGGATGTAATTTTTGGTCTTATGCGACACAGGGTGGAAGCTTAGAAGTCATTTTGAGGCCAGAGATTGAGGTTTTCCATCCTATTAACAAAGAGATGTATAATAAGAAAGCTCTCAGTCCCCTGCCACATGAATTCTTACAGAGAAACATGCTGGGGGTTGCTGAGTACCCCTTATTCCCACAAAGGGTGCCTCCCACACACACACACTCACGCCAGGCTGTGTATGTTCTGAACACTTTTGTCTCTCAGTCCTGCTCTTTCTGGCTCCCCAAGCTTCTAAATTCCAAACTGGTCTTCACACACACACACACACACACACACAAACACACACAGCCTGGTGCTCTCTTTAGCAGGGGCTGTATTTTTGGGGCTAGGGTCTTTATTATCTGTCATCACCACGGGGCAGTGTTTGTCCAGCAAGTCCCTGAACACAGTTGTTGTTGGTGGTGGTGGTGATAATGATGATGATGGAGGTGGTGGTGATGATGATGGAGCGGCTGGTGGTGGTGGTTTCAGGATTAGGAGTGGAACCAACCCCAGGACAGTTTAGCCTCAGTGTTTAGCGCTGTGTTATGCTGAGTCTCTAATGTTCCTGAATAAATGATGAGATGAATAAGAAGCAGGGATGGCGGTATACCTCTATAATCCCAGTACTCCAGGAGAGGAGGCAGGAGGATTGTCAGTTCTAGACCACACCTGCTACACTACAAGACTCTGCTCAAAACAAAAAGGCAAGGTGAATTAATGTAAAAAGAATTCCGTACAATGAAAGAGAGAGGGGAGGAAGAGAGAGAGAGAGAGAGAGAGAGAGAGAGAGAGAGAGAGAGATTGATTTTAGACAGGCAGTGGTGGCGCACGCCTTTAATCCCAGCATTTGGGAAGCAGAGGCAGGTGGATCTCTGAGTTCGAAGCCAGTCTGTTGTACAGACTGAATTCCATGACACCCAGGCTTTGCCTCAAAAAAAAAATTAGTTTTAATTTATTTTTACATTGTGTATGTGGGTGTTTGCCTAGATGTATGTCTGCATGCCTTATGAATGCAGTGCCTACAGAGGCCAGAAGAGGGCGTTGGAACCCCTGCGGTTGGAGCTACAGGCCGTTGTGAACCACCATGTGGGTGCTGCGAATTAAACCCGGGTCCTTTTCATGAGCAGCCAGTGCTCTGACCGGCTGAGCCACCTCTCCAGCTCCTGTGTCTTTAATTAGTTAAGAGAACCACAAACTTTTGCCACTTTTGCAGGCTCTTTCGACTTCAGGTTAGGGGCATGTGCTGAGACCTTAAGCCCCTAACTTAATGCTTGCTGGCTCACGTGTATTTACGATTTGGGAATTCTGATAACTTCTTGTTGCTCCTTCAGGTCTCAAGCTGAGGCCAAAGGCTTCTCGTGATGTGATCTGAGAAATGAAGTTCCCGAGTGAGAACTTCTGCCAGATTCAATGTGGAGCTGAAGGGACAGGAAGATGCTCTGCCTGGGACCAAGGAACGTCCAGACACCTTCAACTCAGCTTCGCTGGGCAACGTGTAACTAAATGCAGATTAATTCTCCTTATCCTGGCAATACTGTGAAACTGCAGAGTGTTCTGAAAGGGTTGCCATTTGGTCTTTTGTGCCCGGTGGGTTTCACCCCGCGCCTTCACCTGGGTGGGACCTCGCAGTTTTGTTCATTTCGGCGGTGGGAGGGGAGAGGGGACGACCTGGCAGGCAGAAAACAAGAGCATGCAATCGCTGTTTTGCAATGCTTTTAGCAGGAGCCCCTATCCGTGGCTTCTCTGCCTCTCTCTCTCCCAGTGAGCAAGTAGGATTGATGTTTTTAGTTGTTTACCCACAAATAATAAACTCAGTGGCCTGGTTACATCTTCTTTCATTATCTCACTGGACTTTGAAAGCCTCCGCCAATTTATCCTCTGGATTCGGCCTTCTTTAAAATGAAGAAGAAAAAGAAGAGGAGGAGGAAGAGGAGGAGGAGGAAGAAGAGGAAGAGGAGGAAGAAGTAGCGCCAAGTTCCATCTAACTAGTTTAAAAGAGAACAGACAAAGCAGGCTTTTTCCTCCTCCTGAGCTGTGTTTATAATTACTTGAATAATGTTGAATTTCACCCATATGCTGGGGAAGGAAAAAAAAAAGGAGCGTGAATTCAAACTGCAAATGAATGGAGCCGGCCTCATTCATAAATGTCATATGAAGCTTCAGATTAAAAGGAAACTCTGTCATTCCAGGGACAGCAGCTGTTGTTAAGCTGAACAAAATGGATACAAATGGGTATTATTTTAAACAGAAATGCTTAATTTTAGATCTAACGAGCAGGCTGTCCTCTGTGTAGCCAGAGTCACAGGAGCCGTGGTCCCCCGGTAGAGGGCTTGATTGCACAGAAAATCAAACTTCCAGGCGCTGCTGACCAGGCCCGCAAACACACTGGCAATGTTTGAGTTACTATGGCAATCACAAAATAGGAAGGCCTTTTCTTCTCTTCCCCATCTCTGCATGCAGCCTCAGGCTGCTCCTGAATAGGCCACATCTGCAAAAAGTTTTAACACGGTACTCAGATAAAGAAAGGGTCCCCAAAATGGGCACTGACCCGTCTCAAAAAATGTTGCAAATTTTACATACAAGAATTGGGGAGCTGGGCCACTTTGGGCAGGTTATGTCATAATGCAGACACAAAGGGATAAAAGCGTACGAGGCTTTGGCTGTCAGGTCCTGAGAGGAGGGAACAGCAGCAGTCAATGACAGCTTAAATGCAGATGTAAGGAGAAAAGTCAGAGGCTGGTGACAAAAAGTTACTGGTCAATGAATAAGGGAGAAATTTCAAACACACATGCACACACCAGACAAAAGGGAGAAATACAATAATAATAATTAAAAAATCTATCTATAGAGATTTACTGAGAAAACCTCCAAAGCGTATTTAGCAAATCTTAGAACGATCAACCCCTGTGAAGCCTGCACATGGCTTTTTAGAGCAGACCTTTGTAGATTCCACACCCCACGTCTGTGTCCCCACAGCTTATCCACAGCCCTGGGTGTTTTCCAACAATGGCAGAGTCCCCTCAGGGAACTGGTATTGTCCACATGGCTTGGTGAAAAAGGATGTTTACTGATAAAACACATGCACACACACTCACATACACACAGACAGGTTTCAGAGACAGGCCTGTTTTTGGAATTCAGGGGCCATCAGTTCATAGTTGGTCTGTATGGGGAGGACCCCCTTTCCACTTACCCTTTCTGGGTCCCCACACACTTGATAAAGATCGCACATTCCGATTTTGAGTCTACAGTCTCCTAGATTGCAAGAGGGCTTGGCCATGTCTTGGAATGGAGCCGCCTGCCAGTGCCCTTGGTATGAAGGGTAAAGGGAATGTGGTTAGGCAGCCATTCCCCTCTGTCCGTCCCCAACCCCTCCTCCACGAGCCGGTGGTGAGCAGTCAGGCATCCTGCGTGAAAAATCCAAGCGTCCAGAAGCAGCAGAAAAAAAAAATGCTAAAATTAATCTTCACCTCTTTCAACTTCAAGAGCTATTCATGGCATGAAAGAATCTGGAAAAGACTTGGGTGGGTAGTGAGCCTGAGAAGCCACCCTTCGCAAGAGTTGAAACTCGGACTGAAGAATACTTTTAAATAGCATGAACTCACCACAAAAAGTCACATTACTGAAAGGCGGCCGGAGCCCAGTAAAACTGACACTACATTTCATATGGAAAGTAACAATGGAAGACAATGGTGCTACCTCACCAAAGTCTATTCATGAAGCCACTTCAAATACGTTTAACTGCTTGTCAATAGGTCTCGAGAGCCTCTGGGCTTCTAACTTTCTGTCCCGTTTGTGTACCGACCACTTAAGTTCTGCTAAAGCCGTGTGACCTGGACTGCCTCCCCTTTATGTGGGTCAAAATGCAAGTCGAAGCCATTGTGTCAACGGGGCCTTCATTAAATTCATTGATTTGACCTGTATTTTAAAGACCAAAAGTCAAATGGAACGGGAAGTTAAAATTCCCATACAAGAAGCTCCCCTTGGGCCACTTTTCGGCTTTCTTGAACAATCTTGTGTGCTCACTAAAGAGCATTTTAGGTCTGTTTGAAGTCTGCCTCCAGGCTAGACAAACTGTTGAGTGTGTGTCTCTTTGGGAGAACTTAGGATTTTATTTTTATTTTTTATTTTCAAAAGAGGGAAGAGGCACCAAGGTTGAAGCAGGGCTAGTGAATTTAATTTTCTTCCCTGCAAGAATGGTTTGGCCATCTGATGTAGAAGTTGTACAAAACTATAGTTCAGCTTGGCCCCTGTGCTGTGGACTGCTTTCTGTTACATGCAGAATGCTCTGGTAGGGAAGTGTTGGGTTCCTTCTTTGCCTGTTTGAAGTGCGCACTCTGGAGATGAGATGGGCTGTAGTTTTCTTTCAGACCTTATTGAGGAATGGCAGCATTTAAAAGCCCGTCTTTCCCTGGGTTGGAGCAGCAGCTCGGTGGTTAAGAGCACTGGCTGCTCTTCCAGAGGATCCAGGTTCTGTTCCCATCACTCACATGGCAGCTCAGCATTGTCTGAAGCTCCAGGTCCGGGAGTTCCTGATGCCTTCACACAGATACACATGTAGGCAAAATGCCAATGCACATAAAAAAATAAGTAAGCATTTTAAAAAGCTTGTCTTCCGCTTGCAAATGTTTTTGGGACAAAAAATTTTTTAAAAGACTTATTTATATATTTTATGTATATGAGCACATTGTAGCTGTACAGATGGTTGTGAGCCATCATGTGGTTACTGGGAATTGAACTCAGGGCCTCTGCTCACTCCAGCCACACTTGCTCCAGCCCTGACACTGTAGCTATCTTCAGACACATCAGAAGAGGGCGTCAGATCTCATTAAGGATGATTGTGAGCTACCATGTGGTTGGTGGGATTTGAACTCAGGACCTTTGGGAGAATAGCAGTGCTCTTAACCACTGAGCTCTCTGTCCAGCCCCCTGGGACAAAATTAAGTGCTGGTTCAAAACATGGAAAGGGAAGGAATGGGAAAACTGCTTGTAAAAGACCAGGATGTTGTCGAGACAGATGGCTCAGTGGTTAGGAGCACTGGGGAGTCCTCCAGAGAACCCAGGTTCGATTCCCAGCACCCACATGGTGGCTCACAACCATCCGTAACTCCAGTTCATAGGGAACTATCCTCTGTGGATACCAGGCACACACGTGTCCCCCCCAAACTAGGAAGTTGCCCTCGAGAACTGATTCTTGCAGGTAGTCCTCTGACCTCCACACATGTACCACGGGAGAGAGAGAGAGAGAGAGAGAGAGAGAGAGAGAGAGAGAGAGAGACAGAGAGAGACAGAGAGAGAGAGACAGAGAGAGAGAATGAGAATTGAGAGTTAAAAAAAAGAGAAACTTTAAAATCCAGAGGCAGTGTGCTCTAGCAAGTCATAGAGAAACATCTCTAGACCCACAAAGCTTAACCCTTTGCAGCCATGTTCCCAGCACAGCGACATAGCCAGGCGGTGTTCAGGCGGTGTTGGGCCCTTCATTCATTCTTATGAATGAAGAAACTGAGCCGCAAAAATCAAAGTACTCTGCACCCAGCAAAATGAGAACAGAATGGAATTGAGATCTTTTCGACTCAAAGTTCTCAACTATGGGAGAAACAAATTCCGGCTTTCTGTGGGCAGAGCTGAGAGCTGGAAATAGCATGGACTTATTGGTGGGGGCTGATGGGGGTGGGTGGAGGTAGGTGGGGGGGGGGAGGCCTTCAAGATACCAGATTTCTTCCTGTTATTTATTTATTTATTATTTTATTTCCTTTTAGATAGAATAAAGATACAGCCTCCAGAAATACTTAACTGATGGCAAGCCTAGAAAGCACACTTGACCTTGGCCTTTCGGTTCTGGAAGCCATTCTGGAGAATGTTCCCCACAACTAAGATGAGGGGTGATAATGAGACCTGCCTGGGTTGTGACCAGGGATGCCACTCAGTGCCACCATGGTCTGTGTCCCTGGCTCTGATGACCTAAGGATTAAGGCTCTGTCGCTTCCTGTCAGGACAAAGTTCCTAGTGTGAAGACTCCCAGAAAGTTATCATTTCCTGGAGGTCAGAGGTTTTCTTTATATTTTTATACAGACTGTCATGTTTCCTAGGAACCAATTTCCTAGTTCAATACCCTCCTTCCACAAGGAAGGAAAGTCACTTCGGAGAGTTTGGGGCCTAGGACCGCAGTCCTTTGTGGCCTTGCATTGGAACCAAAGAGGATTACTCTCAAACTTAAAATGAGATTTACCTGGTTGGATTTTGGACTTATTTGGGACCTGTGACCCTTTTCTTCTTACCAGTTTTCCCTTTGGGAACAGAAATGTTTCTTTCAGACCCCCTCAAGAGGAGGCAGCTATTACGGTATCTGGTTCCTGCAGGTTCACAGCTGAAGAGGCATTTTACCCCTGGATAGATAGCTACACCTCGAAGTCACACTCATACTTGACTGGGGTGAGATTTTGCATTTAAAGTTGAGAACGGATGGATTCTGAGGGAGGCTGGCATGACATGAATATATTTTCCCAGTGAGAGGGCATGAATTTTAACAGAGCTGGAAGGCCAATGCCAGTGGCTGAATTGTGTCCCCTTCCCCAGATGATGTGGCCTTAAGCCTCAGGACCTAAGGTTGTGTTTGTATTTGGAGATCAGTGTCTTTAAAGTCACACTAGTTGGGCAGAGCTTGGTGGCACAGGCCTTTAATCCCAGTACTCGGGAGGCAGAGAACGGATAGATCTCTATGAGTTCAAGGCCAGCCTGGTCTACATATCGAGCTCCAGGTCAGCCAGGGCTTCACAGAGAAACCCTATCTCAAAAAAACAAAAGCAACAGAAACACATCACTTTATGCTCACAAGACACAGTCTAAGACCCCAAGCAAGTGACTGAAAGCACAATTCAGCTCAAATCTGTACATAAAGTCCCCTTGCCTCACCGTGTCAGGTAGATGTGGCTTTTAAAATAGAATCTGGAATCCACATCCATTCTATTTTAAAATAGAATCCACAATCTGGACTGCCACTCAGAGTATGGAAGCAGACACCTCCGTCATTATCAACAGCTTGCAAGAACATGGACTAGAGCTGCAAGATCTGAATTACTGCTCAGAGCAATGGAGACTTCAGAGGTGTCTGTGACCCTGGGAAGACTCACGTTCTGACTCCCTGGAAGGTCGCTAATGAGTACCTATCTATTGCAACTCCTGAAACCTTAAACTTAAAGCCACCAGGAAGAGCAGCCTGCCCTAGAGACTTTAAAAATGGTGCCGTGGTGGTGTGAATAGGAATGGCCCCATAGACTCATGTGTTCCAATGTTGGCCCACAGGAGGTGCGGGCTTATTGAAGGGTGTGTGTCACTAGGTGGTAGGCTTGAGGTCTCCTAGGCTTAAGCTCTGCCCAGTGTAGAACTCCAGTCTCTACCTGGCTGCCTGCAGAAGACAGTCTCCTTCTGCTGCCTTCAGATCGAGATGTAGAACTCTCAGCTCCTTCTCCAGCACCATGTCTGCCTGGAGGCGGCCATGCTTCCCGCCATGATGATACTGGACTGAACCTGTGAACCTGTAAGCCAGCCCCAATTAAATGCTGCCCTTTATAAGCGTTGCCTTGGTCATGGTGTCTCTTCACAATAATAAAACTCTAACTAATACAAGTACAAAGCCCTTTTTATTGTTGGTTTGTTTGTTTGTTTTTGAGTAGCCCTCTGTAGGGTGTCTCTGTGCAACCTTGACTGTCTTGTAACTCACTCTGTAGACCAGGCTAGCCTCAAACTCAGAGCTCCCCCTGCCTCTGCCCTTCCTGAGCATGGACTACAGGTGGGATGCCACCACCTCCCTGCCTCCACAAAGCCTCCTTAATGTGTAGAGAAAGAACCCTTTCGCTGTTGTCTGCTCTCACTCCTTCAGTGTACATGCCACTTTATTCCACAATAAGCGTCTCCTGTCTTCTGTCTTCTGCCTTGTGTGATTGTCTAAATTTTCTCCACGAAGGGTTCTCTCAACTGGGGGTCCTGGAGACACAACGTCTGAATTAATCTACCCTCTCATGTTTTATCCCCTCTCACCCCTTTACACCACTCTTGAGAATTGGTGCCATTATTAAATAAATAAGGGTTGCGTGAACTCAGGGCCTAGAGTGCTGTAAAAGTTGGTCTGATGACAAGGTGCCTACTAAGTGCTAACAGGTGGGTAGTGAATCAGCATAGCTCAATGCTCAAAGGGATGAGCCATGCCCTGAGGGATGGAGGAGCCTGTTGAAAGATCTCAATCATGCTTTCCAGAATGGTGTGCAATTGAAAACGTAAACGTAAACGTAAATTGTTTATTTCTGGAATTTCCCATTTAATACTTTTGGACTGCGTTTGATCTCGGGTAATTGAAACAGCAAAAAAAGAAAAACTTCAGTTCGTGGCTCATTAAAGTAGTCCCAATTCAAGGTAACAAATGTTCTAGCAAAACAGAGGAAAAGCAGAGGCTGGAAAGGTGGCTCAGTAGTTAAGAGCATGGGCTGCTCTTCCAGAGGCCCTGAGTTCAATTCCCAGCAACCACACGGTGGCTCACAACCATCTGTAACTCCAGCTCAAGGGGATCTGATGCCATCTTTTGATCTCCATGGGTACCAGGCATGCAAGTAGACGTACATGTAGACAAAACACCCATATATGTAAAATAAAAATGGAAATTCTGCGGAGCATAGTAATCCATGCATCCCAATACTCAAGGGGCTGAAGCATGAATTTTTGGTTGGCCTGAGCTCCATAGCAACCTTCTGGGGAAAGAGAGAGAGAGAGAGAGAGAGACCCACTAGGTGTGGCGATACACACCTGTAATCTTACACTTGAGAAATAGAAGTAAGAGGATCAAGAGTTTGAGACAGCCTGGGCTATTCGAGATTCTATCTCAAAAAATAAACTAACAGGGATGGGAGAGATAACTTGAAAGTTAAGAGCACTTGCTGCTCTTGCAGAGGACTTGAGTTCGGTTCCCAGCACCCACATGGCACTAATCTGTAACTCCAGTTCCAGGAATCTGGCTCCATCTTCTGGTCTCCAGTGGTACTGCATGCACATAGTGCACGTACGTACATACAGGCAAATGCTCATAAAGTAAAAATGAATCTTTAAAAAGTAAACATGATGACTTCCCGTGGAGGGATTGAGACACTAACCCAACCACAAAACCTTCAACGGATAATCTGTTCTGCCTACAAGATGTGCTGGGGTAAAGGTGGTGCAGAATTAAGGGAATGACCAACCAATCACTGGTCCAGCTTGAGATCTATGCCACAAGAAGGAGCCCATCCCTGACCCTATCTGGAGAGTCAGGAGCCAGAGGCTGGATAGCCCAGAGACCTAGGATAGAAAAGGGTTCCTAATGATATTCTGCCATACTCATAGATTGGTGCGTAGCCCAAGTGTCATCAGAGAGGCTTCACCTAGCAACTGATAGAAACACATGCAGCAGAGACCCACAGCCAAACACTAGGCAGAGCTTGGGGAATCCTGCAGAAGAGGGAGCGGAAGGATTGTAGGAGCCAGTGTGGTCAAGGATGCCATTAGAAAACCCACAGTATCAACCAACCTGGGCTCCTAGAGGCTCACAGAGACTGAACTGCCAACCAGGGAGCATGCATTGGACTGACTTAGGCCTCCACACATATTCTACAGTTGTGTAGCTTGGTCTTTGTGTGGTACTCTGAACAGTAGGAGCGAGGGTTATCTCTGACTCTGTTGACTGCCTTTGGGACCCTTTTACCCTACTGGGCTGCATCATCTAGCTTTAATAGGAGAGGAGGTCCTCAGTCTTACTGAAACTTGATATGCCAAAGATGGTTGACATCCATGGGAGGTCTGCCCTTTTCTGAAGAGAAAGGAGGAATGGATGGGGGGTTGAAGGGAAGAGGGGGGTGAGGGGAAGGGACTGGGAGGAGAAGAGAATGGGGAAACAGTGATCAGGATGGTGTGTGTGTGTGTGTGTGTGTGTGTGTGTGTGTGTGAAGTAAGTTCCTATTGTTCAAATCCCCCACCCTGTGCTCCCTTTGTTATGGCAGCTTCAGCAAACCAATATGCTGTAGTTTTCACATTGTGAGCCACTCCAGTGTTTGTCTTTGCTGTTTTGCTCCTTGGGGTTACAGACACATGCTCGGGGCATGATTTTTTTTTCTAAGATGCATTCATGTTGAGATAAAGAATTCGTTCTTTGTTCCTGAGAAAAGGTCTCCTAAAAGCCACAGAATGTTATCAGTCATGGAAGTCTTTGTCGTTCAGAGTGGGCCCCTCATCATGTGGCAGTTACGTTACGTTAGTGAGACCACTCGGAATGGTGCTTGTCTTCCTGTAGATACCAGCCTGTGGTGGAAGACTGAGGCTTGAGTCAGCCTGAATGTGAAGGGAAGAAGCCCGGGCTATCTGTTGTCTCCAGCAAACACACTTCACTACCAAAGACATCCACAGACTGAGAGTCAAGGAGTAGAAGTCAATTTATCAAGCAAGAGGAAGCAGACTGGTGTAGGTATCCTGATATCCCACTAAAGCTGCTTCAATATTAGTCAGAGGAAATAAATAAGAATACTGCATAGTAATGAAGGGAACAACTAAGAGAATATAAAATTATTAACATGCATCCACTAAACTTTGAGGCTCACAATATCATAAAACAAACACCGGTGTACATAAAATGTCAGATGGGCCTGACCCAGTAGCAGTGGGTGATATCAGTTTCCCATTTTCTTCTTTATACAGTTCATCCAAAATAAATCAACAAAGAAATCAGAAGCCAAACCACGTTATAGATCAAATGGACTAAAGAGACGTCTATAAATCATTCCACCCAACAGAAATGGAAACACATTCTTCTGAACAGACTATGGAACCTTCTTTCAGATAGAATTCAATATAAGCCACAAAGAGAGACTCAACAAACTCCAAGGACTGTAAATAATTGTAGATATCTCATCAGATCAAAGGCAAAATTTAGCAATAGTGAGAGAAATGCTGGAAACTGCACAATCCCATAATGGCTGGACAATTTACTCTTAAATAAATAGTAAGTCATTGGAGAAATTAAGGAGGTAATAAAAAGAATTTATAAATCATGGGGCTGGTGAGATGGCTCAGTGGTCAAGAGAAATTGTCTCTCTTATATAGGACCCAGGTTTGGTTCCCAACACCCACATGGCAGCTCACAACCCTCGGTGACTCTAGTTTTAGGGGTCCAACAACCTCTTCAGCTCAGTGGGCCCTGTACACACATGGTGTACATGCATCTATGCAAACTAACATTCATATGCATTTTTTTGCATTCCTTGAATGAAGAGAAAATGAAAGTACAAGTTACCTGAACTTTTGGGATAGGGCTAACATGGGTTTTGGAGGAAAGTGTATAACTGTCGGTGCTTACATTAAAAAAAGACCTCATATAAACAACCTAATGATGATCCTCAAGATCTTAGAAAAGTACAGACAAGCCAAACTCAAAGCAGCAGGTAAGGACTGGAGAGAAGGCTCAGTGGTTAAGAGCAGCTGCTGTTCTTGCAGAGGGCTGGGTTTACTTGCCAGCACCCACGTTAGGGAGCTCACAACCTGTAACGTCAGTTCCAAGGGACCTAACGCCCTCTTCTGGCTTCCCCTGGCACCTGCGCTCCTGTGGGAAACCTACACACATACATGCTGGTTGTTGTTGTTGATTTTTGTTTTTGAGCCAGGGTTTCTCTGTGTAGACTCTGTACACACTGTAGACCAGGTTGGCCTCGAACTCGTGAACATCTGCCTGCCTCTGCTTCCTGACCGCTGGGATTAAATGCATGCACCTCTACGACTCCAGGCTCTAAGCTTGTTCTTTGAAACAATAAATAAGAAGCGATAGAGATAGCTGAGTGGATAAAGTACTTGCCCTGCAAGCATGAAGACCTGAGTTTGAATCCCCAGCATCATGGAAAAGGCTAAGCGTCCTATAAGCCCAGCACAAAGCCCAGCAAGGGGGAAGGGACACGTTGGTTATTGGGGTTTGCTGCCTAGACAAAACATCAAGCATCTGACTTTGTGAGAGACCCTGTCTCAAGACAGTAAGGTGGAGACTGATAGAGGGAGACACCCGATGTCCTGGCCTCCGTATGCACATACGTGTGGACACACAGACAGCACACACAGACAACACAACACACACAGGCCCACAAGTACAAATCAGAGGAGAAGAAGCTTGGTAGTCCCCTAGCCAACTGAACCAAAGGAAAGAAAGAAAAAAGACTCAAATTTAAAAACAAATTAAACACGAAAAATTGAAAATTAGTAGAGATTACCCTTAAGTCTATAGAATTGTTAGAGAATAATTTGAAGATGTATTTTAAAATACTCGAAAATCTGGAAGAAATTGATAAATGTTTAGACAGCCATGATTTTCCAAAATTAAATGGTGATATAAATAACTTAAATAGATTAATGAGATACAATGAGATTGAAACCCTAATTAAGAATCAGTTTCTTAGCCGGGCAGTGGTGGCGCACGCCTTTAATCTCAGCACTTGGGAGGCAGAGACAGGCGGATTCGAGGCCAGCCTGGTCTACAGAGTGAGTTCCAGGACAGCCAGGGATACACAGAGAAACCCTGTCTTGAAAAACAAAAACAAAAAAAAAGAATCAGTTTCTTGGCCAGGCAATGATGGCGCACACCTTTTATTCCAGAGCTTGAGAAGTAAACTCAGGCAAATTCTTGAATTTGAGGCCAGCCCTGATCTACGGAGTAAGTTCCAGGACATCAACAGCTACACAGGGGAAAAAAAAAATCCAGTTTTGACACCCCCCCCCACATTCCCCTGAAAAAAATTAAGGTCTGGAAAGCCATTGAGGGAGAGATACCAATATCAAAAGCTAACCTCTGACCTCCGCATGATCATGCACTAATGAACAAATTATGCACATACACACGTATGCACACACATGCAAATAACATTTTGGCTAAATAGGCAAAAGTATTACCATCTATTCTTTGAGCTGATTGGTCCTAGGTGAACTAAGAGGGGAGGTGCTGGCTATGGGCCTGGGAGTTCCTGTACACTGAGATAGCAGAATGATTCAACCATAATACATCAATACATAATGTATTAGTAGCATTCTCCAGTGTGAGCTATGGATAATTTCTTCTGGGAAGTGGAGTCTGAGAACCTGAACTTAATTTTACCTTATAAGCAAAATGAAGACTGGGTACAAAATGGCTACAGTTGTGTTAAAAGGAGCAGGCCTCAACATTCTCCACTTTGAGTGGTTCTGGTGAGTCAAATCATTGACTCTTAATTTTTCTCTGAGGCCAAGGGGGATCGGTTAAATGAACCTTGATTCCAGCCTTTTTTGGCATTTGTACTTCTGGCAGGGCTTGATCAATTTGTTGACTTACACATTTGAAATTTTGATCTCCCTTAGTAAGTGCTGTTGCTTCCATGCTGGCAGACCCTGCTATGCCCATGTCTACCAGGAGGGGCATTAGGATCGGAGCTGCCCTGGTCATCCAGGATCAATGTCAAAGTCCCGGGTGTTCCCAGTCTCCCTCTCTAGAATAATAGCATGCCAGAGGCAATAGATATACACGTAAGCAAAAATCAGAATTTTCCCTGAGGATACAGTGAAGGTACTGAGACTCTGATATCTTACATGAGCCTGCGTATAAGCAGAGGCCTCGTCCTTCAGTCCCTTCCAGAGTCAAGGTGGGCTCATGTCCCCAAGGGCATTGTTAGTCTATTAGTCTTCTGTTTCTTTTGTTTTTGTTGTTGTTTTTGTTTGTTTGTTTGTTTTTCAAGACAGGGTTTCTCTGTGTAGCCCTGGCTGTCCTGGAACTCACTCTGTAGACCAGGCTGGCCTTGAACTCAGAAATCCACCTGTCTCTGCCTCCTGAGTGCTGGGATTAAAGGTGTGCACCACCACTGCCTGGCTAGTCTTCTGTTTCTAAAGGGGAAGGAAGAACTCTTAGGGTAGAGAGAGAGATGGCCAGGGTTGGGAAGAGGCCTGTCAGCCTTATAATGGCAAAAATAGATTGTTGGGTGGTTAGCTCTTGCTCTGAGATTGTGTCTTCTAACATTTTGTTGGGACTAATGATGTCTAAGACCCTGCTATTGGTGGTCTGGAGTCTCTGGATGGTGAACATCATTCCAGGGACCTTACCAGATGGATAAAGGGGGAGTCCCCAAGTCTTCCCTGTGTCCCATGCAGTATCCCAGACATTGGAAGCAAGCTGAATATAGCCATTGATAGGCCTCGTGTCAGAAGCAGGACCCTCTAGCTCAGGACCCTTGCTTCTGTCCATCAGCTAGAGTCTGGCTGGCAGTTACCGGTCACCAACAGAGGCAGTGATGGCGGAGGCAGTGGTGATGGCACCCAGAGTGGGCTGTGGTAGCCGGTGAGGTAATTAAGCCCATGTCTGGCACATGAGGACTGGCTACCCTTTTCTGTGCCCATGAGTGCCCCTTTCTGACATAAAATAAAAAGAAGCTAACCAAAGGGAATTTAAAATCTTGAGCTCCAGACTGAATCATAAGCAGCCAGCACTCCATCAGTTTATCAGAACTGCACTGATCAGTGTTAAAATTCTGAGCTTTGAACCAGAATACAGCCATAGCATGGGAGAAATATGAAACATTGCCCCTCCCCCCTTCTGTATATCTTAAATCATCTCTTTCTTTCTTTTTTTTTTTTTGGTTTTTCGAGACAGTTTCTCTGTGTATCCCTGTCTGTCCTGGAACTCACTCTGTAGACCAGGCTGGCCTCGAACTCAGAAATCCGCCTGCCTCTGCCTCCCAAGTGCTGGGATTAAAGGCGTGTGCCACCACTGCCCGGCATTTTTTTTTTTTTTTAAGATTTATTTATTTATTTATTTAATGTATATGCGTTCACTGTAACTGTCCTCAGACACCAGAAGAGGGCATTAAACCCCATGACAGATGGTTGTGAGCCACCATGTGGTTGCTGGGACTTGCACTCAGGACCTCTGGAAGAGGTCAGTGCTCTTAACCACAGAGCCATCTCTCCAGCCCTTAAATCATTTCTTACAAGCATCTTTTTATATTTTCCACCAATATTTATAATTTACATTGACCATCCTCAAACATTTTTTAATCTGAAGCATTTTTATACTTAAATCATTTTCTATTATCATCCATTTTTTGAAATATCCTCAAAAATTTATCATGCGCATTTATCAATCTCAAACATTTTCCTAGGCACATAACATTTTTTTTTTTAGATCCTCAGACCTAGAATAAGCTTTTTCTATCCAGTTCTTTACAATGAGATACAGGCAGCTGATTATTGACAGCAGTCATTTGATATGAAGTCTGTGGGCAAGGCAAGCTTATTTTTCCTTTTTAATAAGAGATCTAGTAGTTTTAACTAATAAATTGATTAATGAACTAACACAGTCATGGATTACCTTGGGGTAAGGATCTCGTTGCCTGTTGTTTTTTTTAACTGTTAAGATACAATTAACTTAGCCATTAACGTGATCAGAGATCTGAGAAGGATAATCATAACCTAATCGGTCTATGTGTCCATTAAAATGACAGAGGCTAGTCCATATTCCGTTACCTAGACAGTCGTCCCAGGTTTCTGTGGTCTCCATGGCACCGAGGGCAGAGGCAGACTTTGGCCATCAGGCCCAGAAGACAAAGGGGCTTTTTTCCTTTGGAAAAGGAACATGAGAAAGACTGGCCTCACCTTGTCATAAGCAACATGTGGTGATCAATCTCTAGCTGTCCTTTGTCCACAGTTCAGGCTGGGCCCTGGCAGTGGGCAAGGTGTCGGGGCAGTTATGCCCAGTGGTTATCATACCATGATCCAGGCTCTTTCTTTTGTCATCGTGCCTATCCCTTCTTGGAGACGTGGGAGGGGGGGGGGATTATTGTTAGGATTCAGGAGTCTCTGTCTATCATGGTAAGTTTAAACATATTAAACGCCATATTCAGCAGATCTCTGACAGGTTTGAGGGCTAGTACCTACTAAATATATCTGAGTTAAACAATCTCTCTGTTTTTAGTTATCTGCTCTAAACTGTACCTTGCAAACATAAAACAAGAGACTGAATAACAGTTAACCTTGCAATTAACTGCATCAGATCTTAGCATGACTTCATATACATTTCTGAATATATTTGATCATTTAGAAAGTTATTGACTATCAATCTCTGTTATGTCTGAGCCTTAAAAATTGCAGCTTTGGGGTTGGAGAGGTGGCTCAGAGGTTAAGAGCACCGACTGCCCTTCCAGAGGTCCTGAGTTCAATTCCCAGCAACCACATGATGGCTCACAACCATCTGTGATGGGATCCGATGCCCTCTTCTGGTGTGTCTGAAGACAGCTACAGTGTACTCATGTACATAAAAATAAGTTAATTAATTTAAACATAATTGCAGTTTTGAATTGAAGCTCTTCTAGAATCAAAATAAAACTTTTAAATCCATGAACAAATTCCATAACGAGACTGGGAAATTTTCTGACCTTTATCTGGTATATCACAACAGAACATAACAGTTAACGCATATGATTAGGTTTAAGTTGAAGACATAAGTGTCAGGGAAGGAAAAAGTTAACAAGTTGGGAAAAATGGCAAATATCTTGGCTGAGAGACCTCTTATCTGCAACTTGGGCTGCAAAGAGGGGCCTTCAAGTGTTTTGCCATAGTTCAGGCAAACTGAGAGGAAGTGGGGGTGGATTTCAAGAGCCAGTAATTCTTAACCTTTTTAATGCAGTAAAGATTAGGGGGTGTGGTCTTGTTGGAGGAAGTGTGTCACTGGGGGTGGACTTTGAGCTTTCAAAAGCCCATGCTAGACCCTCTCTCTGCCTGCAACTTGTGGCTCAGATGTACGCCTTCAGCTATTGCTCCAACACTGTGCCTGACTGCTGTCTGCTATCCACCATGGCCGAATCCCCGGAAACTGTAAGCAAACCCCCGTGAAATGCTTCCTTTTATAAGTTGCCTTGGTCATGGTGTTTTATCTTAGCAATTGAACAGTAATTATTAAGACAGAGATGGGCTGGGCAATGGTGGTGCATGCCTTTAATCCTAGCACTTGGGAGGCAGAGGCAGGTGGATGAGGCCAGCCTGGTCTACAGAGTGAGTTCCAGGAGAGCCAGGACTACACATAGAAACCCTGTCTCGAAAAGCAAAACAAAACAAAAAAACAAACAAAACAAAACAAAAGAAAAGACAGAGATGGGACTTGGCCACTCTCAGTCTCTTAAGGCCTGCAGGTATTGCCCTGGTGTGGGGGCATGCTCCTGGCAACATAAGTGCTAACTCAACAGGCTTATGCTTTCTGAATGCTTCTAGGAAACAGGCTCCCTCCCTTTGTTTCTCCTCCTTCACCAGAGTTGGCTTTATTGACAGGGAGAATTCAAGAGGTCTTATCTCCATGAAGTCAAGCATGCCTTTAATCACAGCACTTTAGAGACAGGTGCAGGTGGATTTTTGTCAAGTTCAGAGTCAGCATAGTATCTGTAGCTATGTGATACGTTCCAGGCCAGCCAGGGCTCCATATCGAGATAGGTGGGTAGATAGATAGATAGATAGATAGATGATAGATAGATAGATGGATAGACAGACAGACAGATGATGGATGGATATATAGGCAGATGATAGATACTGAAACATCATTAAATGAATAGATGATTGATAGATAGATAGATAGATATTAAAATATCACCAAATGAAGTGCTTATAACATCCAGCAAAAATCAACTGGAGAAGCCTGTTTCAAGAAAGACAACTGGAGTTCTCAATCAGATGCCCAGGTGGCACCCAGTGTCCCCTTGAGGCAGGTTTCCAAGTAAAGAAGAAATCTTTAGATTCTTCCTAGAGATAGATTTATCTCTAGTAGAGATAACTTCCTTCAAGCTGGGTGCTCACACATCCAGCAGCTAGGGAAGACGAGGCCTTCAGCTGAAGTTCCCCGTTGACCTTTCTCTCCACAGCTGAGCTTCCCATGGCTGGATTCTTGACTCTTCTCTCCCTTTACAGGCGTTGTTCTATCATGAGACAGACACTAGTGATTCCTGGTAGCTGTTCACAAGTCATACTGTTGTCATTTCCAGGCTGTTTTGCTGTTCTCTTCCCTCCCTGTTACAGACTTAGGGAACAACACATCCCCAGACAAGGCATGTTTCAGATTACTTTGAGACAAACACATTTGTGTTGGGGTTGGTTTGCTGCACTGTGTATTCAGATGCTGATTTCTGTGCCCTTCCCCTGAAATCTAGTTACAGTCTGGACATGGACATTGCCATGAATATTGAAGACTCTCCTATATCCATGTGTCGTAAAGAATGCTCCCCAGTTATCTGATTGGTTAAAAGGCCAAACAGCCAATATTGAGCAGAGGATATAGAAAGGCTGGACTTCTGATCCCAGCTAGGGGTGCAAAGGTAGGAGTTGGCCACCAGACCTGTGAGGGTCCAGGAGTAGAAGGACCCCAAGCCAGGTGTAGGAAGGAGGAAGAGGAGGAAGAGGAGGAGGAGTCGCTCCATGAGGACCGACACCTACAGCAGAGCAAGCCAAGGAAAAATTAGAAGAAAGTAACTTGGGGAGTGTGGGTGGGAACTAGTTAAGATAGCTAGAGGGGCTGGGCAGTGGCGGCGCACACCTTTAATCCCAGCACTTGGGAGGCAGAGGCAGGTGGATTTCTGAGTTCGAGGCCAGCCTGGTCTACAGAGTGAGTTCCAGGACAGCCAGGGCTATACAGAGAAACCCTGTCTTGAAAAACCAAAACAAAACAAAACAAAACAAAACAAAATAGCATAGAGGGTTAGGAATATCTGCTCAGTTGTTGTGCTTAAAGCTTGTTGAGTAAATCTATAAGTCTCCATCTCAATTATTTGGGAGCTATCCAGGTTTTAAAAAAAACTGCCACTTCTAAATTTCATCCTATATACTTGGGCCTGCAATGGGGCAAGAACCCATTTGTCAGCCATCTTTTGCCAATGTTACCACCTAGCTTTTGCTATAACGAACACCAGGGAGGTTTTACAACCATTTGTGCAAGAGTCAGAACACCTTTCCTGAGACACGGGCCTCAGCCTCAGCACAGATGACTTGTGAAGCCGGATAACCCTTTACTGGTGGAGGCAGGCCTGTGCTGTGTGTTGTGGGCTGGTCAGCAGCAGCTGTGACCTCTCTGTAATATACGAAAATGCCCTAGACACTGTTAATGTCCATAGGATGACAGCAGAAGGAGCTCAGAGAATTTGCTCTATGGTGCCCATCCTTCCTTCCATCAGGGTCACCAGGAGTCTGTCCCTACAATGGTCCTTTGAGGCAGAGACAGATTTAACCCATCCCAACGGCTGTAACTGAGTATGCTGAACCCATCAACCTATGAAGATTAAATGCATCTTGTCAGTGTTCTGGAATATCTAAGACCAACAGTGTTAAGAGGGCTGGGGGCAGGGGGGTCTTCCTGTAATCTCATGTTACAGAAAGAGAGCAGGAGAAATTTCTGGAATTTCTTTCCATCAGTCCCATTCCAGAGGGTTCCACTCGCCAGAGCTGAGCAGTTCTTAAAGGCCCTGCCTTCTGATAGCCTCACCTCGGGGCTTAAAACCGTAGCACAGAAATCTAGGGAGAGGACCACTTCATCTCCTGTTGTGCTGGACTTTGTGGGGAGCTCAGCAGTCCCAGATGGGATTAGTTTTCTCATTGGTCAGGATCCCTTTCTAGAGAAAGGGAGGACTTCGCTCCCTCCCATCCTCACACACCATTCTTACCTTCTTCATCCAGCCAGCCTTCCAGGAGGAAAATGATCTTTGTAGGACAGACTCTGGTCCCCCAAGGTTGGGGGGTGACAGTTTTGCCTGCCCTGCTGGTTTAGAACACTGGGTCACTACACACCACCTTAGAAAGCTACAAAGAATTAATTGGGGTAATTTTTCTTTGCTGCATTGGTATTTGGTGGAAAGTCTGGGGCCACCCCCCACAGTTTATAATGTTACTTTTCTGTTGCCGTGAGAAAATGCCCGACCAAGGTAACTTACAGAAGGGTGAGCTGATTTGGGCTCATGGTTCCCAGAGAATTGGCATCCACGATGGCAGAGCAGAGGCGGCAAGCACGGCGGTTGGAGCAGAAGCTGAGGGCTCACATCTTCAATACAAAGAAGAGTTAATGCTTTTGTTAAACATAATTTTTATCAATTATGTGTGAATTTGACATCAGGCACCCCAATCCCACTTATATTCCAGACCTTCTACACCTGCCCTCCACCTTTATAGCTTTTCTCGAATATAAAATGAAAGAAAAAGAAAAAAAAAACAAAAAAAGACCCATCTTGCTGTGGAAGCTGCAGTGTGCCACATTGGGGTGTCACACAGTATACCATTTTGCTCAAACAGATTTACTTGCAAATGTCCATTGCAATGAGGCCTCTGGAAGAACTAATTCTAAAGGCCCAAGAGTTAAACTTTCAAAGCCTACCCCCAGTGATGTCCTAGTTAGGGTTTCTATTGCTGCAGTGAAGCACCATGGCCAAAAAGAAGGCTGGGGAGGAAAGAGTCTATTCAGCTTACATTTCCACATTGCTGTTCATCACCAAAAGAAATCAGGACAGGAATTCACACAGGACAGAAACCTGGAAGCAGGAGCTGATGCAGAGGCCATGGAGGGATGTAACTTACTGGCTTGCTTCTCCTGGCTTGCTCAGCTGGCTCTCTTATAGAACCCAAGACTACCAGCCCACGGATGGCACCACCCACAATGCCCCTCCCCCCTTGATCACTAATTGAGAAAATGTCCTTCAGCTGGATCTCATGGAAGTATTTCCTCACCGGAAGCTCCTTTCTCTGATAACTCTAGCTTGTGTCAAGTGGACACACAAAACCAGCCAGTACACGTGACATACTTCCTTCAACAGAACCATACCTCCAAAGCCTCCCCAAACAGTAGCATCAGTTGGGGACAAATGCCCAAGACCCTGGGGGACATCCTCATTGCCCTGTGCAAAGGGGATGCTGATTTTCAGGTTCCTGGAGCCCTGAATCCTGTGACGAACAAAGGGCTACAGGCTTTTCTTCCCTCGCTACCTCATAGGAACCGAATATTTGGTTTAAGTTGGTTGCTGTGTCCACTATGTGCTAAGTAAGGAGTGTTTTACACTGACATCTGCTTTGACCAATGGCTGGCCGCATGGTAGAACTGATTCCCAGAAGTTGTTCTCTGATCTTCATTTGATCACTGTGGTAAGACTGCATGCACACACACACACGCACACACACATACATTATAAGCATGCATGTTTTGCCTGCTTGTATGTATGTGTAGGCCTAGTGTCCTAGGAGGCCAGAAAGGATTGCCAGACAGTTGTGAGCTGCCAAGAGGGTGTTGGGAATCAAACCCAGGATTTCTAGAAGAGCAGCCAGTGCTTTTAATCACAAAGCCTTCTCTCCAGGTCCCTTAAAACTTTTTTGTTTGGTTGGTTTTTTGTTTGTTGTTTTGTTTTTGTTTTTTTGTTTTTTTGCAGTCTGGGTCCTTTATTTCTTTTTTGTACATTAGGCCATGAAGTCGTATGAAATGGGCTCCAGCAGCTCAGGCTCCTTCCCGTTAGTCCTCACAAAGTGTGCTTCTCTGGGTGGCGCAGGCTGGCGCTTCAGCTGAACCCAGGTGCCCTTCTCGTTGGCTTCCTTTTTCTTCTGATCGTTCTCCTTCACCCGCTTCAGGAAGCTGTCTCTGCATTTCGAGCTCTTGATGTGCTCAATCCGCACATGGATCTTCTTGCCAGCATCTTGCCCTTAACTTGCTTGTTTACAATGTTGTCCACAGCATGCTGGGTGACATTGTAGACTCTTCTGGTTTTGCCGTGGTAACACTTATGGGGCATTCCTTTATGAACAGTGCCCATTCCCTTGATGTCTATGATATCACCCTTCTTGTAGATTCGCATGTACGTGGCCAAAGGAACAACGCCATGTTTCCTAAAAGGTCTAGAGAACATATACCGAGTGCCTCTTCTCATTCCCTTTGTGTTCGTCATTTTGGTGAGTTACTGGAAGATGGCTGCCGCCCTTAAAACTTCTTTAAAGGCATTTGTATGCTCCTCTGGGTGCCTGGCATATCAATATGGCAGCCATTTACAGCTCTGTGTTGTTGTGTGTGGAATGGAGACCATATTAACATCGTAAGTCTAGGGTCTTTGCATGGAAATGAAGTAAGGCTAATCAACCCCCTCCCCCAAGGTCACACAGCCCCAATTTAGACACAGAAAGCTCTCAAATACTGCCTCATCGGGGCTAAGGTTGAGGTAACTGTCTTACCTGGATAGGAGTGAGCCCTCCACTGCAAGGGACTTTGTAGAGACAAAACCCCAGACTAGCTCACAGACCCCAAGCTCTGGGATGCAGGCAAATACTCATGGAAATGCCAGGCAGGTCACCTCTGTGGCCAATTGTCGGGAGCTCCCCTTGGCGAGAGCAGTGGCTTGGGCAATTCATCATCCACTGACTGCGGCGCCAGCAGTGGGTTCTGGCTGCCGGTGCTTGATGCTATTAACATCGTTTAGTTTTTTGGACTTATCCTGTTAAGAAAGGTTCCCACCGGCAACAGCAAAAAATCCTTATCACCTCTTTCATTGTCCCTGGCTTTTCTTCCCTGTAATTACTATTGAGCTCCTGGTTGATTAAATTAGGTTTTTGGAGGTCCTTTCTAAAATCTTGGGGAAATTATCTAAAAATCATGAAATCAATTCCCTTCCGCTGTTTTAATCTTTTATGCCCTCCGCTCAAAGAGGGATGGGCAGACAAGGGCAGGCCCTCGGAGAAGTGTGCAACTCCACACAGTTTGCCAGCCTCCTAGGGCCTTTGTGGACCATCTGGGTCAACTTCCTTCCAAGCAAATGAAATGCAAATAAAAATTCCAGCAGTTTTTCAGATGCAGGCTGCCTAGCTGATTAGCATGACAGAGGCTGGGAGATGAGGCCTGACCCTGTGCACTTCCCCTCAGCTCATTAAGTTGTAACTCTACCGCGCCTGCATTCATGCTGTGTAGTGACGCTGAAAGGGGTCTTTATCCAAAACTAGCTAAACTCACATTCAGACTTCTTGCCTGGAAGTCTTGCCTGCTTCAGCACCCACATGAAAGTGAACCTATTGTGGCTGGCTCATGAGTCCCGCTGATTCTAAGACAATCTGGAGGGTTCCCAAAAAAATGTTTATTTCCCAAGTTTGTATCCTTCCACTCTACGGCCCCCCTCCCCCGCAGCCCTCCACTGATCCAGCCTCTTCGTGCAGAGAGACACCGGGGGCTGGAGGAGGTGCAGAGCGTGCGTGGAATTTCTAAAGTCAAGTTCTTGGCGATGCTGGAAAGTAGAGATCTGGGAGAAGGATGTGGGTCTGGATGATTCTGGGATTTGGGGGCTACCTGGACCAGCTTCTCGGAGATGCATTTCTTTCAGTTGGTGGCTCAGGGACTCATGCCCGGCACAGACTTCCTTGGTCTCTCTTCTAAAAGGCACATGTAGGTTATAAAGCACACTACCCATTAACCATATGCGAAAACACACCATGTCAGTGGCCTTGCTTGTTGGAGACCCTCCTTGGGTTGTGGCTTCAGTCTTGTCTGTGGATGCTTGTTACTGAGGTTGGGAGATCCCACTTTAAGAGCATGCCACAGGGGAACGAGAGCTATTTGTCTTTGAAAACTAGGAACGAGGGAGAGGAGATGAAACCTATGAGGGGGGAAGGAGTCACTACTCTGTGACTCTCTGGATGCCCCACAAATAAAACGCAGTAGATGGGAACCCAATCTCACTGATGTTGTTGGGAATTCAGAGGGGGAGAGCATTTCACGAAGGTTTAGGTAGTGGTAACTTTACTATATGAAAACAAAATGTGTCGCTTCCTCTTCCGGGTTAGCCCGCAGGAGGAGGAAGTGCTTGGATCTGCAGGTGGTAAGGGGTTGGGGTCCTTGCAAATGCACTCCTTGTAAGGGTTTTGGTGGGCGGGGCCAAGGAATGCCACAAAGCCACTCTATGCAGCAGATCTCATGGGAGAGATTTATTGGGGGGGGGGGGGAATGGGGGGGGAGTGAAAGGCTACTTCTGGGGAAGGACAAAAATGAAGTAAATACATATATGTGTATGTCTATATGTGTATATAAGGGTAGTGTCTTAGTTAGGGTTTCTATTCTTGCACAAACGTCATGACCAAGAACCAAGTTGGGGAGGAAAGGGTTTATTCAGCTCACACTTCCATGCTCCTGTTCATCACCAAAGGAAGTCAAGATTGGAATTCAAGCAGGTCAGGAAGCAGGAGCTGATGCAGAGGCCATGGAGGGATGGTTCTTACTGGCTTGCTTCCCCTGGCTTGCTCAGCTTGCTCTCTTATAGAACCCAAGACAACCAGCCCAGGATGGCACCACCCACAAGGGGCCCTCCCCCCTTGATCACTAATTGAGAAAATGCCTTACAGCTGGATCTCATGGAGACATTTCCTCAAGGGAGGCTCCTTTCTCTGTGATAACTCCAGCTTGTGTCACGTAGACATATATATGTATATGTCTACATATACAGTATAGATATATATGTATGGTGACAGCAGAAATGTATCACATTTGGCGGTAGGTGACCATGTGGCTGCTGGCGCTGAGTTGCCGACTGCGGATGGAGGTGGACCTGGTTCCTAACACTGCAGACATCTTTAAAAGTCCAGGAAACTTCTTTTGCAGTTCTTAGATTAGAAGCCATGGCTTCAGACCTGCTAGGCAAATGCACAACCACTGAGCTATGCTCTCAGCCCAAGGAAACAACATTGGGTCAGACAGAATGCTTTACTGAGTTCAAATGAGACATGTCTCCCCATAGTCTCAGATATTTGAATATTTGGTTCCCAGTTGGTGGCGCTCTTTGGGGAAGCCTAGGAGAACAGCCTAGGAGGTAAATATGTCACTGGAGGTGGCTTTGGAGAGTAAAAAGCTGTGTTTATTTCAGTTTTCTCTCTCTCTCTCTCTCTCTGCTTCCTTCTTGGGTTTGAAGACTTAAATTCGCAGGTCTCAAGACTTCACACCTGCCAGTTGCTACCTCGCTTCCGCTTCTGCTTCTTACTGTGATAGACTGTTATCCTGGAAACGTTAACAAACCCTATCCCCTGCCTGTCCTTGTAGCTTCTGGTCATGGAATAGAAAGGTAACTCACACTGGCCTGCTTCCTACTCCTTAGGCTACTGTACTGTCTCAGGGCCCAAATCAGCAGATGGTCCCTGTGTGGGTGAGCCCTGATTCTCCCTGCTGCTGACAGACCGTCTATTTCCTCTTCAGTTGGGCAACAGCAGGAAGTGCTTAGGAAAGAGCTGCAGGTTCGATGATCCACAAGAGCTGTAGAAAGTTCCACACATGTGTCCGGTCCTCCGTGTGCCTCACCACACATGAGGCACAAGGGTGTCCTTGAGAAAGCACAGCCGCCATCGAAAGAAGCAGCTCTTCTCTCAAGGGAATGCATTCATTGATTACATTAATCAGTTAATCATATCCATGCCAAAGGATATGGTTTACCCTGGAGCAAGTAGGAATGACCACAGCTCAGAAGTGTGCCTTTAGGTCTCCCCAGATACAACGCTCCAACACGGAAACAGTCGCGGGGAATTTTTACACTAACGGAACAAAAAAAGTTTTGTTTTGTTTTGTTTTGTTTTCAAGTCAGTTTTTAAAATGCGTGGACGGGAACATCAGAGAGGGTTTCAAAGAGATGGGGGATCTCTGACAGTTTTTGTTTGTTTCTTTGTTGGCTTTTTCAAGATGGGGTTTCTCTGTGTAGCCCTAGCTTGCCCGGAACTTGGTCTATGCCAGAACTTGGTCTATGGATCAGGCTGGCCTCTAACTCAGGGATCCTCCTGCCTTCCTGAGTGCTGGCATGGAAGGTGTGCACCACCACCGCCCAGCAATCACTGACATTGTTAGCAGTTGAAGGGTAGGAACCATGGTCTGCTAAATTAGTAAATTCCTCACGGCTTTAATCTATTAGTCACAGGATACCAGGCCAGACCCAGCGGTGGACAAGGAAGCTATTTAGGGAGCTAAAGCTAGCCCGAGAGATAAAGTATAATTAAGTTCTAGACTTGCAACATTCCAACCTCCCCACACCAGTGTAACCATAATCAATTAGCCAGTCTTTGAGAACACAGCTTCTTTTCGGGAATTTTCATTCACACACCTCAAAGAGGATAAGAGAATTTATTCTGGAGTCAGATATGAGTGACCGTGTCCTGTGAACACAAACACTGTTATCCCAAAGTCATGTTCCAATATGGTATCAATTCCAGGAAAGTTTGCAGTGAGAGTCATATGTCAAGGTGCTTTTCTGATTTATTGGTAGAAAAATCAGGTAAGCAGGTACAGAAAAGTGGGGAAATCATAAGCTGGGCCTCAGACACTAGCTGATGACATTCTTAGGGTTTTTTTGTTGTTGTTGTTAGTGGATACATGTTCAGGAATCTGTTTGTGTATCCTAAGGGATTTACCTAGTGGTCACTGTCTTAGTCAGGGTTACTATTGCTGTGATGAAACACCATGGCCCAAAGCAAAAGGGTTTATTTGGCTTATATTTCCATATCACTGAGCCTCATAAAATGAAGTCAGGACCGGAACTCAAGCAAGGCAGGAACCTGGAGGCAGGAGCTGATGCAGAGGGGAGGGGTGCTGCTTACTGGCTTGCTCCCCATGGCTTGCTCAGCCTGCTTTCTTATAGAACCCAGGACTATCAGCCCAGGGATGGCACCATACATGCCGGGCTAACCCTCCTCCATCAATCACTAATTAAGAAAATGCCCTACAGGTTTGCATATGTCCTGATCTTATAGAGGTATTGTCTCAGTTGAGGTTCTCTCCTGTCTGATGACCCTAGTTTATTTCACATTGACATAAAACCAGCCAGAACAGTCACAAAGATGTTACATCACACATAAGTTGGGTAATAAATGGCTGGTGGGGTTGGAGGTGGAGGGTGCTAAAGATGACCCAAAGTAATTTGGCTCTGGATTTGAAACATTCCAACCTCTCCACATCACTGAATGGTGAGTATAAGGTGTGGTCCTTTCTGAGAACTTTCATTCACAAGGGTGAGAACAGAGTATCAGGATGTGGCTAGCTTCGTCAAACTGCAACAAAAGAAAGGGGCTGATACAGGATGTCTGATTAGCCTGGGAACCTTCCTGTGGTCTGTGGTGATTCAGGACTCTTAGACTGAGCATCAAGGCAGGGTCTGATGTGTGACTGCAGATCTCGAGGTGAGCTGATAGCACCTGATAAGGCATCACCTATTGTAAACCATCTACACCCACATTCATCTGAAGGTGCTACCAGCACCAAGGACAAAGGAAGCACAGCCACATACTGTCCCTCAGCACAGCTACACTTCCTGGAACTGGGCTCTTTTGTTTTCATTTAGCCTCTAACTCCTCTCAAGTCATTGTGTAAGACCTGTGAGCTCAAGAAAATGGCTGCTTAGATCCTACAAGAAAGCGCTCAGGAAGAAGACATTCTTAATTTGGGGATGTAGTAATTTGTCTTGAGGTCAAAGGAGAATATGTGAGTGGCCGGGGGAGCCCGGCAGGGTGTGTGTGTGTGTGTGTGTGTGTGTGTGTGTGTGTATACAGTGTGCATATGTGAGTGTGTGTCTCTCTGTGTGTATGTATGTACATTGTATGTATGTAAGTGTGTGTGTATATGTATGTCTCTCTGTGTGTATATGTATGTACACTATGTGAGTGTATGTATGTGTCTCTTTGTGTGTGTGTGTACACTGTGTGTGTGTACACTGTGTGTGTGAGTGTATGTGTCTCTGTGTGTATGTGTGTGTACACTGTGTGTGTGTACACTGTGTGTGTGAGTGTGTGTGTCTCTGTGTGTATGTGTCTCTGTAAGTATTTGTGTGTATACTGTGTGTGAGTGTGTGTGTACACTGTGTGTGAGTGTGTGTGCACAAGTGTGTGTGTGTGTGTGTGCATGTGTGTGGTAGGTTCAGGTGTTTATATACCAGGGTGCTCATGTGGAGGTCAGAGGCAAACTTTAAAGAGTTGGTTCTTGGGGCTGGAGAGATGGCTCAGTGCTTAAGAGCACTGGCAGCTCTTCCAGAGGAGCCAGTTTTGATTTTCAGCACCCGCTGGTGGCTCACAACTCTCATCCCAGGGATCATACGCCCTCTTCTGGTCTTCAAGGGCACTGCACATGTTGTGCACACACATAATACTTGGAAGCATATACAATTTTTCAAAGAAAATGTTTGCTTCTGCTGAAGAACCCTGCCTCCATGGGTCCCTGAAAAGACCCCCTCTGCCTTCTGAAAGGTGTTTGGTGGAATTTGGGAGGTAGAGACCTCCACTGAAGGATGGCGCTAGCTGCCCTCCCCCCCCCCCCCCCCCACCTGGACTTTTCGGGGAGTTTGTTATCATGGCACTTGATTGTTTTATGTTATTATTTTTTGGAGGGGGTATCATGGATCCGAGGCTGGCTTGCATCCTGCTGTGTACCTGAGGATGACCTGGAACTCTGACCCTTCCGCCTCTACCTCTCAAATTCCACCGAATGCCAAGAAGCTTGCTATCTTCCTGTCAAGTACAATGAGATTTGAAGGAGAGACTAGGCGACTCCCTGACATTGGCTGGCCTGCAGGAGAAAACTCTTAGGGCTGATGCATCCATTGGGGACAGATGCTTAGTGTGTAAGCCTGCTTAAGTTCAGTTCCTAGGATTCATTCCCCAGACCCTGAGATGGAGGGAGAGATCTTCCCAAAGTTGTCCTCTAACTTCTGATCACGAGCCACACTGTCCCCATCAAATGAGCATACTCACACAGTGATAATGAATAAAATAGGCCCAGAGGACCCGCCCTAACCCCAGCACTTGGGAGGCAGGTGGATCTCTATGAGTTTGAGGTCATCTTGATCTACATAAGGAGTCAAAGACCAGCCAGGGCTGCATCATGAGGCTCTGTCTCAAGCAAACAGTAATGATGATGAATAAATTGAAATACTTAAATCTTTAACATGAGAGACCAAGGCATGATAGAGAGGAGATGTTAAAGAGACACCGAGAGGGAAGGAACGTTGCACCTCACCACACAGAAGTTGAAAACATCTCACCCCCCTCCAAGCAAAGGATTTCAGTTCTACAAACGTTTGCTTGAGGCTCTATGCCTTGCCCAGTTGAAAATCTACAGTTTTCCAGGAATCTCACCAGAAACCCCATTCACAGGAAAAGAAATTTCCTAACCGCTTCGGGCAACCCTAGTGGCTCCTGGCTTCTCCTCTTTAGATTAGAGAGAGTGTCATGCAAATTACTTCCAGAGAGACGACCTATCATCTCATTCACCCAAAAAGGAGAGATTAGACTTATTCATTTCACTTTATATGTGTTTCCTGCTTGTCTGCATGTGCACAGCATGTGTGCCTGATGCCTGCAGAGGCCAGCAGAGGGCATCAGATCCCCTGGTCTGTGAGTTACAGATGATCGTGAGCCACCATGCGGGTGCCGGGAATCAAACCTGGGTCCTCTGCAAGAATAAGTGTTAATGAATATGATGCTGCAGGTGGGGTAAGGGGGTACCTGGCAGGCCCATGACAAGATGTCCCACTGAGAAATCACACTATATGACAGACCTGGTATAAGAGAGGTTTGTTTGGGGGAAGGGAGTGAGTGAGGACCTAGAGAAGGGGTAGAGGCAGACAGAGCCAAGAGGGCAGAGAAGGGGGGACAGAGAGGAAGAGAGGCCAGCTGAGAACACGTTGGGGGGGGGGGAGTTGGGAGGGAAAGGGGAGGAGAGAGGAGAGAGGAGAGGGAGGACATGGGGGAGGGGCTAGGGTAACTTCTTTGTTTGCTGCTACCACACCTGGCTCACACTGAGAGACAATGGCAGGTTTAAGGCAAGCCTGGACTACAGTGTAAATTCCAGGACAGCCAGGGCTATACAAAAAAAATGCAAACAAAAGCAAGCAAACAACCCAAAAACCCTTTGTGGCAACCTGGAGTTAAACCAAGGTCCTTCTGCATGGTGAGCAAGGTTTAACCTCTGAGGTATGTGTTCTCTGGTTTTGAAGATATTTTCACTAGGTATAGAATTGCAGGTTAGCTGGAAGATGATGATGCACTCGGGAAGCGGATTTCTGAGTTCGAGGCAAGCCTGGTCTACAGAGGGAGTTCCAGAACAGTCAGGGCTACACAGAGAAACCCTGTCTTGGGAGCAAAACCAAACCAAACCAAAAACAAACAAACAAAAGCAAAGCAAAACAAACAAAAGGTAGGTCTAGACTTGCAGGTTAAATGATGTTGGTCGTGGTTTTTTGTTGTTGCTTTTGGTTTTGTATTGCTTTTGATGGTGGTTGATTTTCAGGTTTCGGTCCCTCCCTCGCTCCTTCCTTCCTTCTTCCTTCCTTCCTTTCCTGTCTTTCTTTTTAGTATACCACGTTCTCATTTGCATTTTTTTCCATATTTTCTCTGTGTGTGGCTTCTGTCTCTGGCTGCTTTGGTGCCTTGTCATTGGCTCTGACACCACAGTGAAGTTTGTTTTGTGCTTCCTCTAGTTTTATCAAACACTGTGGGTCTATGAGCTTGTTGTGTGTCAAAAACCTGGGCAGTGTCTGCTGCTGCCTCATTATTTTGTGTGCTCCTTTCTTCAGGGGCTCCAGCTATGTGTGTATCAGCTGCTCTGTTCCATAATGCATTGGGGATGTTCTGTTTCCCCAAATTCTTCGTCATCTGTGCTACTTCTGTTGTGGGGCAGGCTTGCTGGGAAGATGCAGTACCACACACACACACACACACACACACACCACATACACCACAATACACATGCACATACATGCAAATACATACTGCAAACACACACCACACAGACATCACACATATCACACACGTGCCACACCACACACACAGTGCACATATATACACACTATACCACACCCACCCACACACACATACATGTACACACACCACACACAGTACACAACATACACCACATACACATACACACATACCATACACACACACACACACACACACACACACATACACACACACACACACACACTTATTCATTCTCCAAACAGAGCCCAGTCCAAACTGAAGTAACAATCTCACCAAGTTCAACTTGGTAAACCAGGGAGTTTTATTGGGCTCACTAACAAGAGTACGGGGTGAAGGGTGACTTACAGACTTGGAAGTGATTCAAAATCCACTGTGCCACCTAAAGTGCCAAGCACAACATGGGTGACCACGCAAGAAAGCTGCAGCTGTGTAGCTCTCCACGTAGCCTGGAGCCCTGCAGTCTCAGACTCCCGCCCTGAAGCCCGGCTGGCAGTCTCCACACCCTGCAGCTGCTCACTCCTTTAGCCTGCAGCGGAGGGACCATCAGACTCTCCTAAGTTCCTTTTCTCCCAGACACGTGACCCTTCGTTCACTTCCTGAGTCTCATGCTCCACTTCCTCCTGATTCCTGAAGGAAAGCTTTCAATTTAGAAGAAACTGCTAAACCACAGCTCTCTTTGGAATAAATTCCTATTTCTAGGTTTTAAAATAATCTAATGTTTTTCCCTAAGTCATTTTCACTAACCTTCTCGTTTCCATCTCAGACATGAATGTTTTCATGCCTAGAAGCTCTACTTGGATATTTTATTATTGTTGTTGTTATTGTTGTTCTGTTTTATTTTTGTTTTTCGAGACAGGGTTTCTCTGTGTAGCCCTGGCTGTCCTGGAACTCACTCTGTAGACTAGGCTGGCCTCGAACTCAGAAATCCGCCCGACTCTGCCTCCCGAGTGCTGGGATTAAAGGTGTGCGCCACCACTGCCCGGTTTATTTAATTATTATTATTACATCTCTGACTATCATCTTACAGAGTGTCCATGTGACCAGGGACAGGAAAATGCAGCTTCTATACTTGACGGCTGTGTGTCCACAGCGCAGGTGGCAGCTCAGGGCTTCACCTGCCTCCCAGCGCTACTGTTGGTGACACTTGTTATTGTTGAACTGATGATGTAGGACATTTGATGCATGCCAGTCACCGCTAGAGAAGTCTTAGAGCAGGGCTGGGACCATGGCTCATGGTAGAGCCTCTGCCTTACTCTTCTCCCAGCACACTCCTCCGCGGCGACAGAGGGAATCAGGACATTTATGTGCATTACATCACTGTCTCCATCGACACGTGTTGGCTGAAAGCTGGATCTGCACTGACACCCATGATATACCCACTAAAAATAGTTTTACAGGCCCAGGGATGTAACTCGGTGGTAGAACATGCCAAAAGTCCTGGCAGTCCACCTCCAGTGTTACAGAGAAATTGTTATCACAAGCATCCTTCCCCGTCTCAGGGAATGTGCCTCTAAGACCCACACTGTATGCCTGAAACCATAACTAACACCAAACCTCATACATGCTGATCTCCTCACTCGTCCACACAAGCCTACAATAAAGTGTAATTCATAAGTTAACCCCCAGTAAGATATTGATAAGAATAATCATAAACAAGAACGGTTGTAAAAAAAACTATACTGTGATGAAATTGCCAACGTCGCTGCTTGTGCACTTAGGGACCATTGATAAAGTAAGAGTCCCTTGAGCACAGGTAACACAGCATCTTGCCTGTAGATCCCTTAGCTGAGCAGAGCCAACTGTGCATTGTCAGTTAGGTAGCCCATACAGTGTGGATACGCTGGCGGGAGAGAAAAAAATCACCTTCATCACACATCTCTGAAGGATCTGCCATCTAAAACTCCTGGTGTTTATTTCTGCAGTTTCCCGTTTAATGTTTTCTTTTTCTTTAATTCCCCCCATTTTCCTTTCCAAGGAACTTTTTTTAAAAAGATTTATTTGTTTATTATATGCAAATACACTGTAGATATCTTCAAACACCCCAGAAGAGGGCATCAGATCTCATTAAGGATGGTTGTGAGCCACCATGTGGTTGCTGGGATTTGAACTCAGAACCTTCGGAAGAGCAGTCAGTGCTCTTAGCCACTGAGCCATCTCTCCGGGCCCCCCCCCCCCCCCCCCCCCCGTTTAATGTTTTCTGATGGCGGTTGAACATGAATGGCTGAGGCTGCAGAAAACTGTGGAGAAGGGGGTGTGACTTCCACACTCCCACTTTACTGAGAGGGCAGAGAGGCCATGGCTGTCCGCACAGTGTCTATCAGCCAGCAGATGGCAGAGCAGTCATTTCATCTGTCTCTCTACAGAAGATACTTAGAACCACTTACCCTCTTGCAGAGTCTTTGACAGAGTGGTAAGAACAAAGGTGACATGTAATTGTCTGTGCTCCGAAAAGAAACTCCGTCCCATCTGTCCTACAAGCACCTGGAGGCTACGCTCCAAGTCAAGAGGAATGGGTTGCTAGGTAGGTTCCTATCCCACTTGGAGATGACTTCCAAACAAAAACAAAACAAAAACAAACAAACAAACAAAACAAAACAAAAAACAACAAAAAACCCCACAAGTCCCCAATCCCAAAACATTCATTTTAGTTTAATGTGCTTGTCTGTTGCGATGTTCGCTGAGGCCAGTCAGAAGACTTGATTTTGAGTAATTCCAACAGACAATAGTGATGCAGAGCAGAGGACCAGACACATCCTGGCGACCATCACCTTGCAGGAGTTAGCCAACCTCCTCTCTTACCTTGGACCACTTACATTCACAGGCCTGGACCCTTTTGAAGACCACTATCAATGGGATCCAGCCCAGGTTCCTCAGATCCCTTGGCCATAATGACATGGAATGCTGGCAACACTGCAATGGCTTTGCTGTATGTCTCAGAGCTGATAGATGGGTCACCAACTAGGGCAAGACCCTTCAGCTAACACCACACACTCAAACAGCTCTCAGGGACCCCAACACAGACCTGGTCTTCAAGTGGCATCCTACAGTAACCTTGGGCACCCTCAGAAGGGGGTCTTCTCACTTCTGGAAGACATGATAGCTGCAGCACAATACATTCACTTGGAGACTCTGGCTTCTGAGCATTTCACCACCTTTCATTTGAGGTTTGCAGCATCCTCTGTGTGAAGTGAGCGAGTATCTTGTTTTGTTTTCAAGACAGAGTCTCATTATGGTAGCCCTGGCTGTCCTGGAACTCATGCTACAAACCAGACTGGCCTCAAATTCACAGAGATCTGCCTGCCTCTGCCTCTCCAGTGCTGGGCTCAAAGGCATGCATGCTCTGCTATGCCCGCCTATAGGTGAGTATCTTTATCTTTCTGTTAAGAACATTTAGGTTCAGAGAAGATAAACACTTGTTTGAAGTCACACCTATAATAAGATTTGGGACCCACTATGGCTGCCTATCTGAATGATTCTAATGTTTCTTCACCAAGGGTGCTGCTCACAGGGAATGGCCGCAGGGAAGAGCCGTCAGGATCCACAGCCACTCCTAATGGCCTGGCTGTCTTGCAAATAAACCACAGCCATGTTTAGCCTTTGCAGCTACAAGATGCCCGTTCTGCCTGCACACCCGACAGCTCTGCTTATGCAGGAGACTCCTTTCCCCACGCTACAGCAGTCACTCCTGTAAATGTATCATCTGTCAAATTCTTTCAGACAGAATTTTGTATTCAGGACTGGGCTTCCTCAGGCTTCATTGGCTGAGTGTCTATGGTACCTGTGTAGCACCAAGACCCGATATAACAATGCTTCCAACAAGCAATGTAATGATCACTGATTCTTCCCAACCCAAGACGAGAACAAAGGAGACATGCAAGTAGCAAGCCGGCTTCCCCTATCTTTAACATAGCGATGCCCAGAAACGCACAAGTGGCTGACCCACCCCACATCCCAAATTATGTTCTCATCCTCGGGTCTGCATCTTCTCTAACCCTCTCGAGCCCTTGGCAGGACAGAAACGCCAGGGGTATTTTCCACAATTTGCAGACAACAAAAGGCATTCACATGCCGGGATGAGTGACTGTTTAAAGTCTGCTCTTGTGATAGTGAGAGCGAGCCCACATCCTTAGGAGAGATTGTGAGGATTATAAGCATCAGAGAAGGAAACTGGGGCTGGAAGGCATGGAGGGGAGAGCCAGAGGCTGGGACTCCAGCTGTGAAGGGAAGGGGCAAAAATCAGGACAGGACACCACAGAGGAAAAGAAGGAAGCAGAGCCCACTTGTGGATCACCTGCCAGCACAAGCACAGTAGACCTTTGTCGCCTGTAAGCCACCATGTTATGGCTATGAGAAGACAGGGTACCAGTGATCCAGAGCCTGTGACAACGTGCGGAGCAGTGGGAAGAGATCAGATGTTCAGTACATGTGATGTCACAAAGGGCTCTGTTCTGTGACTTCTCATTGACTCCTCAAACCAGCCCTGTCAGGTGTATGTGTGGTTTACATCTTGGCCATATGGAAGCCAGAGCAATTGCTCAGAGCCACATATTGGTATCTGGGAAACAGGCCTTCCCGTCTGCCTCGTGTCCTTCCCTCCAAAATATGTCTTTTCTGCTATGCCTCAAACACCACCACCTTCTCGTCCAAATTCTCAGCTCAAACCTCTGACACCTCCTCCAGGCGCTCCTTCAGCCCTTACTGTTCCATGTGGGGCCTCCATGCTTTCCTTTGCTCATGCACAAGGCTCTGGGTGGGCACCAATGACACCTCTCTTGTTCCTACCTTGCCTTGATGGCTGCTCGGTGGGTAGCTGTTCAAAAAGAATGAATCTGAACCTCTCCACCATGGCTCTGCTAACCTGGCCCCTGGATTCCTTTCCAGTAAGTTCATGGTACCTGCACCTGATAGAGAAGAAAGAACCTGCCACATGATGGTTCTAACCATCTGAAGGACACCCCACCCACCCCCGACAACTCCAGATGACTAGACATACATGCTTCAATGTGTTCCCCAAAGTTCATGTATTAGAAGCTTGTATTCCCAGTGGGCAAACCAGAGGCAGAACTTACAGGAAGACATAGGGTGGGATTGATGTTATAGGAGTGTGTCAGTTACCTAGACGCGGATTTATAATTAAAAAACATGCGTGACCCTCTCTTACCCTCCTCTCTCCTGGAATGATACAGAAGGAAGGTTCTTGCCAGATGTGACCTCCTGGTCTTAGACCTTCCAACTTCTAGATCTCTAGCCAAATAAATCTACTTTCTTTATTGGACAGAAATTTAGATCAAGTGAGCCACACGTCTCTCCTTAAACCTTCTTTTCTTTAAAGATTACCCAGCCTCAGGCACTCTGTTATAGAAACAACAAACCAGACTAAGAGAGGCACTTTAGCCGAGAGTGAAGCAACATTTGGCTTCTCCCAATGGCAACTTAATGAGTGTAGCTGCAAATTCTCAGTTTTGAAAAGGTCAGGGGAAACTGAGGCTGTACTAGCAGACAGCAATAGTGGATGCCTTCTAATGGTGGAAGCAGCATTACCCATGATACCCCTTTTCATCCCTTCTCTTAGTGTCCAGCCTTCTGACCCTGAGATGCAGCACTGTCATCCACAACCATCCTGGGACACACGCAGCTCATGAACTTCAGGTTAGACACATCTGACCATGTCCCCTGATACATGGCTCCTGTGCCTCAGTGAAGGGCAGACACCTATAGCACAGTCAGTAAGAGAGGCCAGCGCTCGAAAGCTCGGCTAATCCTCATGGCTGCCTGACTTTGGTGATGTGGGCAAAGATATGAGCCTGGCTGGCTTGGCCATACTACTAAGGGGGAAGAACTTTCTGGTATCCAAGGAGGGGCCTGGTATTGAACTGACAGTGAGACCGGGCTGCTTTATCTATGGCTTCTCCAGTCCTGAGCATAGGTGGGGCTGAACCAGGCAATTCTTCCTTTCAAACACCTCAGAGAGTTTTTTCATCCCCATTGGGTAGGAACCAATCCCTGCTAGAGCATTCTGTGGGTGCAACGAACATTTTCCTCCAGCAACTTTTGCATGATTCCCGAAGCAGGAAACTTCAGAATAAGAGAGCGCACACACACACACACACACACACACACACACACACACACCCCGTCTGGGCAAGCAGGAACCCCACCGTTCAGAGAGCTCAGCCATGGTGGCCTGTAGCCCCGCAACCAAGCTCTGTCAGCGGTCCTTCCCCTCCTTCATGGAAACAGTCACGAGTTTACAGCAAGCTTAAAAAGTGGCTTGAGAAAAATCCAGTCCCCAGCTGGCAGGCACAGTAGCCCGCCGCATTCATCTCAGCTCTGACTTCAACAGGGTCTCCATCCATCACTGCCTCCTGCCATGTGAGACTCCAGACCCAGCCTCCAGACCCTGGCATCACCAGCGTCACAGAGATGGCAACCAGCAGATCTCTTTGTCCTGGGTCTACATAGGAAATGCACTTCATTCCAACATCCCTCTCCCAAGCAGATGTCTAGACTAGGGGAAGACTCTGTGTCTATTGATTTTGCCTAATGGAGGGAGGTCAATGTGTGGTCTTTGCCCTTAGTATTGTTATCATATTTACAATGGGACATCCGCCCTTTTTCTCTGAAAGACTCGACTCTTAAATAATAGTGATCCTTTAGAACAGCGCGTTATAATGTGAGGAACAAATTAGTGCTCACTCCTGTGTTGAGTTCACAACTGGAAACAGCCTAGCTAGGTATGGTGATACAGGCCTGTGACCCCAGCCTAGAAGACAGAGGCTGGAAGACTGCAAGCTCAAGGCCAGCCTGGGCTACATATTGAGTTCCAGCCATGCGAACTATACAGCAAGACTCTGTCTCCAGTGAGAAAAATTAGGGACCGGAAAATTGGCTTAGGGGTTAAAAGCACTTGCTGATTTTCAGAGGACCCAAGTTCAGTTCCCAGCATCTATATCAGGTGGCTCACAACTGCATGAAACTCTAGCTCCAGAGGATCGGATGCTCTCTTCTGGCACGCATGCGCACAGGAGCGAACACAAGCACACACACACACACAATTTTTTTTAATAGTAAGAAAAATCCTGCTGGGCAGTGGTGGCAAACGCCTTTAATCCCAGCACTCGGGAGGCAGAGGCAGGCGGATTTCTGAGTTCGAGACCAGCCTGGTCTACAGAGTGAGTTCCAGGACAGCCAGGGATACACAGAGAAACCCTGTCTCGAAAAACCAAAAAAAAAAAAAAAGTAAGAAAAATCCTATCAAGGTGGAAAATAGGAACTGCTCTCTGAAAAGCCCTTGAGAACTGAATGAATCCTGGAAAAAACAACAACAACAACAACAACAAAACAGTCTTCCTTTAGAAACTGCTATTTTAAAATGCAGGTTCACCAAGCAGTGGTAGTGCATGCCTTTAATGGATCTCTACACTTCTGAGACTATCCTGGTCTACAAAGCGAGTTCCACGATACCCAGGGCTACAAAGAAAAAACCTGTCTTTAAAAAAAAAAAAAAAAAAAACAGACCGGAGTAGGGGTCTGGTGAGCACGGTAGCACACATTTTTGATCCCACCACTCAGGAAACAGAAGCAGGTGAATCTCTGTCAGTTTGAGGTCAGCCTGATCTACCTAGTGAGGTTTAGGACAACTGGGGCTATGTAAAGAGCCTTTATCAAAAGAACATAAAAAGAAAGAAGCAAAGAGAATACCGTTATATGCAAGAAACCTGTGCTGACGAGCTGTACAGAAAGACTGAGTGTGGGGTGGGCGTGGGTAAAGAACCAAGACAGTGGAAGTAGGCTGCAAGAGCCTTGAAAATCTTGGAGGACACTTGACTTCCCAAGTGTGTTAGTCAGCTTTCCACTACTGTCACCAAGTACCTGAGACAGTCAACTTAAACGGGGGAAAGGTTTTAAGGATGCTCAAACAATGGTGGGCGGGAAGCTAAGCAAAAAATAAGGGGCTGTGGTCCCAATATCCACTTCATGCCCACAATGATCTAATTTCCTTTCAATAGGATCCACCTCCTCAGTGTTTCACCTAGACCCGGTAAAACCACAGTATGAGGGCCACACCTCTAATACTTGGGACTGTAGGGGACACATCTAAGGAGTGCTATGTCCCTAGGATGAGATGGGGTGTCCAGCACATTGCATGTGGCTCCATTGGGGTCCAGGGACATCTAAAATCAAGATGTTTGATGGCTCGGTACATAAAGCTTTTGCAAGAAGTTGGAGCTCTAGTCCCTAGCAACCACATAGATGCTGGGTAGATATCGTGGCTCACCTATACTGTCAGCACTCAGGAGTCAGAGGCAGGGGAGCCACTAGAATGAGCTGGTTAGCTAGACTAGCTGACTCAGTGAGAGCAGAGTCCGAATAAGAGACTTCCTGAACACGGGACGGAGCGTGAGCCATACCCTGCACCTACACACTTTACACACATGCAAACATTCACAAACATGTACAACACGCACATACATAACCATGCAAAAAATCCATAAAAATTCATTAGTCCACTTATGCCTTCTGACTCAGCGAATGTCAATGATGGCATCCTGTAAAACTGCCAAGCTTCTGTCGTGTCATAGGATCCAGGGTGTGTGGTGGGGTCAGGGGTGGGAGGACTAGAGAGAGAGAGAGCTCAGTTAATAGAGGGCTATGGTACAAGTACAGAACTAAGTTTAATCCCCGTCACCCCTGTAAACAGCTAGGTGTGATGTTGTGAGCTTGTAAGCCCAGCACTAGGAAGGTAGAAACAAGCAGATTCTTGAAGTTTGCTGGCTAGATAGCCTAGCCACAGGTCACCATGCAAGACTCTGTCTCCCACAAAACAAAACAACAAGAACAGCTAGGCGTGGCACACCTTTAATCCCTGCACTTGGGAGGCAGAGACAGGTAAAGAAGATATACATACTCTAGCTAGCCTGTATAGCTCCCAAATAAAAGACACAGAAACCTGGTACTGACTTTACAAGCTGTAAGCTTAGACTGGGCAGATTCTGAGCTGTTCGAATTTCTATCGTAACCCCAGCCCCTTGTTACTTACAGTTTGAGTCTCGCTGGGCTTGGGTTGAATATGTGCAAGGCCCCAGGCTTCACCAGCAGTATCGAAAAACAATCAGATAAATAAGCAACATCTACACACAAATAATAATAATAATAATAATAATAATAATAATAATAATAGATGATAGACAGAAAGAAAGAAAGTAAGAAAGAAAGAAACAAACAAAGAAGAACATGAGGACTGATAGGGATTTATTCTGAAGTGTGTAAACTTGATAGGTCAAGCATCAGAGAAATTGACCTTGGAGGAAGGCAGAATTCACTGTATTTTGTACAAACGTCATTTCAAGCAGTCTCTCCGACCCCATGATATTTGTATCAATCTAATTAACCTAGACTCATCTGTGCTATCTTGCAACATGCTGGAGCTAGTAGATGCAATCTGATTACCAAGGCAGCTGCAGGCGGCTCAATGGTACGGTGCCTGCACGGCATGTGCATGGCCTTGGGACCAACTCGTAGTACCTACTGAAACAAAAGAGTGAAAATGAGAAGTTAAAGTAACATGTGTTTATTCCTACAGACATAACAATAGTAACTCGTTCTAAGCTAATATAAATCTCCGTTAACAGATTCTCAACTGTGGTAGTTTCTGTCTTACATGACCTCTGTTGTGAAGCAGTTCCCCCAAAATCTTCTGTGGAATCTCAGTAAGAATGAGATGCTCTAAAGGGAGGTGAAACAGTCCAGCCTGCAGGGAAGCTCCTTAAGCTCAGAAAGTACACAACTCAAACTCTCCAGGAAGTTCTTGAAACTGACCAAATACATTAGGTCCTTCCATTCCTTAACCATACATAAGCAATAAAGTCTGCTGAGAGGAGGCATTCTCTGACAATCTGAGATGCCTGGAAGCAGGGATCAGCCAACCCATCTGGAAGAAGCAGAAACTAGCCAAGATGGGTGGGAGACGCACCGTCCAACTGGTCTACCTGGAAAGGACACTCTCCAACCTGTTGAACTTTCTCCAGGTTTCCAGTTGTCTTTGAGTCATTTCTGTTCCTGTAAGTAACCCCTCACCCATATTCTTGTAATGGATCTGCTGCATGGATCTGTGACCATGCAGCAGCAGCCTGTGTCAATGTCCATAGTTCATATTACCACCAAAGGCCATGAGGGCATCCCTGGTCTGGGCTGCCACCAAGGACCAGGCTGATGCCCAAGGTCTGTGCAGAGCTAACCCTGCCCCTCACTGGCCACAGCATTCTGGAGCATGGGTCCTGCACCAATAAAACTCATCGGCTCACTACTTGAAACTTTGGTGAGATCTACACTTTGGTTTGTTATCAATTATCTGAGGTTAGTAGACATTGTTCATACCTCCTCAGGAATAGTGTCCCATAACAACCCCTGAGCCTCCTAGTGGTTAGCTTGGATTTGTTTTCAAGGTGAAGGAAAGGCTTCTAGACAGCATAGAAGTACATAGGGCTTGGGACCAGCGTTTCATCACCTTCCTTGCAGTCACCAGCTGAGGCAAGTGACAAGATGCAAAGGGCAAGCAACAAGCTACTTCCTGGCGGGTGAGCTGTAATCTCAGACCACCAGAGCTCTGAGGCCACTGTCTCTTTCCAAAAGCTCTCTATGATTTCAACACCAAGTTTGGACTGAATGCTGTTCTACACAGCAAGGAGACTCATTCAGGGGTGCTATGCTTTCAGTTTTGGATGAGTGAGTTTAGTAAGAATATACCAAGGCAGAGGATACTCACAGACCAGCCAACTGCCATGCTCAAGACACTGTGGAGAGAGGCAGACTGAATATGCGAGGGTGGAGAGGTGTGAGTTGCCTGCCCCTCCATGGTGGGATCCTGGCCCATGCTGCCACTGGGGGCTGTGTTTGGATCTGTGGCCGTGCAGCAGCAGCCTGTGTCAATGTCCATAGTTCATATTACCACCAAAGGCCATGAGGGCATCCCTGGTCTGGGCTGCCACCAAGGACCAGGCTGGTGCCCAAGGTCTGTACAGAGCTAACTCTGCCCCTCACTGGCCGCAGCATTCTGGAGCATGGGTCCTGTACCTGTCCTATGCAGCACAGTAGAACTGACCCTGGTGATGGAGAAGGCGATGAGCTGGCCCTGAGGGCACGACTGAGGGAGAGCTGGTTCTGGTGGTGGCACCATCTGCCGTGGTGGCATGGGTGAGGGAGAGATGCCCCTACCTTGCCCTCACCACCTGAGGCAGTTGGGAGAGCTGGCCAGGTGTCATGACAACAAGAGAGCTGCCCCTGATCCTTACCAGTGCTGCAGCATTGGGTGAGCTAGCCAGGGCAGTACTGGAGAGATCAACCTGGTGGTGGTGTTACAGGAGAGCTGGCAGGCTGACCAACTCAGCTACCACCCAGCAAATGTGGTATTCATGGTGGCCAGCAGATGTGTTCACAGCAGCCATCAGATTCCTGGAGTAGCCCAGCTGAGAGATGGAGGTGCAGCAACAGTCAAACAGCACTTACATCCAGCACTCAGGAGGCAGAGGCAGGCAGATCTCTGAGTTCCAGGCCAGCCTGGTCAGCAGAGAGAGTTCTAGGACAGCCAGCTACACAAAGAAACTATTTCAACAAGCAAACAAACAAAAAAAGTGCTTACAAAATCTTGCAGAAACTGAGCAGGAAAGCCTCGCTGAGTCAGCCAAGTGCAGTATAGCTCCTTCACGGATGATCTTCCGGCTCCTTGCTCCCTCGGCAGACATTTTAATGCTATGGGAGAAGCAATGGCAATTTCATTTGGAAACTGCATTTTCACGGATCTCAAGGGCACAATGTTTTTAAGACCCATAGCTGTTTGCCATTTCCCTTGTCTTTACTATAGAGCCAAGAGACACTCCCTCGCCCCATCCTTTTGTTTGGAGGATGTTGTGAGACAAACATGCTTGGGTCTGAAATGGGGCAGAGGTGGGTGTCTATGTCCTTGGTGAATCAGCAGATTCCCCACTTAAGGGATATTACAAATGTTTCCCTCTGCGTTCCTGGGTATGGAGTGGATATTTAAATCCACATGAAACCACAACCAACACCTTTTAGAAGAGAAATCCTTGGCTATAATAGTTTTGTCATTAAGTTCACAGAGTAAAAACAACACCACTTGCTAACTTTCCATGTTGTTGTGGTTTTGTTTTGTTTGTTTTTAGAGACAGGGTTTATTTTTGTGTAGCCCTGGCTGTCCTGGAACTGACTCTGTAGACCATACAGGACTCGAACCCAGAGATCTGCCTGCCTCGGCTTCCCGATTGCTAAGACTAAAGGCGTGGGCCACCATTTTCTAGCTGACTTTTCATTTTCCATAACAGCAAAACCAAGGCAAAGCTGCAATGCTGGAGGTGATTGACAATTTAGGAAGACATGTATTCTGGAGTCCTGGTGGCAGGCTGTAAACGGAAATACTCAGTGCAGCTGCGAACATTCCAAGCCTTCAAAATGGGAGTGAGCTTTGCCTCCTTCTCAACTTCGGGAGTTATCCCCACCACCCTATTGGCATTTGAACTGAGAGTTCAAAGAACAATCTGGAAGCATTTGGTTCTTTATGATATTAAACAGTTAAAACATTTCTACAGGGCCGGGCAGTGGTGGTGCTCGCCTTTAATCCCAGCACTTGGGAGGTGGAGGCAGGCGGATTTCTGAGTTCGAGGCCAGCCTGGTCTACAAAGTGAGTTCCAGGACAGCCAGGGATACACAGAGAAACCATGTCTGGGAGGGGAGGGTTGTTTGTTAATTTGCTTGTTTGTCCAAGACAAGGCATCCTGAAGAGCAAACTGCCCCAGATCTTACTGTGTTAGCCATTTGGCCTTAAACTCATGATGCTCTTCCTGTCTCAGACTCCTGAGGGCTGAGATTACAGGGGTGGGCTATTCTGCCCAGCCTTAATTGTATGGATCTGTACAATGAAATGACTGCTGCCTATTTCAAATGTTATTTTGGTTGCTAGCTGTGGTGGCACATGCTTTTAAATACTAACACTCCAGAGATAGAGGCAGGAGGATCTCTGTGAGTTCCAGGCCAGCCTGAGCTACACAGTGAGAGCCTGTCTATAAATAAGTAAGTAAATAAACAAATAAATGTTATTTGAACTGGTTATATTAATGAGTAAAAGTATTCTATTAAATGAAAAAATATCAAATTTTAATAAATATATTTTCCACATGGAAAGATCTGTGGGGAAAATTTTTTGCTGAGGATTTAGCTCAGTGATGGAGCACTTCCCTAGCATATGCAAAGCCCTGAGGGTTTTCTGTTGCTAGCACACAAAGTAGTGAGTTCCTTCGTGACATTTGCATAAAGAAACTTAACAGTCGCACATAAAGGTCCAGGGGTCTATACCCAGCATTGAGAACAACAGCAACAACAAAAGTCTGGAATAATATAAGCCAAAGTACCAACAGTCACCTGTGAGTGATGGATTTAAGAATTCTCTTTCTATTTAGCGCCATTACTGTTTTAATTTGTTTCTTTCTAGCTTTGTTTATTTTATTTTATACGTATGAGTGTTTGCCTGCAACAGAGAGGCTCCTGTTGGCCATTTCCACCAAATACCTGTTTTGAACTTGGAAGAAAAAAGACCTGAGCAGTGTTTAGTCACCAAGGCCATTTCCAGGATGATTACATGCCAGTCTAGTTTGCAATAGACCCGAAAAAGAGTGTGGATTCTCCCAAGCCTTGCACTTCCCAATCTATGTATTGATGACAAGGGTGAATACATTTCCCTCCACAATGACGACGTAGTTAAGTCTCCATCCCTTACTTTTAACCCAGCACCACTTCCAAATCAATTTCTATGGAGAAAGACTACCTGGACATTTAAATCCATCAAAAAGGAGTAAATGAGCATTTCAGATACATCCATCAAGAGAAATGCCCCCTTCTCCCCATCATTGTGGGGCTTTGTCAGTCGCCTGTCAGATGAATGTCCCCATAAGTGTTTATTAATCATCCCTGTGCTCGCTGATGGGCCTGGACACTTCACTCTTCTGCATCTGAGACACACAGAGGATGCAGTGGGCTCCTTCGATCTGTCCCTCCGTGCCGTTACTTACTTTGTTAAAGTTAATTTCCGCTCATTTCTGGCTTTGATGGAAAGATTTCTTTATCAGTTCAATTCATGTGTGTTGTCTGCAATCAAGGCAATATTGTCTGCTAATGCGAGGTACATTCGATGCTCTCTCTCCATCTTATGCGAACGCCTTTCTTCTGCTGGTCCTGTAGTGGAGAATTTGGGATGAGGCTCCTTCCCTGGTCTTCAGAGATGAGGTGTCAGTTACTTACTGAATGGCCATTCATCTCTTCCTAGAATTCCTGGGCTGGAGAAGTGATGGGCTCCTCTTTATTCCAGGAACTATCTAGGTTGAAAAACAAGTTGATTGAAAAAAAGAAAGAACTGAGAATATATTTCTTGCACTAGGCACTAAATGAAGGTTTCTGCATCCATGCCCAAATTCATTGAGTCCCCATCAGACTTACACACCCCTTTTAATTCTATCTTTCCACCCCCCTCTCCCCTCTCTCTCTTTCTCTCTCTCTCGACCTTACGACCTCTGCGGTTCTGAGATCAAGAATTTCAGAGTGGGAAGCTGGGGGAGAGGACATGGCTTGGGTTTGCTCTGATAAAGATGGGGAAAGAGCACAGAGCATCTCCAGAGGGCGTTGGTTGGTCCTTTACTGTTAGGTGCTGCCACCTGGCTGATCCCTGAGCGGCTGGCTTCTGCTACAGAAGAAAGAGGAGAAGACAGACCAGTTCAACCCAGAAAATCTCAAAAGCTAGCTTACTGATGGGAATTCCCTTGTGGGTCACAAACAAATCGGATTGGTGACTCAGGGTGAAAGGTCACTTTCACTCTTAAGGGGTGTCATGGTTTGCATATGCTCGGCCCAGGGAGCGACACTATTAGGAGGTGTGGCCTTGTTGGAGTAGGTGTGTCATTGTGGGTGTGGGCTTTAAGACCTTCAGCTTAGCTGCCTGGAAGCCAGTCTTCCACTAGCAGCCTTCAGATGTAGAACTCTCAGCTCCTCCTGCACCATGCCTGCCTGGATGCTGCCATGCTCCCGCCTTGATGATAATGGACTGAACCTCTGACCTGTAAACCAGCCCCAATTAAATGTTGCTCTTTACAAGACTTGCCTTGGTCATGGTGTCTCTTCACATCAGTAAAACCCTAACTAAGACAAGGGGCAAACTGATTGGTCTAAAGGCAAGACCTACTTATGGTAAGGCGGCCATTTCTTAATACATACCACCTTAAGTGGGATTATTGCTGTCTATTTGGTTCCCACTGTGCTGCTTTTAAATCGACAAGCTTCTCTCTGTGTGATCCTTACTAGGATGGTCTGTTCTGTTGACAAACACCTTCAGGTAGTGTCAATGCAAAAGGGAAGGTTGCAGTCAGTTCCTTGGGATGGAGGTTCCTTCCCCAGAGAAAACTTCATCAATGAACTAACATTCTTTCACACAGGAAAAAAAAAAAAATCAGACTCAGCTCCCTTGGATCGAGAAACCCATTCTGTCCTAAACACTGAGCTCTGCATTTTATAAACACATCAACTTTGGAACCTGGAACAAAACCTAAGAGGTTTCAGACTATGCCAGGCTAGCCCATTGACTCTCTATGAAAGGGGAGGGTGTAAGGTTGTCAGTCTGGGCAGAGACTTCCTGCTGCACTGTTCCACAGATAGGCAGAGCAAGCAGGAGAGAGAGGGAGAGAGAGAGAGGAGCAAGACAGCAAGGAAAGACTAAAGGAACTCTCTGAAGATGTGTGTGTGTGTGTGTGTGTGTGTGTGTGTGTGTGTGCGTGCCACATGACTGCACATGCCCTCAGAGGCCACAGAGGGCATTGGATTCCTTGGAGCTCCTTGGAGCTGGAGTTACAGGTGACCGTAAGCCACCTGATGTGGGTGTTAAGAACTGATCTTGGGTGCTCCAGAAGAACAGCAAAAACCCTTAACCCCCGAGTCATCTCCCCAGGCCCTGAAGTCACCTTTCTAACCAATATACTCTTGCAATATTCGTGACCTAGTCACCTGTCCAAGGTCTGGACTCTTCGGCATTGTGCAATGCTTCTGACACAGAGACTCTGGAGGACACGTAGAAACCGCAGCAACGGGCAGTAACACAAAATAAGGGAAGAGAAAAAGTGCCTGCTTTCTAAAAATTAAGAGATGTGTGAATCCAAAGGGTTCTCCAAAGCCTTTCCAATCTTCTATTTTACCAATGAGCTGGACTTACCCGTGGGGCCATAGCTGGCTCTAACCTTAAGAGCAATAAAGAGCTCTAACCTTAAGAACAATAAAGGTGCTCCAGTATTGGGGGGAGGGGCTCTGCACTCCTTTCAGACATCTGTCTCCTAGACAGCACTTCTTTTAGAAGAGTTGCTTCAGACTTCTGTTGTAGGCATTCAGGTGAGATGCTGCTACCCTCTAAGTTCGAATACAGCCAAACACAGTTTCTAGGAACTGTGTCCCAGATAGCTTACGACTTGACTCTTGAATACCCTTGCGTGACAAACCAGCACGGTGGTCCCAATATAAAAGTGACCCCTCAAGGCAGAGAGCTTGTCTATCATGCCTAAGGCTCTGGCTTTGATTCTCAGAGACAACACACCTATGGCATCCTCCATCTGGGTAGGAGAATGCATGTGGGTACTCCAGGAAGGCTTAGGTAGGAGGAGGATTCTTTGAGTTCAGAGGCCAGCCCTGACAACACGGTGTGACTCAAGAAAGAATGGAGACCAAAGGGATGGTGTAGCAGTGAAGAGTGACTGTCCCCGTAGAGGACCCGAGTTCGGTTCTCAGCACTCACGCCGGATGATTCACCACCACCTGTAACTCCATCTATCCAGTGCGATCTGATGTCTGTGGCCTCTGTGGATACCTACATTCATGTGCATGCATGTGCACGTACATACGCATGATCTTTAAGTAAAGCAATCAATTCAAGAAAGAGAAAAAACAAGCCAAGAGGGGGTGGCACATGAGGCAGATAGATCTGGGAGTTTGAGGCCAGCCTGGTCTATCGATTGAGTTCTGGGACAGCTTGGGACAGAGAACTCCTGCCTTGAAACACCCCAGGCCCCCCCCCACAAAAAAAAAACAGAGAAAAAAAGAGGAAGGGAATGAGAAGAAATAAGTCTCTTCCTACCTCTGGCTTGAGGTATCTAGAGTTAACACACTCGTTGACAGGAAGCACAATGACAGGGCTGCCTCAGAGACATGGTGTCTGCATCGCATGTTCAAAGCTCAGAGCCACAGGATGGGTGTGGGGGAAGAAAGTTTAAAGTCCGGTGGTAATTACATTACCAGGGTTTCAGAAGGGGAGAGAGGGAGAGAGCCATTTAATGCAACGGACTTAAGTTTGCCAGGTGACCCACACTGGAGACCCATTACCTAGCAATGTGAGTGCCCTTAACACCACTGCTCTGGTTAAGATGAACATTTTGACACTGCATATTTCTTACCATGTTTTGTTTTGAGACAGGGTTTCTTTTTTTAAATTGTTTATTTATTTTAGTACATTGGGGGTTTGACTGCATGTATATCTGAGTGAGGGTGTCGGATCCCCTGGAAAAGGAGTTACAGACTGTTGTGAACTGCCATGTGGGTACTGGGAATTGAACCCCGTTTGTCAGGAAGAGCAGCCAGTGTTCTTAACTGCTATTCCGTCCCTCCAGACCCCAAGACAGAGTTTCTCCATGTAGCCCTGGCTACCCTAGAACAGTACACCAGGCTGGCCTCAAACTCACAGAGCTGTCTGCCTCTCTGCCTCTTGAATACTGAGATTATTTAAAATATGAGCCATGACACCTAGCCTTTTCTTAATATTTAAAAACTAAACAGAACTGTTGTTTTTTTTTTCATGGCTCTTCTCTAGTATCTTGCACCCCCACACTTCCTCCAATTACTTAGAATTCTAGAGCTAAGTTGGGACCCTAAGGCAAATTCCAGCCCCCTCCTCCTTTAGCCTGGACCTTAGAAGTAGGTCTTTAAAATTCTACCTAGTAGCTGGGGGTGTAGCTCAGTGATAGAGTATTTATGTAGCACACAAGAGGCCCTGGGTTCGATTCCCACCACCAAAACAATAACAAAAATTGAGACTACTAATAATAACCCCACCCAGACTGAAGCTGCTGTCTGGAAAGTTCCAAGTCCTTCAGCAGTCTGTGAGTGAAACCCCTCTGGGGTGGAGGGCTTCCGTTCAGTCAAATGTCATCATCACCTGGAACTGTGAGACATACATAGAGGAGACAGCACCCCACATAGAGGAGACAGCACCCCACATAGAAGAAATAGCACCCCACTTAGAGGAGTAGCACCCCACTTTGCATTCAGAAGACCTGACCTCTTTCATAGCCTCTTGCAAACTCTGTGGCTATGGACAGGGTTCCCTCAAGCCCAGTTTCTCCATGTCTGAGTTGGTGTCCTGGAGCTCTGAGCAGTTGTCTTGCTCAGGACATCAGTTACATTTGAAATTTCAACACATAAGTGTTTAGTGTAAGTATATTATGTACATCCCCACAATATTGAAGGCATACCTACACCAAAAAAACAAAAAACAAAAAAAACCCAAAAAAACAAAAAAACTATTTTGTTTATATGGAATTCAAATTTGTGTAGGTGTCCTGCATTTTATTTGCTAAATGTGGCAGCCTTTCCTGGATGGACCGGCCTATATATTGCTTCAGTTTTCCATTTCTTCTATTTTATTTTATTTTTCCAGTTCTTTTTCTGCCTCCAGTTGCCTTAGCTGTTGTCTTGGTCACTTTTCTGTTACTGTGAGAAGACGCCATGACCAAAGCAAGTTATAAAAGAAAGCCTTGGATTTATGAGCTCACAGTCTCAGAGGGCTAGCATCCATGACCTTCCTGGCAGGGAGCATGGCAGGCAGGCATGGTGCTGGAGCAGTAGCTGAGAGTTCACATCCGGAGATAACAACCATGAGGCAGAGAGACGGGGGAGGGGAGAGAGCAAGTGAGCAAGCTAACTGGGAACATTATGGGCTTTTGAAATCTCAAAGCCCATTCCCAATGACACACCTCATCCAACAAAGCCACCACACCTCCTAATCCCTCCTACTTCCACCAACTAGGAACCAATCATTCAAATAGATGAGCCTACGGGAGCCACATCATTCAAACTGCACAGCTATCTTCTAGGGAGACTTCCCAGATGTGTCTCCTTAATGTGAGTGTTCCCAGGGAATATACCTACAACCCCCTTGACCTCCCTTCCTCTTTCCATCCTAAGATTAACGCTACCATCTTGGCACACGTATGTCCCAAGCCTCTCCCCATTTCTGGTCAATCCTAGACTTACATCTTCCTCTGCCTGTGGGACATTAGCACAATGCTCTGAAGAACTAAAATCCAACATAACCCCAGCAGGTGTGTCTGTGTCAGATACCCGAAAAGCAGAGCTATCGGTGGATCTGGTGGGTAAGTTTCTTGTTCTGGTCTTTGAAGACATCACTCATCTCTTCTGGTGAACATCTAGGAGGTGGCAGGCATGATGAACTTTCCTGATGTTTCCCTCCAAGACATGCCTGTGTGTGTGCACCTACGCATTTGCACACCCTCGAATACATCTTTAATTGGTCCTAGCCTTTAATTCCTCTTTAGTTTCTCTGAGTAGTTCCTTTTCCTTGTCTGGCTGCCCTGATCCCACCTCAAGTGACCAGCACTCACCACTTGACCTAATTCAGTCTTCTCCTTTCTTCTTCTCCCTGTTCACTCATTAATTTGCAAACTAATTTGTTGGACTCTTTCTGTCTCCACCGGGAGTCCGCCGATCACATTTCTCAGACTCACATCTGACTTGGTTACTCCTCTGGCTTAAAAATCTTGGAACATAGAGCTTGTGGTGGTTTGAATATACTTGGCCCAGGGAGTGGCATTATTAGAAGGTGTGGCCTTGTTGGGGTAGGTGTGGCCTTGTTGGAGTAGGTGTGTCACTGTAGGATGGGCTTTGAGACCCTTCTTCTAGCTGCCCAGAAGATAGTCTTCTCCTGGTGGTCTTCAGATCAAGACGTAGAACTCTCAGCTCTTCCTGCACCATGCTTGCCTGGACGCTGCCATGCTCCTGCCTTGATGATAATGGACTGAACCTCTGAACCTGTAAGCCAGTCCCAATTAAATGCTGTCCTTTTTAAGAGTTGCCTTGGTCATGATGTCTCTTCATAGTAATGGAAACCCAAACTAAGACAGAGCTGTGGAGATGGCTTAGTGCTTAGGGGCATGAATTGCTCTTGCAAAGGACCACTGGTCTATTCCCAGCACCCATATGGTAGTTCACAACTATCTGTAACTCCAGTTCTGGTTTGCTCTTTGATCTCCGAGGTCATCAGCATACATGTGGTGCACAGACATATGTGGGCACTATTTCTTAGCTATTTTATTGAATTCTTATATCTACCACCCTTCCAAACTTTGTTTCATCCCTAATCCCTTCCAATTCCCCAACACTAGGTAGGAAAGAGAGAAGATAAGAGGAGAAATGGACCAAAGAATACACATGGAGGGACCCATGGTGCTGGCCACATATGCAGTGGAGGAGGGTCTCATTAGCCATCAGGAGGAGCAGAGGCCCTTGGGCCTGAGAGTGTTAGATGCCCCAGTAGAGGAGAATGCCAAGGAGGGAAGACAAGAGTGGGTAGGTGGGTTGGAGAATACCCCCATAGTGGCAGGGGGAGGGGGAGGAAATGGGGAAGTTCCAAAGGGGAGATCTGGAACCTGGGAAACATTTGAAATGTAAATAAAGTAGGAAAAAAAATTAAAAAAAAGAGAGAGAGAGAGAGGGAGAGAGAGAGAGAGAGAGAGAGGAAATGGAATGTAGAAGTCTTTAGACTACTTCCTGTTGACTAGGGACATCAAGTTCCTTGGGGTAAGTCCAGTCTTTGTAGTCAGAATATCCGATTTCTTCTCCTCTTTTGGCTCACAATCACTTGACAAACCACAACACAACCAGAAGTGGGGGGGGGGGGGTAGGGGCAGAGCAGCAGCCTTCACATTTATCTGCTCTCCAGAGTCCCAAATGTAAACTCTCTGCAGCTGGCAAAAATCACTCCCCTCCTAGAGCACGAGACAATTACAGTTAATGGCTCTGGACCAACTGCAGCAGCCCCATATCCCACACCTGGCATTAAAACATTAAAACAAAAACAAAGTCACATAAAATAACTGGGTTTTTAAAGAAATCAAAATCTTCACTACAGACATACTCACAGGAAAAGCACACATGTACATATATTTAAAACAAAAAAACTTAGCCAGGAGTAGAGGTGCATCCCATCAGTCTTAATATTCGAGAGGCAGAGGGAGAGGCAGGCTGATCTCTGTAAATTCAAGGCCAGCCTGGTCTACAAAATAGTTCCAGGTCAATCAGGGCTACATAGAAAAATTCTGTCTGGGGGGGGGGAGGGAGGGAGGGAGAGAGAGGGGGGGGAATTCTCTCTTTTTAGGAATTTAAAGGAAGGAAGGAAGATCAATCTTGGGAATCAGGCATGATGGTGCCTTTGATCCCATTACTCAGGAGTCAGAGGCAGGGGCATCTTTATGTCTACAGTGTGGTCTACAGAGTCAGTTCCAGTACAGGAGGGGCTACATAGAGAATGTTTGTCTCAGAAAAAAAAAAAAACCTAAATAAATAAATCTTGGAAGATGCGCAGAAACCCAGAGGTGTCCACATAAGTCTCCATGACTGGGCCTCATCTACCTATGCTCACCCATATGTAATCATCACGGTCCACACCCTCCTTGGGCATCTTCCTCTCCTGGTAGCAGTCAGCATTCCCTGATACCCCTGGCCTCCATTGAGACAGCTGGCAAGTTCTTGGGCCAGCTGTCTAGACACCTGCTTCTCAGGAGACAGATTCTTTCTTTATAACAGGAATTCTCAGTTACCTCAGCCAAAAAAGGCAAAATTGCTCTACTATTTTCTAGGTGTGAACTGTTTGTATGTATCTCTTCCCTTGCCAGCTCACCCTCTTCTTATATAAACATGTAGATCTCAGACATGAAGTCTTTCTCCATAAGAACTGCCTTGAATGGAAGCCATTTTGTCTCCATGAGAACCTGCCTCAGAGGCTGGGAGCGGGTGAGGCATTCTTTATTTGTCTGATAATCAGTTAACAAACCCATTGAGGTCTTATGAAGGCCCAGATCTTGGGGATGAGGGAGGACCCTTGACCTCCTGGGTCTCACCACATCTGCCAGTCCAGTCGGGCTCCTCAGGGTCCAGGTAGAATTAGGCTAGGCGGGCACACAGAAAATCCAAGGAAATCCTGCTTGCCGGATGAGTGATTTAATCACCCAACAAATAAGCCTACTATGAGCTAGGGACTCTTTTGCAACAGATACAGCAGACCCTCATTCCTTCACAGCACGGATTTCAGGATGGTGAGGGGGCCAGAAAAGCGATCGAGCAAAAGGCACAACAAACTTACAAATTGCTTCCTTTCCGAGGCCAGTGGTTGTCCAGAGAGGGCAGGGAGAAGGATGTGTTTTAAATAGGGCTTCTCTGAGAAGACAAATGATCTCTGAGGGGTGGAGAAGGGAAAAGTTCACAGTTGTACATCATCATCATCATCATCATCATCATCATCATCATCATCATCATCATCATCATTTTCTTCCTGCAAATATCTCACAAGGGATGCCGCGGTGTGCACCGGGGGGTGGGGGAGGAAGGCTGGCATTGCAGAAATGGTTCCAGTTTGGGCTGTACCTGATGGACACTTGAAAACCGGCTGGGGGCGGGGAAGCGGGCACTGAGGCCGAGGGGCTCGGGGGGGGGGGGGGGGGGGGGGGTTGGTGCTGTCGCTGGGCTGTCAGGCTAATCCGGCTGCCTGCTCCCACCCTGCCCCTCCCTAGAGGGCGTTTGTGCCGCGGAGAACAGTTCAGCCGAAGGGAGCTCTGCCTGGAGCTTTGAGCAGAAAAGCAGCTCCGCTGCGGGAGAGACCACAAGAGGGACTGGGGGAACGCAGAGGCAGAGGGCAAGGCGACAGGGCCACCGTGCGCCTGGGGCGCGGACCTAGCTGTCCGTGCTGCTCCACGGAGCAGAACTTTCTATCCAGTGATTGCTGGGCGGCAGCGGTGGCTTGGGAGCACCGGGCAGGGAGTCCATTACCCATCGCGGAGTTTGGACGTGGCAGGTCGCGAGCGCCTTCTCTCCAGGCTGGGTGAAAACACCCCGGGACAGGACAGTCCTTGAGCCGGGGCTCCCCTGCTCCGAGTTACACAGCCAAGCGTTTCAACATTTCGGCGTAAACCCCCGGTCCACTGTGGGGCCACACATTAAAAAGTGGTATTCGCTTTGAAGGTTTTGTCTAATGGTCCTAAACTGAAAGAAAATGTTTTCCTATTACTTAATTCAATCATAGCGAAGAGACTTGGTAAAAAGCCCACGGATTTTGTCCCAAAGTGTGACAGAGTTCTCTTTGTGTTTGCTTATCCTCCGCTGTCACACACTTTAATTCGCCTCTCTTTATCTGGCATTCAAAACTTTCTTCAATGACATTCAATAAGGTCTAGGGGCTGGAGGGAGAGGGGGAAACTGGTTATTTCCCCCCCCCCCCCCAATATTCTTTCCCAGTAGCTTTGGCCTGCTTGTATTCAAGGGCTCTTAACCCTTTCCTCGCTTGGGGCTCTGGGCAGCTCCCAGGAGGGCCCCTGCATTGGCACCTCTGCTGACTTGCCAGCTCCGGGGCGCAGCGGCCTCCCCCTTCTCCCCTCGGGCAGCCATCCACACCCGTTCCGCCCTAACCCGCCTCAGCCCAGCGGGGAGCCCCTTCTCCAGTCTCAGCTCTCCCGCCACCCAGCCCAGCCCAAATTTCCCAGAGAGCAATTAGAACGGGAATTAGGCTGCATTGATGCGTACCGGCTGGTTTGCGGGAGCTTTGGGGCCGAGACCGTAGCTTGGGGGCACCGCATGCCAAGCACCAGGGGACCACTGAGCCCTCACTCTTGTTAGATGGCGAGATGGCACGCCCTCCACGCAGGTTAGTTCCCCTTATTGCGACGCTGCCATTGTAAAGGCTGTTGCTCACACACACACCCTCTCCCATAACAAATCGTCTTTGATTTTTTTTTTTTTTTTAACTAGTTGTTTGTGGCAGCTCGGATGTCAGGAACAGTGCAAACCCTTGAAGACGCCTCAGCCTTGTACTGATTCATCACACACACACACACAAACACACACACACACACACACACACAAACCCCGGAAAGCTCCCCCTTCCTGGTCTCACGATTCCGTTCACGGTTCAGAGCAGGTGACTGTGGCGATTTGTAAAAATCGAAAGTAGTAAATTTGAAATCTTTTATGCTAACTTCCCGTTGTATGTTAAACGCACAGGGACAGAGACAGCTCTGAATCCGGGGGTGATTTTTTAAAAACCGAGGCTGTGTACACAGAGCGAGCATTTGAAGTTGTTTAACCATTGTGTGACCAGAAAAAAAAAAAGTGCCCGGACGGGAGGAGGAAGCAAAGGGCAACAGAAACTGGGAAAGACAGGAGAGCGCTCTTCCTTTTTCTCCAGCCGTGGGAAGGCAACGCTTTCGAGTGCACTGGCGTGTCTAGTGGAGTGTGCGCGAGTGGAAAGTGTGCGCGCAACGTTCGTGAGAGTCTAGACCGTCCACACTCACCACGTTTGGTGGGGGTGGGAGAGCTTCTTACTCATGGACTCGGCTTTCACTCGCCCTGCTCTGTTTCTGTGCTTGTTTTCAAAGACTGCCTACCCGCGTACTTGTTTCGTCGCTGTTGTTTGTTTTGTTTCTTTACATACGCGGCCCTGTTGTTGAAGGAAAGGGCTGGTTGGCCAGGGCCCACCGAACAAAGACGAGGAGTCATAGGCAACACCAAAATTGGGACTTTGAAAAATTCAGAGAAAACATGGATAGAGATGAGGTTAGTCTCGAATGAGGGCTAGCGAGCCTTTCTCTCATCCTCTGAGGCGCATCTCCTACTCAGAAACCCTGTTTTTCTGTCTTCAAATAGGGCGGGAGAAGGGACTCCACAGGTGGGAATGGTGGCCGTCTGGTAGGATGCTCACAGGATGCAGAGTTGAGCTCGGAGAACTAAGCGAAAGGAATATACTTGGTGGGACGGGGACGGGGGCAAGGAAGAAGAAACAGAAAGAAAGGGACCATGATCAAGTGGGCAGAGGAGATGGGTGTGCGCCCACGGGGATCCGTGCAAGCGAGGCAGCACGGGTGCGAAATCAATAAGATAAATGGGCCGATCGCCAGCGCAAAGCCAAAGGAGAGTAAGAAATAAAGAGAAAGAAAAGAATATTAAATCGCGAGAGAATGAGAAAATAAACCCGAAAAGGGAAGGGGGGGGCGAGTGCGCCTGTTACGGCGTGGGTGGGGTTGACAAGAATAGAGTACATTATGCAGTTCATTTAGTTAACAAGTGAAATAATGAGGAAGCGTGCAGAGTGAATGCCAAGAGAAAGGGCACAAAAACCCTATTGAGAGGCCCCGGGCGCTCCTGGCGTAGCCCATCACATGGCAATAGTCCTATTTAAGCGGAGCCGGCGGCGTCTTTCAGCACCACGAGCGCTGGCCAGCACCTCGCGCGCTCCGGGCGGCGCCTGCAGCAGCAGCAGCCAAGGGGATTCCAGCCCGGGCTTGAGCCGCGCGTGGAGCCTCGGGGGTCCGGGAAGCTGCGGGCGGCCGCGACCGGGGGAAGCCACGCCAGGCTCCGCAGTTCCCTCGGGCGCCAGGGGCGGGCTGGCAGCAGGAGGATCGCGCGCCGGAGCCATGCCACGCTCCTTCCTGGTGGACTCCCTCGTGCTGCGGGAAGCCAGCGACAAGAAGGCTCCGGAGGGCAGCCCGCCACCACTCTTTCCCTACGCGGTCCCCCCGCCGCACGCACTTCACGGCCTGTCGCCCGGCGCCTGCCACGCGCGCAAGGCCGGCTTGCTGTGCGTGTGTCCCCTCTGTGTCACCGCTTCGCAGCTGCACGGGCCCCCCGGACCGCCGGCGCTGCCGCTACTCAAGGCGTCCTTCCCTCCCTTCGGATCGCAGTACTGCCACGCACCGCTGGGCCGCCAGCACTCCGTGTCCCCTGGAGTTGCCCACGGCCCGGCCGCGGCCGCAGCAGCTGCGGCACTCTACCAGACCTCCTACCCGCTGCCGGACCCCAGACAGTTTCACTGCATCTCCGTGGGTAAGCGGGGGGTCCCCGCGCGAACTTGCGTGGGGGGACGGTGCTCTCAGGAGGGGCAGGTGATCTCAGGAGGAGCTAAGGATGGGGGAGCGGCGCGCTATGGGGGCGGTGAGGATACTGGAGGGGTGCTCACAGTGCTAGACTCGGACCAGACGGAAGAACCCGGGAGAAGAAGGAAGATCTGGGGTCTGGGACGAAGGAGAAGGGGTTGAGGTCAGCTTCCAGGAGTTCTATAAAGGGATGCTAGGACAACCGATTCCGAGGAGAACTGGATTCTGCGACTTGGTGAGGAGGCACCCGCCTGTAGAGTGGTGAGTGTAAGGGGTGTGTGTCTGAGTTCAAGGTTGAGGCTAGCCTCAGTTCAGCGGGAAATAGGCCCAAGGCTCAGAGGTTTGATGATTCTCTCTCTCTCTCTCTCTCTCTGTTTCTCTCTGTGTGTGTCTGTGTCTCTCTGTGTGTGTTTCTCTGTCTCTCTCTGTGTCTGTCTCTCTCTGTCTCTGTTTCTCTGTCTCTCGTCTCTCATTGTCTCTGTGTTTGTCTCTGTGTCTCTGTCTCTCTGTGTGTCTCTGTCTCTCTGTCTCTCCTCTGTCTCGCTGTGTCTGTCTCTGTCTCTCTGTGTCTCTCTGTGTCTCTCTCTCTCTCTGTCTCTCTCTGTGTGTGTGTGTCTCTCTCTCTGCCCCCGCGTCGCCCTCCAGACAGCAGCTCGAACCAGCTGCCCAGCAGCAAGAGGATGCGGACAGCGTTCACCAGCACGCAGCTCCTGGAACTGGAGCGCGAGTTCGCCTCTAACATGTACCTCTCCCGCCTGCGGCGCATCGAGATCGCGACCTATCTGAATCTGTCGGAGAAGCAGGTGAAGATCTGGTTTCAGAACCGCCGGGTGAAACACAAGAAAGAAGGCAAGGGCAGTAACCACCGCGGCGGCGGAGCTGGGGCGGGGGCCGTCGGGGGCGCACCGCAAGGCTGCAAGTGTTCTTCGCTCTCCTCGGTCAAATGCTCAGAGGATGACGACGAATTGCCCATGTCTCCATCTTCCTCCGGGAAGGATGACAGAGATCTCACAGTCACTCCGTAGGTGCGCCTTTTAGAGAGCCACTGGTCCCCCACCCCCACCCCGGCCCTTCCCGTCCTACAAAGACTGGTCCCCAAGCACCTGCTGCCAATCGATGGATTTCGTAGGGCTTTGCGGTGGTGCGCAGCTCTAGGCCGAGCTGGGACCTGAACAGAGACTTGAAAGACAGTGCCCCTGTCCCTTGGGCTTCAGGATGTTTAGGAGGACTCCAAGCGGTGAACGCTGGGTCCTCCTCCCAGGACACGGTCCCTTCTCCCAGGCACGCAGGCCCGAGCACAGAGCCTTGCTGACCGCTGGCGCCTCCTCGCCCGCCAACTCCCGGCTGGTTCAGGCTTCCTCGTTCCCACTACCCTCTCCTCCTCGGTCGAGCTGGGCTTTTCACTCCGCGAGTGGCTGTTTGCTTTCCTTTTAACATTTTTTTCCTTGTCCCCAACTTCTCCTCCCTCCCCCTCCCCGTGGTCGTTTATGCAACACATTTATGAATTTACCTTTTTCGTCCCCTCCTCAGGAAGCTTCTTCCTTCTGTCCGTTTGTCCCTTAAACAGGGATCAGGTCTTGCTGTTCGAAGTCCCCCTAGCAGAGAGGACTGTCTCAAATGGTACTGTATTGGAGGAAATGACTCTGTTTCCAATATGCTCTACACCCCCTATAAATGAAGCCGTTGTAAACAACCTCTCCCGAGCGTCCAGGTCCCGACCCCCTCTGGGAACTGACTGACTGTGTCATTGTATGGTCTCTGTAATGCCAGAAGATATTTATTTATTTATTTATGTACAAAATTTTAAATAAACTTTTTTTTTTCTTAGAAATCCCCCTGCCTCCGGGACTCGAGGCTTATAGGCCAGGCAGGCACAGGCATGGACTGGCACTCTTTGCTTGGGCGTTGCAGAGGTCCAAGCTCAGCTTTTCGCCTTAGAGCTCGCCACTCTCCTCCACATTGCCGCAGCTCTCTTGGAGCTCCCGGGTTCTGCTCCAGCTCTGTGTCTTTCCCAGTATTCCTGTGCGGGGCGGGCAAGCTAGCTGCTACCAACGAAAGGTACGATGCCTCCCTGGCTAATCCCAAGGGTAGAAGCCAGAGACCCAAGCTTCTCAGGGTTTGCGTTGCTCTAGCCTTTAGAAAGGGCGCGCCCTGATTTTGCTTTCAGACAAAAAGTCCCTGCAGTGGCGCACGATTCCAGGTGATTCCGGCCTTCCTTGAGAGTCTGTGTGGGTGTTTTTTATGCATCCGTGTTGGATGTGATGTGTGGTGTTTCGCCGAGACGGTGAGCGCACAAACGCGTAGTCACCCAGTGGCAGGTGTAACTGCAGTTCGGGGATTCAAAACTGGGCAAACAGCCGATCCAGGTGCTCTCCATCCCTCTATTTCTTACCGGATATCTAGAACTCTTCTCTTTGTTCCAGAAGCCCACCAACCTTTCTCCAACACACCCTGAGAAACCGCGAACGAAACCGCTGTATCCAGGCCAAAAAAAAAAAAAAAAAATCTCGTAAGCAGAAAAGAAGTGTAGCTAGGATTACTCAGCATTTGAGATGTTGTATTGTCTTACTGAAATCAGGCTCGGTGCGAAGGCTTCTCTCTAGTTTGCCAGCCCCCCACACCTCAAGAGCGTGCGCCCCCCGGAGAAGCCACTTTTGATTCCTCCGGTTTTTGCGCAGGAGAGCGAGGGGAACCGTTTGCCTGCCCCCGCATAGCACCCCCCAACCCCCGCCCCGCTCCCATTCCCATCCATCCGAACCTCAGTTTCACTCGGACTAGTTCTCTGTCCTCCCCAAGAGTACCAAACTAAAGGCAGCCAAGGCTTTCAGAACCCCAGAATAGCCACTGTCGTTTTGTTACTGGGACGACTGCAGCGCCTTCCCGGCTGCCGGGACCACCACGCATGATTTGTTGAGTCCTTCAGCCTCAGGAAACCCACAAGTGTGTCTTTGGCTAGGATTCAGGGGTAGCCTGCAGCGATGACTCTTTCAGGGTGCAGAAGGCTGCCGTGGATTCGATGGGCGCCCTTAAAACCAGGTCATCATCTAGATTACCTGGATGGGTAGCTTCTGCGCAAAAGGACAGGCTGGGTGAGAGGCCCCTCCACAAGAAACAAGAAACATAGTTTCAAACCGTGCTTGGAGCCAAGTTGAGGGTAAGGAAGAGGCTGAACATCTTCTTTCACGCCCCACTCCATCGCCACCCTCCCTGGGCCTTGCTCTTTCCTAGTGGCCTGCAGAAACTGGTGATGCTTCGTGGTGAGCCGCCAAGTCCACAGCGGTTCAGCTCTCCCGGGAGCCAAGTTTTTTCTCGTGGGGGTGGGGGGTTCTTTCTCAGGACTTAATTTCCCTGCCATTCTTGGCTTTCGGCTTTCTGATGGACAACCCTGGCGCATAGTGGGAAAAGACCGCAGCCTGCTCCTGCCAGCTCTGGTCGTTCCCCAGGCCGAGTTGAAGCGCGGCGCAGGAGAGAGCGAGGCGGCTGCGGTGGTAGCGAGCTACTGGGCTCATCATCCTGCCGCCTGGATCGCAGGGACTGATGTCCGAAAGCAGCTACGGGATTCTGGTCACACGGACCTCACCTTACAGCCTCAATGCAGAAATAGCCTGGGTTTTGTGGTGACATAACCTCCAGGTTGAAGTCGGGATCAAAGCCATCCTCCAAACAGATTCAAACTCCATCATGGAGAGACACAGCCCAGCCTTTAAAGCTCATGGTTTGAGCTGGAATTTGGAGTTTGTAAGACAAATTTTAAAATTAGATCACACCTGAATGATCAGAATGAAATTTCCTATAAATTATCATTGAGTTGGGGAAATCATACATACATACATACATACATACATACATACATACATACAGATTGTCAAGTTTATTTCAGCGATGAAGTCCTTTTCCCAGTAGAGTTTCGTGGCTAAGAGGTTGGATGGCTAGAATCCACAGTTCCTGGCTTGACAAACTATTTTTTTTACCAATCACTTAAACTGGGTAATTGCGCTCGGTTTCCGTGCGATAAGAATTCACACAGGACACTAAGCACAATGCCCACCCAGTTTCAATGAAAATGAATTGACATTGTTGTTGTTGCATTGAGATTGTTACCTGTAGTGTCAACGTCTGTGGCAGGAGTGTAAGCTATGACACTTTCTTTCTTTAGGGAGTGCTGAGATGACCAGTCATACACAGTTTTAACCAGAATGAAGAGCTAGAGAAATCTCAGCAGGTAAAGGTTCAGTGGCGAGTCTTGCCTGTAATCCCAGCGCTGGAGAGGTGGAAGCAGTTCATGATCAGATCAGAGATAAGGGCTGGCCCCTCTGCTAGGAAGTGGAGAGTCACTTCAAACAGGAGTCCTCCTCCCATCTTCAAGGGGACCTGCTCCTCTATCTTGCCTTGCTGAGGTCTTAGTCTAGATGATTCTCTTAAGACTCTGCCCTGTTAAAGATGTTAATGTGTAGTGGATTCATGGTCTTTTCTTTTAATTGCCAGTAGTGTCTCTCTCTCTTCCCATGTTATATATTACATATTACATATATCTGCATCTATACATTTTTATATCTATATATCATATATAGATAGATAGATATGGATATGGATCTAGATAGATGAGATAGAGATAGAGATAGAGATATATCACTTGAGAGAGTTAAGGATTGTTGCCAAAAGCCTGGACGGCAGAAATGCTTCGGGCTGAAAACCACTAATTGACTTGTCCCTGCTGAAGCCCTAAATGGTCAGGACCGCACAGCTCAATTCTAAGCATTCTTCCTCCCCCTCTCTCAGTTCTCTGGAACTCAGACATGGGAGGTGCTAGACCTGAGCTGTGGTATGGTGAGAGAGGAGGAAGGCGAGGCAGCTCAACAAAGGTCTGTTGCTTGCTGGATCAGTTCAGGAGCAAAGGTTGGGATCGGGAGGGCTTGCTGGCTGAGTGGCTCAGAAGCCTGCAGGCAGACCTTTCCCAGAGCTTCCTGTGTGTATGGACAGCTCAGGGCTTGTAGATGAACCGGCTTCATGAAGTAAGTCCATGCTGTCTCACAAGGGAACCTTTCCGGAGAGCAGTTTTTGAACCTGAGGTGTGTCCCCCCACAAATCTTCCCCCCCCATTATGCTTTCTAGAGCACAGGCCAGTTTTTAATCATCGCTGAACAGTTTGAATTTAAAAATCAACTCCTTTTTTTTATTAAACTCTTATTATTGATTCAAAGACAGAAACCCCTAAAAACAGGGACCAAAGAGGGCTGGTGGTGTTGCTCAGTGACAGAATGCATGCTGGTCGTATGTAAGGCCATGGGTTCAAACCAGAGCCATCAAAAATGCACATACACAGGTAATTGAGTTCAAAGAATAGAACACAGCAGATAAACGGGTGGCTACTGTACTAGTAGGTTTGTGTGTAAGCATGTGCGTTCACGTGTATGTATATGAGTGTGAGAGTGTGTGTGTGTGTGTGTGTGGGTGGGTGTGTGTGTGTTAGGCTAAGGCAAAATGAAGGGGTTTTGGTTTTGTTTTCTTTTCTTTTTTCTCTGTTTTTTCAAGACAGGGTTTCTCTGTGTAGCCCTGGCTGTCCTGGAACTCACTCTGTAGACCAGGCTGGCCTCGAACTCAGAAATCCGCTTGCCTCTGCCTCCCAAGTGCTGGGATTAAAGGCGTGCACCACCACTGCCCTTGTTTTTGTTTTCTTAAGACAAGGTTTCTCTGTGTAACCCTGGTTGTCCCAGAACTGGCTCTGTACACCAGGCTGCCCTCAAAATCAAATTCCAGGCCTTTGCCTCCCTAGTGCTGGGAATGAAGGTATGGACCACAATGCCTGGCACAAAATAAAGGGTTTTATTTAATTTTTTTAAATTGAAAAAAAAATAGCTTTAGCTGTTTCTCCTTTAATGTAAGATCAAGTGAAAAATAGCTTTATGCTTTTTTTAACCTCTATTATTCACTTTACATTCAGATTTCGGCCCCTACCTCTCCGTACACCCCCCCACAGCCCCTCCCAGTGCCCGTATAGCAGGGATACCTAGCTCCCCTTGTGTCTATTTTGAATATGCTGGTGCCCTCGTCTTCTCTTCTTTTAAGAGTCCTTGATGTTCTCCTTCCAACCTATAAAAAGACCCTATCTCCTACTGTAGGTACATGCTGCAGCATCAGGGGTAAGCCTGAAACACAGTAATTTAAGGAGGGAGTGCTCCATTCAGAATACACAGAATTGTTCTAAAATGTCACATCATCCTAATGCAAAGGAAACAGCTATCTGCATCCCCCAGTGCCTCTCTATGAGCAGGGAGTCAACATGGGTGTCTACTGGACTCACCCCATTGGCTTTAGTAAATAGCAGAGCCCCTCACAACCATCAAAAGGATCCCTAAGGAACCTCTAAACTCAGGCCTGGTCTGACCATGGGGAAGAGCAGCCGGGACTCCTGAAGGAGGCCATATCTTCCTTACCTCCTGTAGCCTGAGTGCATACCAAACACAAGGTCCCTCATGAGTCTTTAACACACCCACATGGCAAGGACAACACCAGCCGTCTCAACAGGCTGCAAATCAAGGATGTGAACTGGAGAGGAAGGGCCCTAAGAAGAATGGGTAGTTGATATGATCAAAATGAACTACATAAAAGCTTGAAATTGTCAAGAGAGAAAGAAAGACAAAAACCTAAGCCCCTCCCAATTTGGGCGTGACTCAAGGGGCATATCTCTCCTTGAGCTGAGAACACACACACACACACACACACACACACACAGACACACACAGACACACACACACACACACACACACACACACACACACACACACACGCCCAGAAACCTGCTATCAGATGGAAGGTTCTCAACCTTGTCCTTCCTTCCCTGGTGCTTCAAAAAGGACCTAGGAACACCAGGGGTGGAGCCAGAGGGTGTGACTAGGTGATCACCAAGTACAGTGGCTAACCTAGTCTCCTAGGTTCACCAGCTGTTTTTCTTGTTTTGTTTTTAAGGCAGGGCTTTATGTAGCCCAGGCTAACCACAGACTTACTGTGTAGCCAAGGGTGACATGGAATTTCTGACCTTTCTGCCTCTACCTCCCCAGTGCTGGGATTCCACCTGGTCTATGCTGTGGACGAGGGTGTGTTTGGGAGAGGGTAACCAGCATTCATGCAAATCAGGAAGCATGCTATGGGCAGAGCTGTGTCCTCAGACCTCTTTGAATGGTTTTCCTTATATTTAAAACAAAAACAAATGTTTGGTTTGGGGGAGGGGCAGGTGGATCTCTTGAGTTCCAGGCCAGCCAGAGCTACACAGAGAAACAAAACGAAACAAAACTCTCTTCTGGAAAAGAACATCTATTGAAATTGACACTTGGGTCCTGTGGGACATACCTCCTCCCCTCTGGAACATCCCTGGTTACTGGGGTCAACTTCCTACTACCTAATCAAATGGAGGCTAGATAGTAGCTGTCTATCTCCCCTGGGCACAGGGCCTTTCTCCCAGCGGTCTGAGGTGAGAGAGGAGTAACCCCGAGCTGCTAGTTGTGTACCATCCATTGTTTCTTATAAAGCCTCCATTTGATGGCCAATGACCAATTGTCCAGATGGACACTTCAGAGATGGCCTTTAGCTGGATGCCCACAGCAGAGACACTGCCTGGATCCTATTCTCTTGCTTGCTTTCTAAGCCATATGGTTCTTTGTGAATTTTACATCATGCACCCCAATTCCACCCATCTTCTCCTTCCCTCAAGCCTTCCATCCCAACATAGAAAAGAAAATCTCTTTGTGGAAGCTGTAGTGTGTCACAGTGTGTCCCACAGTACACCCTTTTGACCATATTTCTTTGCTTGCAAATGTTCATTGCAGTGATATTTTGGTCTGGTTCAAGGCCTCTGGCCTCTGCTACTCTATCAACACTGAAGCCTCACTGTGACACCTCTCAGATATCTTGTTGTTGCCCTGTGTCATGGAGATCCTGTAGTTTGGATCTGTGGGACTGGCCCCTTCATGGACTCCAGCAGTTCATCGGTGGGGTAGATGTTGGGGTGAGCCAATTCAAAGTCCTGGATCTGGGCCTGCGAGGCATCTGAGCTGGTCAGCTTGCAGGCTCTCACAGCCCTAGGGCTGGCTCACTCACACCCCTGCAACCAGGGCCAGCTCAAACCTGCTGCCCAGGTGAGGTGCAGGGCCCACTCTGCTGAGTGTGGCAGCTGCCAAGGGCCAGGGACAGCTCTCACACTCACATGGCCTCACACCAGCTCTCTTGCCTGCCCTAGATAGCAAGGGACGAGGGAGGAGAAGAGGGTGTCTCTCCCTCAACCATGCCACTGCCCAGCAAACTTGAGTCAGGTCTGGCTCTTCTGCACTAATGCCCTCAGGGCTTGCTTACCCAACCCCCACATCCAGGGCCAGCTCTGTTGTGCTACCTCGGGGAGGTGCAGGACCAGCTCTCCTGAATGCTGCCTCAGGTGAGAGGTAGGGACAGCTCTCCTGCTCTTAAGACCCCAGGGCCAGATCTCCTCCCTGCACATGAGCAAGGGAGAAGGAGGGTATCTCTGCCTTGTCTCTGCCACTGAACGGGAGACAAGCGGTAAGACCAGATCTCCCACGTTTGTATCCTCAGCCAGCTCACCCAAAACTCCTGCAATTTGCAGGGCTCTCTGGAGTAATACAGCTGGCTAGAGATGAGGTTAGACCCCTGTTTTATGCCTCCAGGGCAAGCTCAGGTGAGAAGTGGAGCCAGTTCTGCATATGTCCCCAGGAGGCAGCCTAGGTCAGGCATGTCCATCTGGCCTTTGGTGGTAACAGACCTCTGTTGCTGCAGGGTCACAGACCCAGAAGTTGCAGCACAGACCAGGCCCCTACCATGGTCCCAGGTGGCACCACAGCTACCCACATCAGGCTGGTTCACTACCCTCCAGTTCTGCCTCTCTTCATCCCACATCCTTCTGTTTCACTTTCTCTTCCATTTCCCCACCACTTACTGGCTCCTCTTTGTGGCAACTGGGGTCTCTGAGTGTCTGGGGTCATCGCAGAGTGGTCTCAGGAATGCTCTGCCCTGCTCATGCATGATGGCACCAGGCAGGGGTCATCTCAGGCATGGTCTGCCCTCTACACCCTAGTCCTGTCCAGTGCTGGACTGGTAGTCATCTCAGGCTAGCTCCCTGTCCAGGCTCCATGGCATCAGTCATCTCTGGCTTGATTCCTGCAGGGCCCACCCAAGTGGCCCCTTGCGGTAGGGTTGTTGGGGTCCCAGCTCATGGTCCCAGGGAGGGTACTCCTAGTCACCAGCTTGCTCCTCTTCCTGGGAGCCCTTCCAGGTGTGCCTGGTGCCAGACTTGTGGTCGTCTCTTTATTCAGTGAGTGTTAGGCTACTAATCATTCAGATGTTCACAGGTCAGAACACTGAGCGAGGACAGAGCCACTCTCCTCTCATGTCACAGGTGTGACAAAGCAGCAGCACCTGTACCTCTAAGGGGAGGGTCTAAGCCATTTTCCCCAGCTTTTCCATTGATTATCAGATGATTTCCTTTCCTACTTTTTAATTGTTGGGTTTTTTTAAGACAGGCTTTCTCTGGATAGCTCTGGCTGTCCTGGAATTCTCTCTGTAGCCCAGGCTGGCCTCAAACTCAGAGATCTGCCTTCCTCTGCCTCCTGGGTGCTGGGATTAAACACCTGTGCCAGTACTACCCAGCTCGTTTCCTTTTCTACTTAACTAGCCAGAACTGGCTTCCATGATGGCCTGCAATGAAGAACCGGGAGTAGAACCTGCACAGGCTGGTGTATAAGCTATAGAAAGCACCAGTCTTCTCCTAGAACCAAGACTTGTCCTGTCTTAGTCAGGGTTTCTATTCCTGCATAAATATCATGACCAAGAAGCAAGTTGGGGAGGAAAGGGTTTATTCAGCTTACACTTCCACACTGCTGTTCATCACCAAAGGAAGTCAGAACTGGAACTCAAGCAGGTCAGGAAGCAGGAGCTAATGCAGAGACCATGGAGCAATGTAACTTACTGGCTTGCTTCCCCTGGCTTGCTCAGCTGGCTTTCTTATACAATCCAGGACTACCAGCCCAGGGATGGCACCACCCACAAGGGGCCCTCCCCCCTTGATCACTAATTGAGAAAATGCCTTACAGCTGGACCTCATGGAGGCATTTCCTCAATGGAAACTCCTTTCTCTGTGATAACTCCGGCTTGTGTCAAGTGGACACAAAACCAGCCAGTACATGTCTTGACCAGTGGATAAGTCATAGACTTGGTTCCAGAAATGGAGGCCAAGTCCATTCACATAGAGTTCTCTGTCCAGGGCTCCTTCTAGAAGTCCTCATCCAAAGGCCATAAGCTAGGGCAGGACTAACCTTTCCTTGGCATACCCTCCAATCTCCGGGAGCAGCAGTGATTGGTTTCCTGAGAAGCCATGTATATGACTGGTGCAGGCTGTGCCCTCTTGAATAGCCATCCATGTTGAACACAGCTCCCACAGTCACCATGACATGTGTGTTCTTTCACACAATAATAACAATAAACTAAATAATAAATACTTTTATTTATGGTGGGGGCTTTTTAATTTGTTTTTATTTGGGATTTTGCTATGTAGCCCAGGGTAGCCTCAAAGTCTTTACCCTCCTGTCTCTGACTCCCCAGTGCTGACATTACAGGGGCGGCTTCATTCCTAAAGCAAACATGCATTTCAGTGTTGAAAGGATGTAGAGCCTCGGACACTTTTCAAAGCATCACAGTCCCTGAGACCAAACATTTGAGCGGGACTGTGACTGTTTCCTTGGCATAGTCCAGATCCATGTCTTTTTAAAAACTTTTATTATTTTATGTATATGGGTGTTCTTCCTGTGTGCGTGTCTGTATGCCTGTGTGCCGTGGTGCGCATGCTTGGTACCTGCAGAAAGCTGAAAACGTCAACAGATCCCCTGGAACTGCAGAAACAGGTGACTCTGAGCCGCCATGTGGATGCTGGGAACTGAACCCAGGCACTCTGCAAGAGCAGCCAGTGCTTTTAAAGGTCAGCCAAGCCATCTTGGCAGCCCCTCAATCCAAGTCTTAATCCTTCTAACAGCTATGAGAAGCAGGATCCACAGATTGGGGGGAGGGGGTAGAGGCTGTGGGGCTCTTGACCTCATTCCAGGTTCATGTTCTCAAATGTATCAGATGCTGCTTCTGGGACTGGGGTGTGCTCAGTGGTGCATCACGTACAAGACCTGGCCTCCATTTCTGGCACTACACAATAAAAAATTTTAAAAATAAAATTGAGAGTAACTCCGTGAGCCCCACACAGTCTGGGTGCTCATTCAGCTTCATAAGCTCAGAAGACTCTGACATGCTCTTCCCTTTGACGACACAGAAACTAAGGCTAGCGGTTACAAAAATAATAGAAAAAAATGAAATAATATTAGCCAGTGATAGTGGTCCCTACATTCCAAGCCTTTGGGTAATCAGGCAGGAAGGGAGTCAAGAGTTTGAGGCTAGCCTGGGCTACATAGTAAGCTCTAGTCTCAAAAATTTAAACTCAATCAATCAATAAGTCAAATACTTGCTAGGCCTGATGGGTGATGCGTGTAACACCAGAGAGAGAACTGTGGGTTCCAAGGCTTGCCTGGGCTCCACACCGAGACCCTGTCTCAAAGCAAAAGAAAACATTTTAGACTATAATAAAACAGCAAATAATTTTTAAAGTTGTGTCGAGCACAGGAGTCATAACCTCTTATCTTTCTTCCTTTTTATTGTAAAATATTATAACCATAAAAATATTTTATTTTAAGTTTTTAAAAATATTTAATTATTTTACATATATGAGTACAGTGTTGCTATCTTCAGACACGCCAGAAGAGGGTGCCAGACCCCATTACAGATGGTTGCAAGCCACCATGCGGTTGCTGGGAATTGAACTCAGGACCTCTGGAAGAGCAGTCAGTGCTCTTAACCGCTGAGCCATCTCTCCAGCCCTATTTTACATTTTAAGACAATGCTTCACTATGTTGTTTTGGTTGGCCTTGAACTCATAGAGATCTGCCTGCCTCTGCCTTCCAATTCACAATTTCTTCCTTGATATCTGCAAATCTGACTTTGGGAACAAAATATCGAGAAAATCATCCTCTCTCGTAACAAATGGCAATGACACTCCAGCCAGTAGCAATAACATCGGTTCGCATCTGTTTTGTCTTGATAGGTTTTGAGACAAGGTCTCTCTATGTAGCTCTGGCTGACCTTAAACTCTAGAGAACTCAGGTTCACCACCAATCGTCAATCCTCCTGCCTCCACCTCAGTGCTGGGATTCTAGGTGTGTGCACAACCCTGGTTCTCGATTCACACAGTGTTGTTATTGTTTTAACACTGGCAAATGTAGGTAGCTTTGTGTTTTACTGCCTTCTGAGCCATTTTACCCAATGCCTGGTATCTTTGCAATGCTGGGGATCAAACCTAAGGTCTTGTGTGTGCTAGGCAAGTGCTCCGCCACTGAGCCACACCCACAGCCCCAGTGTCCCTTAATACTAATACAATCCTGGCTGGGTAGTGGTGGCATATGCTTTTAATCCCAGCACTCAGGAGGCAGAGGCCAGCAGATCTCTGGGTTCGAGGACAGCCTGGTGCTACAAAGTGAGTTCCAGGACAGCCAGGGTTACTTAGAGAAGCCTTGTCTTGAAAAACCAAAATGTGTGTGTGTGTATGTGTGTGTGTGTGTGTGTGTGTAAATTCATCCCTCAGGTCACAAGTGCAAGAAAATTCCAGTTATAAGAATATCTCTTAATTCAAAGCCCAATGGTGACCAGCCAACGTTCTGCTCACATGATTTATCTTCATAACCTTGCCCCAGTGTATCAAGCTTAATATGACATTTGCTTAATAACAGAACCAACCTTTCTCTTGAGTATCTTTTAATTAAAATGTTAATTTGCCCATGCATAATTTATCTTAACTCTAGTCCCGAAAGAAGGGTGCTAACTTAAACAGCGGTTTGAAATTCTTTCATCAACTTAAGGCATTTGGGGACTATGAAAGATGCTTCAGAGAATGAAGCTGTCAGGTATTGTATGTGTAAATAAACCTTTTAGCTCACTGGCAGAATCCTAGCGCTGGAGGACTAGAAAAGCATTCTGGGTATTGGCATGCAAATGAGCGTGTCAACAGCGGTTCAAGTGTACCTTGGGGTGGTAAACAAGCTGATTGTCATGGGAAATGTAGTCGGCTTGCCCTGTTTGAAACTGTTACAAATCCCTTGTTTGGTTAGATCTCTGAAAGTTGAGTTTGTGAACTCAATAATGCGGCTTAAAACCATGCTCCCAGCCACACTGTCTTTGGATGGCTGACAGGGTTGTGTGGGCCTTTACGGAGGGACAAGCCTGCATGCCCAATTAGGTTTGGAATGTACCGGAGCCTGCAGGAAACACAAACAGAGGGCCCGACCGTGGGCTGCAATTAGGAAATGGTCAGGGGAAGCAGTTCTGTGTCCCATTGTGGGATGGTCACGACCTTGCTGGCCCTGCAAATTTCTGCAAATGTTCTCACTCTGCCTGAAGTACCCAGCCCTCCACTCCCAGCCTGGCCTGGACCCCTTTGGGGAGGTCTCTTTCTTCCTGGACTTCCCAGGCAGAGCCCTTTCTCCATCCCAGAGGTTCTGTTCCTGCCTGTCCCCCTTCTAACCTGTGTTTATTTGTGCAGACTGGACGCTTACCGCGGTGACCCGCAAGATGCTGCCACCTGTCTCGAGACACAATGGTGCTGCAGACAGGAGGCCGAACCTTCCCCAGCCCCAAGACTTGGGCATGCTGGAGTCACTTGTGAAGGATGCTATGCGTTCTGAGCTCATGTCCTCGGTACCCAGAGGAAGAAGTCAAGAAAAGACTGAACTCTGGTCCTATCTTTCTCACGGTGCCCCCTTCTTTTCCCTGTATGTATTTTTGGATCTTGGTGACCACAATTACATACAAAAACAGCTTGAGGAGCCAGGCAATACTGGTGCATGCCTTTAATCCAGCACTCTGGAGGCAGAGGCAGGCAGGTCTCTTGAGTTCGAGGCCAGCCTGGTCTACAGAGTGAGTTCCAGGACAGCCAGGGTTACACAGAGAAATCCTATCTCAAAAGACAAACAAACAAAAAACCACCACCAACAAAACCAAAAGAACAAGAACAAGAACATCAACAAAAACAGCTTAAGGGAAGAAAGACTTCTTTGGTTCAGGATTTCAGTCCACAGGGACTGAATAAGCAGAGATGGAAGACATCGCCAAGGAGCAGGTTTGGAATCCTCAAAGGCTTGACTTAGCCTCTACCCTCTCCTCCCACCAGCTGAGTTACCTCCAAAGCACTGCCCACTGGTCAGGAAGCGCTTTAATGGGAACCAGGGCACTTTAACGTCAAACCACATCACATGTCCAGCGTATAGAATGACTCTTAGCTTCCTTACACCTAGCGGTCCTAAGGGATCAAGACCCCCAGCACCACTTGCACGCTGTACTTTGTAAAGATACCTTCCCCCTCTCACAGCCCGATCCTATTGGTTTGTTTGTTGCTGTTTCGGTTTTTTGTTTGTTTTGTTTGCTGTTTTGAGATAGTTTCCTGTATCCCAGGCTGGTTTTGAACTCAATATTCAGTGGAGGGTAATCCTGACCTTCTGATCCTGTCTCCACCACTGAGTGCTAGGGTCACAGGGCTATACCACCACACCCAGTTTATCTGGTGCTGTTTAAAATTCTCAACCAGGCTTCTTGTTTTCTGTCTGAAACAGTGTTTCTCTTTGTAGCCCTGACTGCCCTGGAATTCGCTGTGTAGACCAGGCTGGCCTCGAACCACCTGCCCCTGCTGGGATTGAAGAAGTGTACCACCACTGCCAGGCAAACCCCTACTTTTCTAAGAGCCCTGTGGAGTTTTGTTTGCTTGTTGGTTGGTTTAGTTTGGATTGAGACAAGGTCTGGTGTATCCTAGGCTGGCCTTGAACTTCTGATCTTTCTGCGTCTACTTTCCGTGGTGCTGGACTCTCAAGTGTGAGCCACCATGCCTGTTCTTCTGCAGTGCTGGGAATCAAGCCCAGTGCTTTGTGTGAGCTAAATGAGTACTCTACCCACTGAGCTATGTCCCTAACCCCTTTTGTGTTTTGCTTTGTTTATTTTCATGGTGTACACAGAACTGTGCTACGCAGAAAGGCATTCCCAAAGTAGTGTGGAGCAGTACTCTGTGCATGTGGCCCCGTAGCCCACAGCTACTGTTAGTCCCACGGTCCCCTTGTCAGACTCACTTCTGCTTCCTGATCATACATATGTAAATATTTGTATGTGTTTATGTAAGCACTAGGAACCAAAAATGACAGAAAATATGGGATATTTATCTTTCTGAGACTGCCTTAATTCGCTTACCATGATTTTCTCAGTGGTGTCCATTTTCTTAAAAGTAATGCAATTTAATTGCTTATTTGTGGCTGAAAAAAAAAAATTCCACCGTGTATTGAGCTATGTTTTCTGCATCCGTTCCCCTGTTGCTGGATGCCTAGGCAGACTCCACAACTTAGGTATCACAGAAAGTTCTGCAGGGAACACTGATATATGCGCATGCACAGTGAACACTGATATATGCACATGCACAGTGAACACTGATATATGCGCATGCACAGTGAACACTGATATATGCGCATGCACAGTGAACACTGATATATGCACATGCACAGTGAACACTGATATATGCACATGCACAGTGAACACTGATATATGCACATGCACAGTGAACACTGATATATGCGCATGCACAGTGAACACTGATATATGCACATGTGCCTGTGGTACATTAGGTAATGTTGTAAATGCCCAGGAATGGAATGGCTAGGTCATAAGAAAAATCTATTTTTTAAGTGTTTTTCTGTTCTTTTGTTTTTAATTTTATATGTATGAATGTTTTGCCTGAATGTATATTCCTGCAGTGACTAAGTGGCTGGTGCCCGTGGAGGTCATAAGAGTGTCCCAGGTCCCTTGGAATAGATGGTTTTGAGCTGAACTTGGGCCTTCTCTGGCAAGAACAGGCAGTGCTTCAACTACTGAGCTATCTCTCCAGCTCCAGCAAATCTTGTATGTGAGTGCCTGTACCTGTGTCCATGTGCACGTGTGGGTGCCTGTGTGCATACGTGTGTGTGCCTATGTAATGAAACTCTAAGCTGATTTCTGTAATGGGTGGACTGGTTTTATGACTCAACTTATTTTGCTTTTGATTTCTGATGGCTAATGAGATTGAACTTTTTCTCATATGTGTATTGGTCCTTTGTTCTTTAGAACGCTTCGTTCATTTTTATCAACTAATTAATTGTGGTTTTGATGTCTTGATATTTAACTCGTTTAGTTCTTTGTGCATTCCAGAGACCATTGCAAATATTTTCTCCCATTCTTCAGGCTGTCTTTTATTTTAAAAAAATAATCATCTAAATTGTTTTTATTTTTATGTGTATGGGTGTTTTGCCTGCTTGTGTGTCTATGCACCATGAGTGCAATTCTGGTGGGGGCCAGTAGAGGGCGTCCAATCCCAGGAACTGGGGTCACAGACAATTGTGAGAAACTGTGTGGGTGCTTAGACCTCAACCCAGGTTCTTGAAAAGAGCAGTCAGTGCTTTTAACCACACAGCCATCTCTCCAGCCCTTCTGCAGGCTGTCCTGAACAGCCTTTTGCCCTTGAACCCATCTCTGAAGATTTCTTTGGCCCAAACAGCTTTGTAGTAGCCATTTAAAGTATCCCCACGTGGCCCAGTCAAAACCAGTAAAAAGGTGCCTGAGATGTGGGAGGACCCACCTTATCACTGAGGTGTCAGCCACGGGAAGTGACTTCCCAGGACATGGCTCATGGTCTCTATGCCACTAAAAATGTGTGGGAGACAGGATGGGGAAGGGCATACCCAAAGACTCCCAGCCCCACAGTGCTACTTTTGGAAGAAAAGGTTTGATTATAAAAATGAAAATGAGCAGGGCAGTGGTGGCGCACGCCTTTAATCCCAACCCTCGGGAGGCAGAGGCAGGCAGATTTCTGAGTTCGAGGCCAGCCTGGTCTACAGAGTGAGTTCCAGGACAGCCAGGGTATATAGAGAAACCCTGTTTCGAAAAACATAAATAAACAAACAAACAAACAAATAAATAGAGACGAAAATGTTATTCACATTCTTATTAAAAAATAGTGCTGGCTATGGTGGTGCCAGGCTTTGAGAGGCAGAAGCAGGGACATCTCTGGGAGTTTGAGGCCAACCTGGTCTACATACAGAGTACAGAGTTACAGGTGAGACCCTGTCCTCACAAATACAATACAAAACAACCCACTCCCAGCCAACAAAAAGCAGAAAAGAAAAAGAAATAAACAAACCATGAGACAGCACTTTTATCAAACCTTGCTGTTCTATTGGCCTTTTTGAGCACATATGTTCATGCTGAGGATGTGACCGTCTTGGAGCGGAACCTTCAAAGGGTACGACCAAGTAAAATTAGATGTTAGGGTATCCTGAGCTAACTCAAGTTTTTTAAAATAATATTTGAGACTTTTATACAGTGTATTTTGATTCATATTTATCCCTCCTTCAACTCTGGGATTCACCCCTACTTTCCTACCTACCCTACTTCCTTTCCTCCTCCCCTTCCTCCTCCCCTTCCTCTCCTTCCTCCTCTTCCTCTTGGAGCCAAGCCCTGGAGCATAGTCACATCATTAAAGAAAACCGACTTTCCTTCCTCGAGCAGCTATCAATTGCCAATAGCTTCTCAGCTAGGAATGGGACTGTGTGTCTAACTCCCTCCCTTTGTTAGGATTTTTGTCTCGCTTGAGCTTGTACAGGTTGAGCCAAGTTCGTATGAGAAGGGGGGATTAGATCATGTCTGGAAGGGAACGTGCAGGGTACCTGCAGAAGACACATTAGCCATCTATATGTCAAGGGGAAAGGCCTTGGAACACTCAGAAGTACCAGTTCCCCTAGTGTGGCCATACAGTCCTCAGGACTGTGAGACGCACCCCTAGCCTTAGGTGGCAGCTACCATTGACTGGCACACCAGAACATGTGGTGTCTGTTCTCAGGTGACGCCTGCAGGCAGAGCTTCCTCTACCAGACATAGGGATCCTTCTGATCCAACCTTGGCATCAGAAGACAGCCCCCAAAGCCACCTTGAGGTGGTTGCTATGCCTTGTTCCAAATTTCCCTGGCATGCCCTGACTAAGCAGAGGCAAGGAATCATTGACGGCCAGTAGGCTCCTGGTACCTTTCTGGGAAGCTCTGGGGACTCTGGCCTTCTCCTCCCAGCTATGCATTTGCTTACTTGATGAAACTGCTCAAGCACAAGTGGTCTGCCCATCAGGGTACAGGGGGGAAAAGTCTACCCTGGGTTGCAAGTTTACAACAGGCAGGAAGTGAAAGGCTTCCCAGAATCACCATAGACGGTGGAAGAAATCAGCAAAAGATCAGAAAGAATGGAGGTGCTAAGAGAGGGAGGAAGATTAAGGGTGTTGGGAGCCGCCTGAGCACCCACATCCGCCATTACAAGATGGCGCCTACATTCGGCCGAGGACAAGTTGTAAACAGGCTAGTGCGCATGCACCTGGTAATTTTCCACTTCAGAGTCTCAGCCTCTCTCGTGGCGGCATCTGGCCTGGTGTGCGGGAGCCAATGGGGAAGCTCCATGTCCCAGGCAAGCGCTGTGACCCATATAAAGGGCGAGTATTCTATTGTTCTGAGTCTCCACTCGTGGCAAGCTTATGCTCTCCCTCTCAAGATGCATTAAAGCTTTTACTGCAGAAGGATCCTATGTGTGCCGCGTCGTTCTTGCTGGCGAGACCGTAGCGCGGGACATCTGGTGCCGAAACCCGGGAAACTTTGTCATCATCAAGCACCTTTGGAGACCCCCTGGAAACAGGGAGGATTCAGAACTGCAGGGAGGTAGGTTCGGATAGGCATGTTGACCCTGGATCTTGATTTGGGATTTGAAGTTTTGCTAATTGTGTTAAGTGCCCTCATTTTGGTTTTACTGTCTTTGTATTGCGGCGAACAAGGTAGGGCCTGTGTAGATGCTGTAAGGGAGGGGCAAATCACCCCTGATAGGGTCCAGGACACCATGTCAGAAACCGGACAGAGTGAGAGGAGGGGTACCCAAAGGGAAAGAAATCTCAGCAATGGAAACGGACCTCCTGGTAAGTCGAAAGACGAGGGAGAGATTAAAGACAAAGTAGAGTACAGCCAAATTAAAGACCTGGCTGAAGCGGTCCGAAAGTATGGGGTAAATGCTAATTTTACTATAGTAATGTTAGAGAGATTTGCCGGGGCGTCCATGACTCCCGCCGATTGGCAGATGCTGGCCAAGGCTGTGCTCCCTACAATGGGCCAATATATGGAGTGGAAGGCTTTATGGCATGAAGCTGCACAAGCTCAAGCCAGAGCCAATGCTACGGCACCCACCCCTGGACAGAGAGATTGGACTTTTGATATGTTAACTGGCCAAGGTCCTTTTGCGGCAGATCAGACCGTATTCAGGCAGATAAGAGACTTTGGTATCTCTGCCATTATCATAGGTGTGGTGGCAGCGGCTGCGGTTACAGGGGCCATCACTGCTTCGGCCCTTGCTCTCTCTGGAACGATGCAGACCGCCAATACCATTAATGAGTTGTCTGCAGCTGCCACCTTAGCTCTAGACAGACAGGTATCCGCCAATACTCAAGTCCAGAGGGACCTAATGCTGGTTAACCAGCACATTGATCTTATTCAAGAACAACTGGATGTCCTTTGACAGCTAGCCCAATTGGGCTGTGAACAAAAGTTGCCAGGACTCTGTGTTACTTCCATACAATATGATAGATTTACAAAAGCAGCTAACCTGTCTAAAAGTCTTTCGCAGTATATGTTACAGAATTGGATCCTTAAATTTGATGACACCCTGCGGGAACTGCCGACAACAATTATTCAGATCAACTCCACCCGTCTTGACCTGTCCTTGACCCGAGGGCCTCTCTTCATGGATTTCCTCGGCAATTTCTTATTTCAAGGAATGGGTGGGGGTGGGATTGTTTGGAGCAGTGCTTTGCTGTGGGTTGGTGTTCCTCCTATGGCTCATCTGCAAACTCAGGGCCCAGACTAAAAGAGACAAGGTGGTCATTGCGCAGGCGCTTGTTGCCTTAGAACAAAGAGCCTCGCCGGTGTTTGGCTGTCCATGCTTAAACAATAGCAGTAGGTCGCCAGCCAGACAGTTCTTGCACACCCGCGAGTCTAGTCTCATTGCACTGGGTAGAATGTTTGGTCTGAGCAGCTCTTGAGGGATGTCGAGCAAAGCATCGCACAAGGCGGTCATCATTGTGGGCCACCTTGGGAGATATGTCATCTGCACGAGGGTTGAGTGCCCTAGTTTCCCTCCCTCTAAAAAACAGCACTGGGCGGGTCAGGAAAACCTCGGGTGCGCATGAGCTTAGGGGTCTTCTCCTGTACAAGGCCCAACCTTTTGGTCAGGGGATTTGACCTCTGTCTCCGCCCTCTTAAGAGTGTCCTACTTTGCTTACAGAAATAAAAAGGGGGAGATGTTGGGAGCCGCCTGAGCACCCACATCCGCCATTACAAGATGGCGCCTACATTCGGCCGAGGACAAGTTGTAAACAGGCTAGTGCGCATGCACCTGGTAATTTTCCACTTCAGAATCTCAGCCTCTCTCGTGGCGGCATCTGGCCTGGTGTGCGGGAGCCAATGGGGAAGCTCCATGTTCCAGGCAAGCGCTGTGACCCATATAAAGGGCGAGTGTTCTATTGTTCTGAGTCTCCACTCGTGGCAAGCTTATGCTCTCCCTCTCAAGATGCATTGAAGCTTTACTGCAGAAGGATCCTATGTGTGCCGCGTCGTTCTTGCTGGCGAGACCGTAGCGCGGGACATAAGGGAGCCAGAGAGAGGTCAAGGGCATCACAAGAAGACCCACAGAGTCAACTAACCTGGGCCCATGAAGGCTCACAGAGACGGAGCCACCAACCAAAGAGCATGCAAGGGCTGGACCCAGGCCCCCAACACATACGTAGTAGATGTACAGCTTGGTCTTCAGTTGGGTCCTCCAACAATTGGGGCTGTCTCTGACTCTGCTGCCTGCCTTTGGATCTCCTTCCCCTAACTGGTCTGCCTTATCTGGCCTCAGTGGGAGAAGATGTACTTAGTCTTGCTGAGACTTGATGTGCCAGGGTGGGTTGGTACCCATGGCTGTGTTTCCCCTTCTTTGAAGAGAAAAGGAGGGTGGGATGGGAAAGGGTGTATGAAGGTGGGTCTGGGAGGAGAGGAGAGAGGAAGGCTTTGACCGGATATAAAGTGAACTTAAAAAAGAGTGAGTCAAAAAAGAGGGGGCTGGAGAGATGGCTTAGTGGTTAAGAGTACTGGGAACTCTTCCAGAAGACCAGGGTTCAATTCCAAGCACCTATATGGCAGCTCACACTTGTCTGTAACCCCAGTTCTAGAAAATCTGGCACCCTCACACAGATACACATGCAGGCAAAACTCCAGTGCACATTTAAAAAAATAAATTACACACACACACACACACACACACACACACACACACATACACGGCTAAAGACTAAGACCCCTGCTGCTCTTTAGAGGATTCAGGTTCCATTTCCAGCACTCACAAGATGGCTCACAACCATCGCTAACTCCAATCCCAGGATATCTGATTCCCTCTTCTGACCTTCACAGGAACTGCATGCACACAGCACACAAGCAAGGATGAGGGCAAAACCCCATACACGTAAACCTGTGGTCACAGGCAGGAGGGTCTCTCCTCATGGCAGGAAGGACAACAGAGAGCATAGCAGATCCTAAGAGGGAAATGGGGGTGAGGGTGAAGGTGGTCAGACAGATGCTGGAGCCAAGCCTGACTGGGAATTGAACCTAGTTCTTGCCCATTCCATGGTCCTCAAACTTAAGCTTTCTCATCTATGGCCATGTGCCTGCACAGCTAAGTTCTTCATAGACAGAAGACTAGTGGCTCCTAGGATACTACAGTGAACAGGAAGCAAGCTGTCTTAGGGTTTTACTGCTGTGAATAGACACCATGACCAAGGCAACTCTTATAAGGACAACATTTAATTGGGGTTGGCTCACAGGTTCAGAGGTTCAGTCCTTTATCATCAAGGCAGGAGTATGACAGCCTTCAGGCAGGCATGGTGCAGGAGGAGCTGAGAGTTCTACATCTTCATCTGAAGGCTGCTAGGATGAGGGTATTAAAGCTCATGCCCACAACTACACACCTACTCCAACAAGGCCACACCTACTCCAGCAAAGCCACACCTACTCCAAGGTCACACCTACTCCAACAAGGCCACACCTACTCTAACAAGGCCACACCTCCTAATAGTGCCACTCCCTGGGTCAAGACTATACAAACGATCACATAAACTAACTGCTTTCATATCAACCAAACACATAAATGGCCAAAGGCTGTGAGGTCTGAGAGGGAGATGGAAAATGGGAGCTTTTCAGAGAGGGCTAAGAACTGAGGAAGAGCCATTCATTTTCTTCTCCTTTTCACGAGCACGTGTGCATGGTGTGCGAGTTTGCATGTGTGTTTGCGTGCAGGCAGATGTGAAAGCATGTGTGCACATGTGCATGTGGAGGCTCAACATTGACACCAAGGATCTTTCTTCCAGCCTTATTCTTTGAGGGAGTGTTCTCAGTGGGGCTTCCACTGTTCTGTGGGGTGGGAAGGCTTCCTCAGGGGAGGAAGGCAGTGTCATATAGGATGAGTGAAGGGTGGAAGGCTGTTCACTGGGGAGGAGACAGATTTGTATGAGGTAATGGGATGGTGTTCCCAGGGGAGGCACCCAGTGTTGCATGGTGGTGGGTACAAGGTGTTGCCACTGGAGGGACACTGGGACAGAGGGACGCTGTGCTATATATGGAGCCTGAAAGTGTTGCAGGTTTTAGGGGGTCAGCCTTATTGGGTAGGTGATATCTTAAGGTACAAGTATGTTACAATGGCAGAGAAGATTCTTCGTATAGGAGAAAGCTAGTGCACGTGCCCAAAGCTGGCTCATGAGGAGTTCCATCCCTCCCCTAACCATGTGAATGCCATATCTAGCATTCCTCTCAAGAAATGGAGTTGCCTCTATGGTCCAGCTGCCCAGATAGAAAATCCATCATGGCGGTAGTCCATCATGGCGGCAATCTATCGTGGAAGCGATCCATCATGGCCGCAATCTATCATGGCGCTCATCATCAGTACTTCGTGAAGATAAAATGAATTCTCTCCTCCTTTTTCCCCTTGGTAGAAAAAGCTACCAATCTCTCTCCTGCACTTGGCTTCCTCACTCAGATCTTGGTTCATATCCTCCTTGAGTTCCTTGAACATGTTTATAGCCGCTGTTTGGAAATCCTTTGTCCTGTGCATTAGCTAAGTTGCTTTCCTCAGAGAATCTTCCAGTGAGAGACCTCATTTCTGGGGGAGACATATCATTTTGGTCATTCGTATTGCTTGGGGTTTTGTGATTGTGCCTAGGCATTTGGATTTAGGTCATTGGTAGTGTTTCTAGGTGTGGGTATCTGGTCTCCCCTGTGTTGAATGATTGTTTGAATCTTTGTCAGGCTGTACACCTGCTGAATTGGGCTTGGTGCTCAGTCTTGGGGCCACTCTGTATTGAGGTTTGAATGGAGTGTCAGAAGTGGCATCAGCTTGGCTAGGAATAGGTGCAACTTCTGAACCTAACAAGGCAGCTCACACCTGTCTGTAACTCCAGTTCCAGGGCTTCTGACATCCTCACACAGACATACATTCAGGCAAAACACAATGTCCATAAAAATAAAGTGAGATATATATATATATATATATGGTGTTTGTATATTGTACATGTATGTATATTATACATATATGTATATATGTAATATGTATGTATACATACATATAAATATAAAACTTTCTGTCGACTTTTCTAAGTCTCTGCCTATCTCAGTCTCACTGGGTTTTACATGTCCTGGAGTTCTTGGTTGGAGTCCCTGGCATGCCAGTGCTGGGCAGAGTAGTGGATGGAGCAGCTGATAGGTAAGCAGGGAAGGGGCTGAATTAGGCAACCTAGTAGTAGTCCCAGGAGGAACTCCATGCTGCTCAGTACAGAACTGAGGTGGTGGATGAGCTAACTGCCAGGAAGTGGTCCATGCTGCCCAGTACAGAACTGAGGTGGTGGATGGGCTAACTGCCAGGAAGTGGTTCTCTATCCTGCATACGGGAAATCTCCCCACCAGGCCTTTGCTTCTAAAATACGGTGGGATTGAGAAATATTGACTTGCAGGTGGTAGTGGTGGGGAGCAGCAGCTAGAGGGACAGGGAGACAGATCTCTGTGAATTCAAGGCCAGCCTGGTCTATAGAGCGAGTTCCAGGACAGCCAGGGCTACACAGAAAAACCCTGTCTTAAAAACAGCAGCACATAAGAAATGCTGGTACAGTTCAGTAGTGCCTTCCTTCCTTCCTTCCTTCCATGTAAGTACACATGTACACTGTCGCTGTTGCTGTCTTCAGACACACCTGAAGAGGGCATCAGATCCTATTACAGATGGTTGTGAGCCACCATGTGGTTGCTGAGAATTGAACTCAGGACCTCTGGAAGAGCAGTCAGTGCTCTTAACCACTGAGCCATCTCTCCAGCCCCAGTAGTGCCCTTCTTAAACCCGACCTAGCTTCTTACAGATGAATCCTAAACTCCGTCCTGCAGCCTCAAGCCTGCCCTACCCACCCCTGACTGAGGCCAATGCTTCAGAGCCCCCTCCCCACCTGCGCCGTGTCACCCCAGCCACACTGGTACCCCAGCTCTGTCTCCACTCAAGGTCTTTGTCCATTTGTCTTAGTTTGCTTTTCCATTGCTTTGATAAAACACCGTGACCAAAAGCACCTTAGGGTTGAAAGAGCTTAGTTTGCTAGTATGTCTCAACTATAGATTATAACTGAGGGTTGCCAAGCCAAGAAAGCAACCAGGGCAGGAACCTAGATGAAGACACTAAAGCAGAGACCATGGAGTCAAATTCCTTACTGGCTTACTCCTCATAGCACGCTCAGTTTGCTTTATTATACAACCTGGGACCACCTGCCTATGGATGGTGCCGCCCATAGTGGACTGGGCTCTCCCACGTTTATCAGTCATCCACCAAGAAGATACCCCCCACAGACTTCCTTATGGGCCAAGCTGATGGATGTATTTTCTCAACTGTGAAATGAGAAATGCTCTTTCCAAACGCCAGCCTGTACCAAGTTGACAAAAAACTAACCAGAACCCATGTTGTTCTCTCTGCCTAGAACTTTCTTCCTGGCTTTTCTTCTGGACACCGTTCCTTACCCTCAGCTCCCAGTTAACATATCACCTCCTTTCCCAGAAGCCATGGCCACTTGCCCTACTGAACTGAAAATATAAACCTTGTTTGTCTCTATTTAGGCACCAGGCCTGATTTAAAAAAAAAAAAAAAAAAAAAAAAAAAAGAAGCCATAAGATAGCAGATCCAGGAATAAGTCCCAGAAACTAGGTCATAAGACAGCTCTAGGAACAGACCATAAAATTCAGAACAAGATCATAAAACCCCTTCCCAAAGAACAGCCTGGGGATAACCACAAAAATGGAGAAATAACTTGTCTCAGGATGGGCCATCTGCGCTGAGCAGCCCTATGTCACCCTACAGTTAAACATTCATGACATTAGAATGTATACTCCGACCACCTGTTACCCCTTAGAACCCGCCAATGAAATTGTAGATTACCTAATCCCTTTAGAGAGCACCCCCAGTTCCCTATAAGAAGGCCTGTGTGCCATTGTCTGGGGTCGACATTTTGGAGAATGGTTGACCCCCCAATGCTGGATGTTTCTGCAGAATAAACGCTCTTTGTCTCTGCATACTATCTGAGTCTGGGGTCTTCCTTTCAGACCCTTACACTATCTAAATAGTATCCTCTGCCTCTGTTGTTCATGGCTGTGTTTGGTAGACCTTTTCACGAGTTGGTCTTCCTGTAGCTTGGCAGTACAGATATGAAAGTGTTCTCTGAAGCAATCGGAAGCACAGGACAGTAGAACAGCTGGGATGAAGACGTTAGGGCGTGGTGCCATCATATGGCTCTAAAACATGGTCCTTGACTACAGCACCGTGAAGCAGGTGGACTGTTGAGACTCGTTTTGGTGGAGAAGCCATCAGGATCTGGCATCACCGTGGCTGTACCAATCAACTTAGACATCGGCAACATTCCCACATAATCTAGGTCCTTCCATCCAGCTCCCCTTTCCTCCTTACCCTGTACACACCAGACATGGCACTGCTCCAGGGAAAGAGGGAAGGTCCGAGAGTTGCTTTGGAAAAACATCTTTATTGTTCTTGTTAATAGTTGGGCCAAAGCCTCCTGTGACTAAGCTCTTCTTCCCCATGAGTGGTCCCTGTCTCAGGCCAACCCACAGGGCTGGAGCCAAACATTCCAACCGGGTGTGGTCCCTGCCATAATCCAGGGTGTTCATTCTCAAATGAGGGAGTACCCCAGCTGTGATCAGAGGGGAAGCCTGTGCCGTCTGTAGTCCCAAGTGGGAAGTGAGAAAATCTTAGGAAAGCGAGGTGACATTGGGGGTGTTGGCAGAACTAGGAAGAGGGGACTTCTCCTCCTGCTAGTCAAGTCAGAGAAGATTTAAGTTTGTTTTCAATGGTCAAATCTTGATTGTCCTCCACAGGCCCAAGTGGTAAAAGCTTGATCTCTGGATAGCACTGCTACAAGGTCCTGGCATAGGCTGGAGAGATGGCTCAGCGGTTAAGAGCACTGACTGCTCTTCCAGAGGTCCCTAGTTCAAATCCCAGCAACCACATGGTAGCTCACAACCATCTGGAATGGGAAAGGTCCTGGCACCTTTGTAAGGTCCCCAAGTCACTGGAGACATGCTCTAGAAAGGAATTGTGGCGCTTGCCCTTCATTCTTTCCTTTTGTTTCTTGGCTATGAGGTGAGTAGTTTTCTCTAGCATACATTTTTTTTTTTTCACCCTGACACGCAGGTGGCACACCAGAGGCCTGAAGGTCTGAGTTCCCCTATCTCAGGTTGGCACCTCCAGAGTTGTCAGCTATAAATAAACCTTTTCCACTCAGATAAATTATCTTGATTAGTCTTTCTTTCTTTCTTTCTTTCTTTCTTTCTTTCTTTCTTTCTTTCTACCTTTTAAGTAAAAACAAAATTGTGGGGCTGGAGAGGTGGCTCAGTGGTTAAAAGCACTGACTGTTCTTCCAGAGGTCCTGAGTTCGATTCCCAGCAACCACATGGTGTGGCTCACAACCATCTGTAATGGGATCCGATGCCCTCTTCTGGTGTGTCTGAGGGGAGCAATAGTATACATGAAATAAATAAAAAAATCTTTAAAAAAAAAAAAAAAGATTTATTTATTTATTTATTTTATATGAGTGCACTTTATTTATTTATTTATTTATTTTATATGAGTGTCTTCAGAGCAGTCAGAGTTCTTAACCGCTGAGCCATCTCTCCAGCCCTAAAATCGTTTTTTTTAAAAAATTGTGTACATGCGTGAGGGTCTGAGCATGTGAGTGCCAGTGCCTGTAGAAGCCAGAAGCATTGGATCCCCTGGAGCTAGAATTACAGGCAGTTGTGAACCAGCAATATGGAGACTGAGAGTCAAGCTCAGGCCTTCCACAAGATCAGTATACACTCTTAATCACTGGGCTACGTCTCCAGCCCTGGAGTTTTTTGTCTTTAAGTTATATGTATATGAATGTTTTACCTGAATGTATGTGTGTGCACTGCATGCATCTGGTACCCATGGAGACCTGAAGAGGGTACCGTATACTCCTGGAACTAGAGTTAAGGCCAGTAGTAAGTCACTGAGTGGGTGCTAGAAACCAATCCAGAGACCTCTTCAAGAAAAATAAAGGTTCTAAACCATTGAACCATCTCTCAGCCTCCTTTTTTGTTTGTTTGTTTGGTTGGTTGGTTTTTTGAGACAGGGTTTCTCTGTGTAGCCCTGGCTGTCCTGGAACTCACTCTGTAGACCAGGCTGGCCTCGAACTCAGAAATCCGCCTGCCTCTGCCTCCCACGTGCTGGGATTAAAGGCGTGCGCCACCACCATCCCACTCTCAGCCTCCTCTTAAAGTTTGTTTTTTTTTTCTTTTTCATCTTTTTTTGTGGCAGGATCTTGCTATGTATGGAACTAACTTGGAACTACCAATCCACCTGCCTCTGCCTCCTAAACACAGGTCTGCCCTCACCCCATCCACCCCATTCCACCCCGACCCCTTCCCCCGTGCCCAGACTGGATTGCTACACTAGTCAAGTGTCAAAGGTTAGGTTATGGAAAACTGTGATTCACAATGCTTCCGAACATGTGTAGTTTCCCCTAGGGCTTTAGAAAGTTCTTGAGAAAAGGCTTACCTGGGATAGACAGGCATGTGTTCCCCCTCTTTGCAACTGCTTAACTCCTATCTGGTCTGAGTCTGATAAGGAGAATCTTGATTCTAGGGACTGTCTCACTGCAGAGCTGATCTTTACAGCAGGAGAGATCGCTGAAGGTCACAGAGCCCAGCCAGGATCCAGGAGACCAAGGGTGTCAGAGGAGTGGGTCCTCAAATGGACAGTGGTGCAGCACAGCCAGGTAGCTCTCCAATAGTGGAAACAGATGCCAGATAGCAAACTCCATTCCTAGGACACAAGAAGATGACGACATGTTAGGTTCAACTCAGAAAACAGGCGAGATATCCAAAGAGTAAGAGAGATGGCAAGGCTGTGCATCTAGTGAGGCCGGCCATGGAGGAGGAAGAGAAGCCAGAGGCAGTAGCCATGGTTTTCCAAAGGAAACTGATGCTTTTCAAGCCACCGTGGGGTGTCAATCAAAAAAAAGAAGAAGAAAGACCATCGAGCCAGATCATCATGGCCAAATTAAAGCAAGCAATTAATTAGACTACATTTTTTATTCCCGTACAAGGGCAGCCTCTCCCTAAGGCGGGTTCAAGAGGTCAGCATTGGCTGTGAGGAAGACAAGGTTTTCATACTTGGGTAGGGGGTTCACAAATGGAGGATTTGGAGGGCAGAACAGGTGGGGTTGCAGAAGCCGTCCATAAGCATAACAAGTTAGTCCTTCCTAAAACAAAGACATGATTGAAGATGGGCATAACCAGGTGGTGGTAACAACATAGTCCCAGGTGGTTATAGTTCCTTTTGAAACAAAGGTGGGGTTTTCGAGATGGTCATAAACAACTTTTTGAAACAAAGACACCATTGCCATCCCTGGAACAGGCAGAACAGAAGCCTGGAACAAAACAGAGCTTTGTAGTCAAGGTTACAGGTGGGGCATAGCTCAATCCTCCAGAAACAGGTGTTCAATCATAAACAGGAATGAACCGAGTTTGTCTTTACTTAGTCTTAAAAGATGGCTTTCAAGTCCAAAATGGAGGCAGGCTGGTTCTTCAGAAGACAAAGTAGCCAAGTCCAGAGCTACATCCTATGGAAGTCAGGTAATTTAGTCAGGGTTTCTATTACTGCAACAGAACTGATCAAAAAGCAAGTTAAGGAGGAAAGGTGTAAAATGAAGGCAGTGAGTTATTCTGCCGACTGTATTTCTTTACTTCTGCTAGTCCTTAATAACGACATAGAGAAACCAAGATTTATTCCAAGCTGCACCTCAATACCTGGGCAGTTAAATGATCTACCTTAACCCCCTATGCTAATCTGGCTACCTCCCAGCCAAATTTTCATGAGACTTGCATTTTAGTATTGGTTTGGCTCCTTAGACTTCAGGTGTGTTCTTTCCCATGGTGTCTTCTCAGATCCCCTCCACATGGCTCCAATTCCCACCATTCCTCACTCCTCTCTCTCCCTCCCTCCTTACCCCTGGCTGGCAGAAGGTTCCCCCTATTTTTTCTTCTGCCGCCATTGGGCGATCAGTATTTATTGACAAAGCAAAGAATAAATAGTAAGAACTGTTTACACAAACTTGAGATCGATTCTTGACATAAACATTACAATGTCATGTCTGGATTAGAACAAGTTAGGAGGACAAAGAAACCAGCATTTGATAATACAAGGACAACCTTTACACAGTGCACAAAAATATTGTGCCTATAGAAAGAATTTGTTTGGCTTACACTTCCAGATTACAGTCCATCTTTGGAGGAAGTCAGGACAGGAACTCAAACAGGGCAGGAACCTGGAGGCAGGAGCTGATGCAGAGGCCATGGAGGGGTGCTGCTTACTGCCGTACATCCCATGGTTTACTCAGTCTGCTTTCTTATAGAACTCAGGACACCAGCCCAGAGATGGCTCCACCCACGATGGGCTGGGCCCTCCCCCCTTGATCACTAATTGAGAAAATGCCTTACAGCTGGCCCTCATGGAGATTTTTCTCAACAGAGACTCCTTCCTCTCTGATGACTCGAACTGTGTCAAGTTGACACACAAAACAATCCAGCACACCAAGCAAATCCAGGTTTTAAAAAAAAAAAAATCTTACTTTTCCCTTAAGAGCTGTTTGGCTTACTTGGATGCAAACATTGTATCAAGGGACCATTGTCCCTCCATCTGTGAAAAGGGCTTAATTACATCAAGTTTTGCAAATTGCAAAAGTCAAATTCGAATTGGGCATGGTGGGCCGTAGTTTACATTCCAACACTCAGGAGGCAGAAGCAGGAGGGATTCTTTAGCGTTCAAGGCCATTCTGGTCCGCACAGTGAGACCCTGTCTCAAAAAAAGAAAGAAAGAAAGAAAGAAAGAAAGAAAGAAAGAAAGAAAGAAAGAAAGAAAGAAAGAAAAGGAGGAGGAGGAGGAGGAGGAGGAGGAGGAGGAGGAGGAGGCTGGGCAGTGGCGGTGCATGCCTTTAATCTCAGCACTCGGGAGGCAGAGGCAGGCGGATTTCTGAGTTCGAGGCCAGCCTGGTCTACAGAGTGAGTTCCAGGACAGCCAGGGCTACACAGAGAAACCCTGTCTCAAAAAACCAAAAGAGGAAGAGGAGGAGGAGGAGGAGGAGGAGGAAGCCAGGAAAAGAAGAAAAAAGTTAAATAAGAAAACCGTATAAACTCCATGTGAGTTGCGTGTTGTGTACCTCCCCACCCCACCCCCACCCGTTGCAGGAGGATTAGACCCTGGCCGGGAAACACTCATTTTTTCAATTTCGTGCCTGCCTTTTCTTCTAGCATTTTCCTAGATCTGCTGGATGGCGTGGGCACTGGTGGGATGTTTTAGCTTCTGACCCCCTGGGAAAGGTCATGCCTTGATTCAGAAGTGCCCCATTGGAGACCTTTATGCTCCCAACCCCCTGCAGATCCCCACTTTGGGAAAAGAGTGGTACCAAAAGTTAGACCCATCCAGCCTGAGTCAGCAGGATGCTAAGGAAGCAGGTGCGCTGCTGCCTTGCTTACTCTCTACTGTCTCCTAGGCTGGAGCTTCTCAGCTATCTGCGTTTCAAATAGAATAGGTTGAGCAGAGAAGGCCAGTTCAATTTTGGATACCCCAAAGAGTCAGCTCCTACAAGTAGGGCCTCCTGCCTAGGCAAGGAGCAAGGAGCGGGGTAGAGACCTAGGAGAAAGATCAACTGCCACTTTGCAAACTCTGCAGGCCAGCTGTTTTCCACGAGTGACCCCAGGTAAAGGTGTGTGGGATAGCCCATTTCTGTGTACAGTTGGGGGCAGAAGCCCTCTGCGCGTGAACTGGGGAGAGGTGCTTGGGACCAGGTTGAAATGGAGATCTAACCTATTAACTGCGCTCTCTGTGCGCATCACCCAGT
>JADRCH010000137.1:685298-709246 GCA_019843965.1 Rhynchomys soricoides
ACTACCCATGCTGCTGTGGGTGGCCACTGAATTTCACAGGAGATGGAGACAGACGGAATCCATAAATACAACCTGCTCAAGTTAGCAGGTCCTTTAAGTTGGTGCTACTGTAGCAAGAGCCAATCTGGAGCTTCTATAGGTTTCGATATAGGGACCCGGGCTCCCATGCCTCCTGCCTATGAGAGGAAAAGAGACTGGTATGTAAGTCATGTCATGCCATGCCGCACACCCCCTCCCCCCACTCACACACACACACTCTCCGTTGGAAGAAAGGTTCACAGCTGTGTAATGAAGAAACCACTGGCAGTGGAGTGGACTTCAACAGAGGCTACTAAGTCCCCTCAGAAAGAAATCCCAAATTCCCTGCTCTCTCAGGTTCCTTACAATGTGTTTACCACACGCATGTCCCGGGGTGTCACCCACTGGTACAAAACAAGTTTGTCTTTTAGTTCAGCTGCTTGCTGAGATTAGAACTGGGTGGCCGCTGGCCCCAGACAGGACAATGTCATGGCAGGCCTGCTGTTTAAACCTCACCTCTGTTTTTAGTCTGGGCATTTTGCATGCCCCTCTGGTTTGATCAGTTACTCTAAGCCGTAGTTGCCCATCACCAGTGATGACCCGCACAGGCAGCTTGCTCAAATGATTCTTGCTGAAGGGTGGTTAGGCAGGCTGGGTGAGTTGACTGTCTTGATCTGCAGCATGCCGGGAGTGAGTGAGTCAAAACGGAGTAGAAAGTAAAATCGCAATCCCTGTGTTGCCTGGAGGAAAAGCTTCAGGGCAGAACGCCAGGCAGGGCGTGAGCAGGGCTGTGCCCACAGGCCCCAAAGCTTGGGGGAAGTCCAGCTTCAAGGTCCTCAGCAGCTCTCTGCGGGCGTTGGCAGCTTTACCCTGGGTTTGCAGGCTCACTGCATGCACTTTATTCGGTGGCCAAGATCTGGCGCAGGGCCTGGAAGAGGCTTCGAAACGGTGAAGTCGCAGCGCCCCCTGGCGGTGCACGACCGCAATAGCGATCAGAGCTGGGACTGTAGAGCGAAAGTGTTCCTCACCCACCCAGCAAGACTCCCACGAGGGTCTGGAGTTTGTCTGGAAGGGATCAGTCTCCGCTGCGTCCTTCCCCCCGCCCCCCTGTCACGTTCACCCACGTGTGCCTAAAATGAGGCCAAAGGGCCCGCAAAGAGCAGAAGACAGTCTTTAGTGCTGGCTGCAGATTCATTTCAAACCACAGTAAAAGGTTAAGGGTCTAGTGGTAAAACTCAGCCAGATTGGGATCAGATGAGTCTTAAAGCTGGTCAGCAGTTTTCCCATAACAATCTTACGTAAGTTAAAACATGAAACTCACCAGATCCCTCTACCAAGGGCAGACACTCAACTCCCATAACCCACACTCAGCTTGTGGGCTTGTCCATTTACTCTGAGCTCGGAGGATGTGCTACGCTTGACTTCTTCTGATGCCTTCAGTTGTCGCCAAGCAGGTGTGTGTAGCCCTTCCCACCGGCTCCCACGCCTGCCTGCCCCTCTGTCACCCTCACAGCTGCTACAAAGATCGTTGACAAATTCCATCACGTCAAGTTCTAAAAGCTTTTTTAAAAAAGATTTATTTTACTTGAGTGTGTGTGTGTGTGTGTGTGTGTGTGAGTGAGTGTTACCTGCAGCATCCCTAAAAGTCAGGAGAAGTCGTTGGGTCCCTTGGAATTACAGTACAGATGATCGTGAACCACCGTATGGGTACTGGGAACTAGACCCTGGTCCTCTACAAGAGCAGCCAGTGCTCTGAACCGCTGAGCCATCTCTCTAGTCCAGATTAGAAGTTTCTTACTCAGAAAGCTGAGGCTGAAGTTATTTCAAATTCTAAGTCCATGAGAACCACAGAACGGGGTCAAGGCCAGCCTTAAAGACTTAGTGAGACCCTGCCTCAAAATTTAAAAAGCCAAAAATAGATGAATAGCAAGAGATTCTAGTTTATTATGAGGGAGGACCTGAGTTCTATCCCCATGGCTGCATTAAACCAAAGTGTCACCTGGCGTGTCCCCTGGTCGCTCTCCAGCCTTCATTGAGTTTCTGTCCTCCTCACCCATGCCTCAGTCACAGCTGTGGCACTGGAGACATCTTCTCACCTGCAGAGCTGATGTATGTTGTTCTCTGTTATGCTGGGGATGGAACCTATGGCCTCTTGAGTGCCAGGCAGGGGCTCTGCCACTGAAGCACCATTGCTTATGTTTATGCAGCCAGCTGTTTCTATTTATCCTTCAGGCTCAGCTTGGATGCTCCTTCTGAGACCCCAGGGTCAAAGCTGTTCTTTCTTAGTGTGTTGCTAACACAGACATTTATGCGTTTACTGCAAGGTGACCTTCGGAAGAGTGAGAAGAATTTGCTCATTGGCGGGTCTTCAGCATCAAGCGCAGGGCCCGGATAGAGTGGCTAGTCAGTCTATGCATGTTATATTATAGAAATGGTCCTATCAGAGGGCTGTTCTAAGCTTACAGAGGTTTTGTTTTCATCCCCTGTCACACAGACAACAGGAGAACCTTCAGTTCCTTGGTAAATTTATTATCTGGAAGAAGACAGAATGGAACAGGCTGACAAGAAGATTCTGGAATAGGTTTTCGGAGAGATTTCTGTAGAGTGGGACTACTTAAGAATATCTAAAGAGAGCTGGAGAGATGGCTCAGGGGCTAAGAGCACTGATTGCTCTTCTGGAGGTCCTGAGTTCAAATCCCAGCAACCAAATGGTGGCTCACAACCATCTGTAATGGGATTTGATGCCCTCTTCTGGTGTGTCTGAAGACAGCTACAGTGTACTCATATACATTAAGGAAATTAACTAATTAATTAATAAAGAATATCCGAAGAACATGGGCAATAGTGACAGTTGAAAGAAATCTCACTGGGGGAGGGGAATAGGTGTGGTGGCACATGCTTTTAGTTCCAGCACTCGGGAGGCAGAGGCAGGGGGATCTCCGTGAATTCGAGATCAGCCTGGTCTACAGTGAGAGTTCCAGGACAGCCAGGGCTCCAGTGAACAACCCAGTCTCAAAAACAACAACAACAACAAAGAAAGAAAGAAAAAGAAAAGAAAAGAAAAGAAAAATTTAGTTTCTTTTTAAAGGGACAGAAAAGAAAATCACCAGTGGAAGATTGTATTTATTTGTGTGTGTGTGTGTGTGTGAGAGAGAGACAGAGACAGAGACAGAGATACACAGAGACATAGAGACACACAGGGAGACGAAGATGGAGACAGAGACAGAGAGGGAGAGACAGAGAGAGACAGAGACAGAGAGGGAGAGACAGAGAGAGACAGAGACACAGAGACACACAGAGAGACAGAGACAGAACTAGGGCAGAGGGCAGAGAGGACAATGGTAGAGTTGGCTCAGCGATGTACTAGCTGGCCTAAAAGCTTCCTATGAGTTCTCTTATCTCCATGTCCACCTCTTGGTAGGAGAGCAGGGGTTACAGATATGCAGCAACCAGGCTAGCCTGAACTCACAGAGACCCCTTGCCTCTGCCTCCTAGGTGCAGGGATTAAAGGCGTGCCTTCCTGCACATGGTCCTGCATCCAGTACTTTCATCCAGTACAACCCAGGATTGACTTCAGGGTTTCAGGGTCATACAGCCAGCTGGCTTCTTAAAAAACAAAAACAAACCCCCAAAACCTGCTAAGCCGACACCTGCCAGAAAGTTTTATTGATTTGTTTATTTTATAAAAGTTCTCTCAACTGGGCAAGAGAACAGATAAACCAATCTTTTTTCCCCTCTAAAGATAGATTTGGGGGGTTGATCAGGAAAGTAGATGGGGTCATGGGGGTCTCAGCAGTCTTCAGGCCACCAAGATCCACAGTACACAGAAGGTGCCGCTGGCCAGGCACTGTACACAGAGGGTGCTGCTGGCCAGGCAGTGTTCAATGAGGCAACACTCTTAGTCCTTTTGGCCAGGTTTGTAGACTTTACTGTGCCTGTGTATAAGGTTTTGAGCTTGACTGCTTCATGTGTTTTAAGGTCTCAGTTAAAATTCTGGAGAAAGGCCCTTCCCAGACCCCCATGCAACTTGTTATTTCTACACTACCTGAAAGGGCTGGCGACACAGAGATGGCAAGAACGGTCTCCTGCAGCCAAGAAAATGGAGACCAACATTTACATTCTGGTTTTTAAAACAATCATGCTGGAATGGATGGATTCAGTCAGAGTATATTGGGGCTGCTCCGGGCAGAGAGCCTGCAAGGCAGCTGGGGTCATGGATTGCATTGCCTGCATATCAAACAAACAAGAAGAGACTCCCTGTGTACTCAAGGCTAGCCTTGAACTGCCTTCCTCCCACTCCGGCCTCCTGAGGATGACTGGTCTGCTCTGTCATGTCATGTTGGGAAAACAATTTTGAAAGTAAACTACAGGGCTGGAGAGGTGGCTCAGAGGTTAAGAGCACTGACTGCTCTTCCAGAGGTCCTGAGTTCAATTCCCAGCAGCCACATGATGGCTCACAACCATCTGTAATGGGATCTGATGCTCTCTTCTGGTGTTTCTGAGGACAGTGACAGTGTACTCATATAAATAATAAATAAAAAAATTTGAAAAAGCCAGGTAGTGATGGCGCCCGCCTTTAATCCCAGCACTTGGGAGGCAAAGGCAGGTGGATTTCTGAGTTCAAGGCCAGCCTGGTCTACAGAGTGAGTTCCAGGACAGCCAGGGCTACAGAGAAACCCTGTCTGGAAAAACCAAAAGATAAAAATAAAATAAATTTGAAAAAAAGAAAGAAAGAAAGAAAGAAAGTGAACTACCTTCTCACTATGATGTAGATAAAACAGGAGGCTGAGCAAGATTTGTTAAGGTCACATTGTTCTTCAGTGCCCTGAGTCTGACCTCCAAGTGGGCCATGGCAGGAAGCCCATGTCCCACCCGCCCCCCCCAAAAAAAGACAGCAGGGTGTGCTCTCAGGTTTCCTTTGTAATCTTTAGGAAGTGATCACTGTAGGAAAAATAGAGAGAATTTCATCATTTCATTTGCTACACGCTGTCAGTATTTTTTCCTGTGTTATTTTCCAAACTCTTAAATTGCTATATCCAAATGATAGGAAGTGAAGAGACTGTCCAGCAGTTAAGAGTACCTGATGGTCTTACAGAAAACTTAGGTTCTGTTCCTAGCACCCACGTGGTATAGCTCACAACCACCTGTAGCTCCAGGTCTAGGGGATTCAATGACCTCTTCTGGCCTCTGTAGGAAGGGTTTGCATAAATACATGCAGGTAAAACTTTAATACATATAGAATAAAAATAAATAAGTCTTATTAAAAATCAGCTGCATCATATGGATCTAATTTTGAAACAGTGTCTCACTCTGTTGTGCAGGCAGACTCGGAACTCTTAATCTTCCTGTCTCAGCTCTTCACCTTAAGTGGTGGAATGACAGCTAGTCCTTCAGCTTAAGAGTCCATGTACAAAGTCACTTGCAGGAATTTTTCTTTGCTCCCGTCTAATATCTAAAGCCTGTTTTTATTGGGGATATTTGTAAGATGTCCTCACCTGACCCGAGACACCTTCACAGCAGAAAGCGCATTTGACTCATCTTTGTGATGGCCAGCCAGCATCTATTCTGGCAAACAGTAGGCGTTAGATTAAATACCTCATGAGCAAGGGCGTGGAGAGATGAATTCAAAACTCAGGATTTAGCTTCTGGAGGGCAGGAGGACTCATCAACAGTCTTACCCAGACGTGGACACTGTGACCAGCGTGGCAAGACATGCCCATGGCTGCAATCGTGGCATGACTGCGTATGGGTGACCAACTACTTTCTAAGGAAGAAACACATGCCTGGTATTATAAATCTGGCCCAGAACACATGGCTGGGGAGTTTACAGGACCCGGGGGTGAACCTATTGCTATTATTTGCTAAATGGATACAGCATCATATTACCCTCTGTAGTGGCTATTTCTGATTGTCAGCTTGACTCTATCTGGAGTGAACTACAATCCAGAATTGGAGGGCTCACCTGTGATCTAGATCTTGAGTCTGGAAGACACAAGTTTCAGGTGTGGTGGTCCGCACACCTCTGATCATGGCCACACCTGCTGCTGGAGACCTACATAAGGACATTGGAAGGAGGAAGATTCACTCTTCTTCGCCTGCTTGCCTTGTGGGACTGAGCAACTGCTAGATCCTCGGGTTTTCATTCACAACTGCTGCTGATCATTGTTGGGGAGTTGGACTACAGACTGTAAGTCATCAACCAATTCCCTTACTATATAGAGACGACCCATAAGTTCTGTGACTCTAGAGAACCCTGACTAATACACCCTCCAAATTCTTGTCTCTCTACCCCATAACTTCCAGACTTCATCAGAGAAGTTTCTTTATGCAGTGGTCAGTGGTTAGTGCTGGAACTCACAGCTAGTCAGAGCACAGGGAAAAAGCATCAGCGGACTATTCAGTTGTGAATAGAGCCTCTACACCACATGCCCCCTCGCCAAGGCTCAGGGACCATCACAGGAGTGGAAAGATCGTAAGAGACAGAGGTCAGGGAGCACTGGAGGGAAACTGTGCCATTTGGAGACAAGTGAACCACTGCGGTCATGAGCTCACAGCAGCTGTAGCTGCCTGCACAGGATCAAGCCAGTCAACACTCCATAGCGGAGTGGGGGATGGGCACCTGAGCCCCCATCCCCAGCTGGGGGATCTCCATGGCTTCTGGGGGAGGAAGAGCCAGTTTTAGGGGAGGGGGAGCCACTTTTCTTTAAGGATGTAACCCCACATAGGCTGTCCACACTCCAGTGGACAGTCCCTACCCATGAGTATATAGACCACCAAAATCAGATTCTGTAGGCTTAAAAGAGGGAGACAGAGTTGGCAGGGAGTGGGATTCAGGTTAGAGAAGGAGGAGCAGTGGGGGAGTATGTGTCTGAATACGATCAAAATGCAGTATATGTGTGTATGAAATTATCAAAGGATTAATAAAATTAAAAAATTAAAAAATTAAAATATGCCCTAAATCAAGAATACAAATGAACAAGTGCTAAGCCCTCATGATTTCACACAAAGAGGGACATTTTGCAACAGACAGCTTCCAATCCTTCTTGCCTAGGCTGGTCTGCAGCTTCTGATCTTTTTCTTTCAGAATGCTGCATGCTGGGATTACGCTCATGTGCCACCATGCCCAACTGCCTGGCCTTCTCTTTCTTTCTTTCTTTCTTTCTTTCTTTCTTTCTTTCTTTCTTTCTTGTTTTTCGAGACAGGGTTTCTGTGTAGCCCTGGCTGTCCTGGAACTCACTCTGTAGACCTGCTGGCCTCGAACTCAGAGATCTGCCTGCCTCTGCCTCCCGAGTGCTGGGATTAAAGTGTGCGCCACCACAGCCCTGGCTGACCCAGAACCTCCACACCACCCATGTAGACTTACCTGAACTCATGGAGATCCTCCTGCCTCAATTTTCTGAGTGCTGGGCCTAAAGTCATGTGCCACGATGCCAGATTAATCTATTTCACTCTCTTTTAGTTTCTTTCTGTAATACTGAATTATGTGATATAAATATCTTACCTATTTAAGGCTACGTTTTTTGTCCTATAACCCAAAGCTGGCCCTGGGTGATTTTGATTCTGTGTGAACCAACTCAATGCACAAAACCTTTGAAATCTCTTTATTCTCTGCCACTGAATAAACTCCAGATCTTTCTGGGTACCCTTCTCATACACTACAGGGACAGCTCAGGTCATTAGCTGGCGAGAAAACAGATGCTGCATTCTTAGCTTATGCTAGGGAGTGTGAACGAAGAAGACATTGCAAAATGGCACCCTGACCCTGAAGAAGTTTGAGGTGTGGTTTGCTGAGTGGCGACAGCACAGTGCATGCTCCCTTTGTGACATAATTACTCCTGTCACCGGGGTCATGAGTATCCCTCACTTCTGTGCAAGGCCTTGTCACAAGGCACAGCGGGTAGCCTGAATGCTCCAGGCCGCCATGCCCCAGGACTCTGTAGGGAAATCCTCCATTTCTCTACCGTTGGCTCCTGTCTCTTCAGGGTTAGGCTGGTCAGCCTCCTTCATTTTCAAGAGGACTGACTGGAGGGCTCTGACAGCCCTGGTGTCAACAGTTGCATGCTGCCTGAGGTTAGCCGTTGTTATGTTTCCTTCTGAGAATGTTGAAAATAAGCTGCAGGAACGAGGCCCATGTTCTTCCCAGGAAACATTTACCCATGTTTTTCTTTAGGAAGGATTTTTCTTTCCACGCAGTGTTAGGAAAACAGGGCAAACACTGTGCTTTCAAAGCCCCACATACCACCATCAACCCTTCAGATGGGGATAGAGGACTTTTCTTATTGCCACCATTTTGCCTTAACTCGGGACATGTGCCTCATGTGAGGTCTGAAAGATTCTTTGCTGGCTGCTATCACAGGGCTAATGCCCCTCCCACAAGGCCAACATTAATGTTAACAGGACAAAGGAAGTGGCTCAAAAGTGAATGGAAGAGAAAGAGGAGGGTGGAAGGGGAGAGGGAGGAGGGTGGAGGAGAAGAGGGAGAGGGGTTGAAGGGGAGGGGAGAGGGAGGAGGGTGGAGAGGGAGAGGGAGGAGGGTGGAGAAGAGGGAAGAGGTTGGAAGGGGAGGGGAGAGGGAGGAGGGTGGAGAGGGAGAGGGAGGAGGGTGGAGAGGGAGAGAGAGGAGGGTGGAAGGGGAGAAGGAGGAGGGTGGAGAGGGAGAGGGAGGAGGGTGGAGAGGGAGAGGGAGGAGGGTGGAAGGGGAGAGGGAGGAGGGTGGAGGGGAAGAAGGAGGAGGGTAAGGGAGAGGGCAAAGGGTGAAGGGCGAGAGGGAGGAGGGTGAGTCAGAGGTCAAGTATAGGTTGCTGTCTCAGCAGCTGGCAGCCTGTGTTACAGTGACCTTATAGTGCCATTCCATGGGTCCCTTTGTGTCCTCTGTGGAAACTTCCTTTCCTCAAGAGATTTTAATTTCCTAAAAAAATTTTTTTCAATTATTATTTTACTTTGTTGTAGGCGGGATGTTTTGCCTGTCTGTGCACCACTTGCATATCTGATGATTATGGAAGCCAGAAGGGGGTGTCAGATCCCCTGGAACTGAAGCTGCACAAGGGGGTGTCAGACCCCTGGAACTGAAGCTGCACAAGGGGTTGTCAGATCCCCTGGAACTGAAGCTGCAGACTACCGTGAGCCACCTGCTTGCGTGAATGGCCCTCTGTAAGAGCAGCAAGTGCTCCTAACTGCTGAGTCTCTTCAGCCCCCTCCACTGCCTTTAAATGCTGCTAGTTCCAAGTATCTTACTTTGTCTACTTCCCTCTTCCCTACCACTGTCCTCCCTCACCCCTTCTACCCTCCTCCCTCTTCCCTACCACCGTCCTCCCTCTCCCCTACCACCGTCCTCCCTCTCCCCTTCTACCCTCCTCCCTCTTCCCTTCCATCCTCCTCCCTCTTCCCTACCACCGTCCTCCCTCTCCCCTTCTACCCTCCTCCCTCTCCCCTTCTACCCTCCTCCCTCTCCCCTTCTACCCTCTTCCCTCTTCCCTACCACCGTCCTCCCTCTTCCCTACCACCGTCCTCCCTCTCCCCTTCCACCCTCCTCCTTCTCTTCCATTCACGTTTGGGCCACTTCCTTTGTCCTGTCAACATTAACGGTGGCCTTGTAGGAGGGGGATAGTCATCTTGTCTGTGGACAATGCTTCTCTAGACTGTATCCCCATTCATTTCATGAGGGTCTTTCATGTTTTTCTTGACTCTTTCCTCTGGTCAAAGAGCATGAGCTGCTGCTCATTGGGCGGGTTCTCAGTATTAATCCTGTCATCCAGTGAGGAGTTATAGATGTTCACTATCTCTGTGAGTTCTAAACTAGTAGATGGCTTGGAAGCTGAAATGCCAGGCTCAATCCATTGCTTCGGTCTCTGATGAGAACCTTAAGGTAGACGGAATCATGGTGCAGAGCCAGAGAAAGAGAGGGGTGAGGCTCATCACCTCTTGCAAGGAGTAAGAGTCCCTCCCATAGAAACACCTCTGCATCTTAAAACTTGAGGCATGTTCAGCCATGAGCAAATTAGAGCTGATCTGAGATTTCAGCCATCCTCGTAGAGAATGCTTATCACAGAGAACACAAATGAGGACCAGGATTAATGACGTGTGCCTTTAATCCCAGTGCTCGGGAAGTAGAGGCAGATGGATCTCTGAGTTCAAGGCAAGCTCCTGGTCTACACAGTGAGTTTCTGCAGGACAGCCAGGGCTACACAGAGAGACCCTGTGGGGGAGAGAGAGAGAGAGAGAGAGAAAGAGAGAGAGAGAGAGAGAGAGAGAGAGAGAGAACACAAACGTGAGACCAGAGGGATGTCTTAGTAGCTAAGAGCTCTTGTAACAAAACAGCTGTCTCTTAAATACCCATGGTGCCATCTCTGAGGAGGATGGAGACAGGGTCACTGAGGCTTGCTGGGTTTTAGCCCTGGGTTCAAAGAAAGACCCTGATTCAAAGAAACAGGTAGAGAGAAATAAAGAACAACACCTGACACCCTCTTTTGCCCCCTGCAAGCATGCACAGAAGCATGCACCTACAGATGTGCACATACACCAGATACTCACATGCACAAACATAACGAAAGAAGGAAGGAAGGAAGGAAGGAAGGAAGGAAGAAAGAAAGGAAGGAAGGAAGGAAGAAAGAAAACTTTTGATGGGGAACAGAACTCATTCTGTAGACCAGGCTGGCCTTGAGCTCACGAAGATCCACCTGCCTCTGCCTCCCAAAGGTGTGCACCACTATTGCCTGGCTTAAATAAATAATGAATCCTTTTAAAAAAGAAAACACATGACAAACAATGCTGGCAGGACTGTTCTTGGCTGGCCACCATAACTGGACAGCAAGACAACACACGCTCGATTTTTATATCAGAGCCATTAAACTAGAGAGGATTTGAAAATTTCCATCATGCCAGAGATGTTACACAGGTCGCTGGGAGAGGAAAGTCATAGTTAGCTTACCTATCTGAGGGCCTTGAGTGGTTTTCTACTCACTCGCCAGGAAGATGTGCCTGTTCATTGGTGCCATAGTGAGATGGCTGTTCTCGGGGTAACCACTTTCTGAGTAGACTTACAGTCTGCTCCACAGGAGGAAACTCATGTCTGCTGCTGTAAAATTGGTCGAAAAGCTGAAACCAGGAAGATCCTAGGCTCTGTTAGAGGAGTCACTATTGCTATGTGGCAGGGCTGTGTCTGTTAAATTACCTACACATACGTGTGTTCGCGCCCATAGGTAAGTACTGCTTTCAGCTTTGGTCGGTGATGCTTCTTTCTGCAGTGGGATGCTGCCATTGGGCTCATGATGCATGCATGGTAGCTATGGTGACTGATACCAGACCTCCACAGGACTGGGCCTATCAGCATCTTTCTAGGGGGGGTGGGAGCTCATGAGGCTCCGCCCCTTCCCGAGGAACCATTGGCAGCTAATGTTTCTCCTAAGGGTCAGAGAGGCAGTTTTCTTCAGCGTTGTGGTCACTGGTAAGTTGGCCACTTCTCTGTAAGTAACGCCTCATCCATTTAAGCAGCTACCCTGATTAAAATCATGGGGATGGAGACATGGCTCAGTGGTTAGGAACCCTGGCTGCTCTTCCAGAGAGCTCAGGTTCAATTATGGTGACTCACCAATTCCAGGAGATGTGACGCCCGCTTCTGGCCTCCTTGGGCGCTTGGCATGCAGGTGATTCGCAAACATCCACGCAGGGTAAACACCCACACATACAAAATAAATGAGTAAATACAATCTCAAAAATAATCTTTAATTGTTGGGACACACACACACACTGACATCTCAAAGGAGCATAAAACCCCTTTAAGTGGAGAACCCGATCGACTGAAGGGAGAATAGGAAGACCTTTCTGGTGACAGTCGGATAACCTCTGCGCTCCAGCACTCCATATTCATTGACTCTAAAGAGCACCGAAGTCACCCATGGACACAGCTAAACTAGACTTCTGATCTCCACCCTAACACAACACCTACCAAAACAAAATCTTTGAAGAGGGGTTAGTTTAAGAGGTGAGGGGGTGTGGTTCAGCATCTGTGGACCTCCAGATTCTATGCCTCCCACCCAAAAGTAAAATCAGAGTTTTAACATACCTGCTTGGGGGATCCGTTTCGGCACCAGAAGGCGGCCAAACGGTAAGCGTCTTCTACAGACCCAGTCTCCTTCCCTGGCTGTCCCTCGGTCACAAGGGCAGCAGCTTGGTTAGTCACTCCATGACCTGTCTTGCCACTGCCTAACCTGTGCTTCAGGCTGCCTTGTGAGACGTACTAGGAAAGGCTGACTCACTCCAAGAGCTTTGAAACCTGCAGATATGAGGTGGTGCCAAGCCCTCACTGTTCTTACCGGCACACCAAAGATAGCGCTCTTTGAGGAAGTCATGGCCACAGCTACATTGTCCACATGTCTGTCTTCAGTGACTGACCCCATAGCTCATTGTTGTCTGAGAATCACAAAGCAAAGCATTTCTTCCATAGTGTTTCTTCCTGGGATCTGCCCAGAACCTAGTGTTGAGTTTAATGCTATGGCTAGTCCCTGTGGACCTTAAATGCTCCTCAGTGGATCTGGCAGCAAGTCAGCATACCGCGCCTTTGCCAGGCGGCCAAAAGTCTCGGCGGGGCCAGTGGCTTTTATCCTGCAGATACCGAATTTCACATCTATCAATATTATCAGCTGGAATATTGTCACTTTTATAAATGAGAACTGATTGACCATAAATCATTCTCTGAGCAGGTCACCATCAGGAGAAAGTGGCCATTCAGTTTACAAGCTAGCCAGCCAGGTGTATCTGTTCACTCAGCCAGCAAATCTGGCAGGGAGAGAGAGAACCCTCCTGTTCATTCATTCTCCTGCAGAACACACACGGCCGGGACAGAGGCAATGGTCTGTGATTTCCTTAGAGCCATGGAATGGAAGCTACTCATAACTAAGACAGTGGTTCTCACCCTTCCTAATGCTATGACCCTTTAATACAGTTCCTCATGTGGTGGGGACCCCAACCCTAAAATTATTTATAGTGCTACTTCATAACCGCAATTTTGTTGTTGTTATGAACTTTAATGTAAATTCTTATGTTTTCCAAGGGGGGGGCATGACCCACAGGTTGAGAACCTCTGATTTAGAAGCTGAGGAACTTCAGGATGTGTTGCTATGGAGTCTTCCTTCCCCCACTCCTCCCACCCTTTCCTCAACCACGTAGAAAAAGTATCCCTGGGATCTGGTTCAAATTTTTCAAGTTGAGATGAAGTTTTATGACTGAAATATGACATAGATCCCCTTGTTGAGTACTTAATAAACCACTAGGATGTCTGTGATATTCCCCCAGTATGTGGAGAGATGGCTTAGTGGTTAAGAGTACTGACTGTTCTTCTAGAGGTCCTGAGTTCGATTCCCAGCACTCACATGGTGACTCACAACCATCTGTAATTTGATATCACACCCTTTTCTGGTGTCTCTGAAGACAGTGACAATGTACTCACATATATAAAATAAACAAATTTTTTTTTTTAAAAAAAGACCTCATTACTGTGGGTTGGAGTGATGCCTTCCTTTATCTGTATATCTTGTAGAGTTACTCAGCTTCCTCTTCCTCCAGTTTTTGAGAGCTAAATAGTAAACCCTCAAAATAAGGCTCTCATCATCACAAATATATTTTCTCTGACAATTTACATTATACATGAACGTGAACTCACTGTATGGGATGCTAATTATCTGTCATGTGGATAGCCAAGCTAATGGGATTGGAGAGATAGGTCAGAGGTTAAGAACACTGGCTGCTCATGAAGAGGACCTGGGTTCAGTTCCCTGCACCCACATGGTGCCTCAAAATCTGTAACTCTAGTTTCAGAGGATCTGATGACTTCTTCTGTCCAGGGCTGGAAGGATAAGAGCACTTGGTACTCTTGCAGAGGACCCGGGTTCAGTTACCAAGACCTAAGTGGCAAGCAACAATCATCTGTAACTTCAGTTCTAGGGGAATCTGATGCCCTCTTCTGGCCTTCTTGGACACTGCATGCATATAGTATACACACATACATGCAGACTAACACTCAAACACATAAAATCACAGTAAATAAATCTTTTTCTAAAGGCCATTGTGTTGGTTTGAATAGGAATGGCTCCCATAGACTTGTGTTTGAATGATTGGCCCATAGGGAGTGGCACTATTAAGAGGTGTGGCCTTGTAGGAGTAGGTGTGGCCTTTTTGGTGGAAGTGTGTCACTGTCAGGGTGGGCTTTGAAGTCTCCTATGCTCATGCTATGCCCAGTGTGGCACACAATCGCCTTCTTCTGCCTGTGGATCAAGATGTAGAACTCTCAGCTCTGTCTCCAGCACCATGTCTGCCTGCACACCCCATGCACCCACCATGATGATAATGGCCTGAGCCTCTGAAACTGAAATCCAGCCTCAAATTACATGTTGTCCTTTGTAAGAGTTGTGGTGGACTTGATGTCTCTCCACAGCATGAAACTCTTACTAAGGCAGGGATATTATTGATGGGAAGTTGAAAGTCAGGGAATCAACTTGCCCAGGCCTCTGTGTCCAGGCCCCCAGATGACAAACTTCATATGCGTGGTTTCAGAACCTAGGATTTTATAGCCAATGGGTGAGGTTCCAAGATCCTCAGTTTATGAGCTTCAGGCCAACAGCACTGTCTCAATCTCTCTTTTAAGGAACAATGAGAGAGAGTAAAGACAAGCTAGCCCAGGAAATGTTCCCAACTTTGCAGGTTGTCAAGCTTCACGCGTGTCAAAAATCACCTGCAGCCCTTACTATTATTGTTATATTATTTTAAAGTGTTGAGAAAAAAACCCAGCTGGGCAGTGGTGGCGCACGCCTTTAATCTCAGCACTCGGGAGGCAGAGGCAGGTGGATTTCTGAGTTCGAGGCCAGCCTGGTCTACAGAGTGAGTTCCAGGACAGCCAGGGCTACACAGAGAAACCCTGTCTTGAAAAACCAAAGAGAGAGAGAGAGAGAGAGAGAAACCCAGGGTCTCACGTGTGCTGAGGCCTTGATCAGACAGTTTCTTTTTTCTTTCCTTCTTTCTTTCTTTCTTTTTTCTTTTCTTTTTTTTTTTTTTTTTTTGAGACAGGGTTTCTCAGTGTAGCTCTGGCTGTCCTGGAACTCACTCTGTAGACCAGGCTAACCTCGAACTCAGAAATTCAGCTGCCTCTGCCTCCCGAGTGCTGGGACTAAAGGTGTGCGCCACCTCTGCCCAGCTTTTCAATCTCAGTGTCCTCGATACATTAGGATTCATAACAAGAGCACAATTACAGTTATGAACTAACAACAAAAACAATGTTATGGTTGGGGTCAGCGCCACATGAGGAACTGTCTTAAAGGGTCACAGCGTTAGGAAGGGCGAGAACCCCTGCTCTACAGGTCCCGGAGTAATCCAAGGCCGAAGCACCTTTGCTCAGGCTGAGCTGTGCCTGTCGTTCACATGCACTCCTCTCTCTTTTCTTCCTCCTTTCTTGCCTTCTTCCCTCCCGGCAGGGTTCACTGTGAATCACAGTTTGAAGGCCATCTCTCCTGACCGATCCTGGAAGCCTGGGGCTCTGTGTGGCCTGCGCTGCATTCTACAGGCACATGGAGAAGTTCCCAGCTCCTATGCCTGATGAATGCCCACACTCACGGAACCAGCAACCAATGTAAGAAATACCACGACCAGTAGCACCCCAGAAGCTCCAACACTCCTTTCCAGTACCCCCAGTCCTGCTTCCGACCAGTAAAGCTGCCTCTGCCTGGCTTGGAACGTCGTTCAGAACAGAGTCCCGGTTTGTGCCCTTTGTCTCCGGTCTCTTTTGTTTTCCACTGTCTTTAGGACGCTCGCGTGTATTTTGCACACAGCTGTTTCTTTGCCTTTTCATTGCTTTAGAATATTCCATCTGTCTGAAAACATTAGGACAGATTTGTCTCTGCGGCTGCTGTGAACAGAGCCTCGCGTGGGGTCCAGCTCAGAGCTGCCACAACTCAGGCTGCTGTGGACAGGGCTACGTGTGCCCGGTGATGAACCGTGCCCATGTCTGCTGACTGGGTCCAGGACTAGATCGTAGGGCAGTCATGTCCAGCTTTTGTTGGTGCTATCTCAGAGTCCAGCAAGTGGTTCTACTGGTTATATCCAACCTGGTACACCCTGCCATCTTCACTGTGCCTTTCTGATGGGTGGGCAGTGGTGATGGCATCTCACTTTCAGTGTGTCTTCTCCGGTGATTATGTTGAGGTCTCTTCATACGTCTAATGACAATTTGAATATGCTTTCTTGCTTAGGGTGTTTTCCTAATTTCTTGATTCTGAATGGCTCTCTGTGTGTGTGTCTCTCTCTGTCTCTCTCTCTGTCTCTCTCTCTGTCTCTCTCTCTCTCTGATTTTCTTGTTCTCTCCTGTCATGGTCATGTTCAGTCCAGACTCTACCCCCTGCCTACTTACCCTGTTACATCAGGATAACAATCTTTTCCACATTTTAAGAGTGATCATGTCTTTATTTCGTGTTTCCTTTTTTCTTTCTTTCTTTCTTTTTCTTTTTCTTTTCTTTTTTTGTTGTTGTTGTTGTTGGTTTTTTTTTTTTGGTTTTTCGAGACAGGGTCTCTCTGTGTAGCCCTGGCTGTCCTGGAACTCACTCTAGACCAGGCTGGCCTCGAACTCAGAAACCTGCCTGCCTCTGCCTCCTGAGTGCTGGGATTAAAGGCGTGCACCACCACTGCCTGGCTTATTTCGTGTTTTCATTCAAACATGTCTCAAATTTTTCCAAGATAATCCCGTCTGCGCATCCTGTGTCACAGATACATGCTCTGCCTCTATAGCCTGGAAGACATGGCGCCCAGAACCATCAAACTATGTCCTGCGTTGGAACTTTGACCACAGTGACTCCTTCCTGGCCTCCTCATTCTCTGCCCTCCCCATATTTACTTCCTTGTGTGGGTGGAGAAGTGGCCCCCTTAAGGGAAGAAGTTACTGGATATTCATTTGGGGGAGGGAAGAGCCATGCACAGTGTCTTTAGTCCCGACATGCATGCCTTCCATCCCCACTTCTATAAAGTCTAAGAGGCAAACTCAGTCACACACATTTGTGGCTCCCCATCACTAAAAGCCTCTTAAGTGTGTGGGGTGCAGATCTTTCTGCATTAGCCCCCGATCCCTTGCTACCTGCAGCACAGCACGCACAGTCACTGACCTCAAGGTGACTCCGATGCCCACAGCTCTGTCTGGGTCACAAGCTTACCCTCCACCCTTTCTCCCCACTTTGCCTCTTTGGGATCTCTCCAGTGTGCCCCACGATGAGCAGCATCTTACCCAAGACTCTGGGTCCCATCCCCAGTGCACGCCCTGACCAAAACCAAGCAAACAGGAAGAAAAAGAGGTTGTAGCCTCGTAGCCTTGCAAGCTGTGGTGGGTTGAGATAAGATCTTACTCTGTAGGCCAGACTAGTCTGGAATTCACTACCTTGCCGTGTTGAGCCTTCAGGTGATTGCAGTGTGAACTGATACATCCACAAGTACCTGAGATCACTGGATTAGGTCGGGCGCACCCTGTCCTTCCTGAGTTTTTCTTTCATGATGACCTGGTTAGAGATAGCTGTGTCAAATATTTGCAGCAGAATAAGAGACGAAAACAGATTCTGGAAGTGGGATATTGTGAAACAAAGCCTGTCTCATATATATATATATATATATATGTGTGTGTATATGTGTATATATGTATATATGTATATATATGTGTGTTATGTATATATGTGTGTACACATATATGGATACATACATGTATCCATATATGACATAAACATATACGACATTAGTTTGGGCACTGATGACCCACTGAGACTTTAAGGATATTGACTTGTAAGGGCTTCCTGGGGACTTTGGAAGGTTGTTAGCTATGTTTTAAAGAAAAATGGTGGTGGCTGGGAACTAGAACCAAGGAGAAAAGGGGTCCTACCGTAACATGGCGGGAAGGTTAACTAAACTAACAAAATATTATCCATGGAAAGCAGAAAACTGCAACGAACCAGATAGTCTGCTCAGGAGGGATCCAGGTGGTGTCCTCAGGACTAACAGGTTTCCTTAACTATGGGTAAGGACAGAGAATTACCTCTGGGGGGGGAAGGTGTTCTCTCACCTTACCTGGTCTACAGGGGAAGTTCCAAGAAAGTTCAGGCTACACAGAAAGTTCCTGTTTCAAAGCAAACACACACACACACACACACACACACACACACACACACACACACACAAAACAGCAGGCACCACCACTGCCTAATTTTTTAATTTTTAACCTTTTGGGGAAGGGGTGTGAGATAGAATCTCTTTATGTAGCCCTGGCTGTCTTAAAACTTGCTGTGAAGACCAAGTTGGTCTTGAACTGACAGAGCTCTGCCTACCTCTGATTTTTGGTGCTAGGATTAAACAAGTATACTACCAAACCAGGCTAAAATTTTAACTTAAAAAAATTATTTTTTATTTTATGTGCATTGGTGTTTTGCCCATATGTATGTCTCTGTGAAGGTGTCAGATCCCCTGGAACTGGAGTTACAGACGGCCATGTGGGTGCTGCGAATTGAACCCAGCGACTCTGGGAGAATAGCCAGTGCTCTTAACCACTGAGCCATCTCTCTAGCCCCACAAAATTTTAATTGAAAAAAAATAGTAATTTTTAAAAATGTTTAAAAGAAAGGCTATATAACATTACTCTCAAATCAACCTGGCCAATCAGTCCTTCCAGTGTCAAACAAACCCAAATCTCAACTGAGGGGCCTGCACATCTTGGGCATTAAATCACTTGTCAGAGCAGATAAAAACAGAACTTAGCAAAAGAAATAGAACAAAATATGTCCTGAGACTGGTGAAACTATAAAAACAGGTTTCAGAAGCCAGGTCAAGAAAATAGATAGGTTTTTCAGGGTCCTAGGAGAAAACCCCCGTAGCTGTCTGTGGCCTTCTTCTGGTTTTTCGAGACAGGGTTTCTCTGTAAAGCCCTGGCTGTCCTGGAACTCACTCTGTAGACCAGGCCAAAGACAACACCATTCAGTTAGTTTTGGTTTCCTGACACTGACCAGCCTGGACAGGTAGCCATTGCAGGAGGCACAAGTCGGTGGGGACTGAGCGCAGATGGAAGAGAAAACAAATCATTGCTAAGAAATGTGCTATTTGCTGACTGGACTTCCTCCCCACGGGACGTACTGCAATCATTCTAGACATCTGTGCCTCCAGCTCTCAGGGGTCGAGGCAAACCTTGTAAATCCCCCAGCTTCTGGGTCAACTTGATTCCAATGCAGGACCTAAGAGAGGCTTCCCTCCACAATAGAGAAAACTGGGAATCAGGGCCATAAAGGTTTGGTCCCTGAGACCAAAGACAAGGATTGTGGCCTGAGGGACGCATGAGCCCCCAGTCTTGGGTACTGCTGGGAGCCAACATGGGCTGGGAGGCTTCTCCCAGGTATAAGACAGAAGCAATATCCAAGGTTTCCACCAGAGAGCTGACAGCTTCGGACCAGGAAGCTGGACCACCGAATACAGCGAGGTTCTTTATGACCTCCAGGTCACAATGATCTGGTCATTGCCTCCAGGTAGGCAACTTCCTCCCTAGGTTGCCAAAAAGCATCTTTGACTGGGATTCTGAAGTTGCTCTGTGGTCTTCCAGACTCTCCACCCTAGAGCTGTCCAGTGAGGAGGCAAATCTCGTTCTCTACGACCATTTATCTTTCCCTTGTTTTCTCTAAGGAGTCCTGATACTCTCCCTCCATCCCTGACTAGCGCCTCTGCACCTCTTCTCTTCTGTACATTGGTACTTCCCTCTGCCTCTCTTCTCATGGGTCCCATTGCTCAGTGCTGCTGCTCTCTCTGCCTGCTGAGCACGACCTCAGAGTCAGGGTCTGACTGGGGTCTCCGCTAAGCTTAGAAGGCTCCTCTTACAAAGTCTTCTCTGATAGAACACACCCCTCTGGAAGGCTGTCAGTCAAGAGTCGTGGAACCTTGACAAAAGGCACTTGATTCTTCCAACACCAGCCTTGGGCTCATTCCTGATGGGGAGAGACTTCCAACAGGAATTATTAGAAAAAACATCAACCTATGGGCCTCTAATTCTTTTTTTTTTTTTTTTTAAATTAGAATATTTTAGTTTGTTTGTTTTGGTTTTTGGAGATAGGGTTTCTCTGTGTAGCCCTGGCTGTCCTGGAACTCACTCTGTAGACCAGGCTGGCCTCGAACTCAGAAATCTGCCTGCTTCTGCCTCCCCAGTGCTGAGATCAAAGGCATGTGCCACCATTGTTCAGCTATATTTTAGATTTTTAAATATCTTATATGCATGAAGTGCCTGCAGAAGCCAGAAAAGGACATTAGATCCACTGGAAATGAAGTAACTGGTGGTTGTGAGCTGCCATGTGGGTGCTGGGAACTGAACCTGGGTCCTCTGCAAAGGCAGTCAGTGCTCTTTCTGAGCCATCTCTCCAGCCCTGGGCCTCAAATTCTTTATGGACTAGGATTCCACATCTTATTACAATGTGACTTTGGACCAGCTGGCTCATTTCTCTGAGGCCCTGAGCTCTCTGTAGTGAATCGAGGACGGCTCTCTTTCTTGGGCCTGTAAAGACCAAAGTCTACTCCACAGGAACTATGTCAAACCTGCTGAGTCATTAGCATGCATCACTAACCAACCAAGATGCTGAGATCGGATGGACCCATTTCGTCACTGGGTAGTTTCTGTAAGGCATAGAGCCATGGCTAGGGTAGAGGGCCATGCCAACTGGCCCCACCCCCATCTTCATGCCCTGCTAGACTGACAGTCACTTCATGCAGAACCTTTTAGAAACTGTTAGAAAATTTTAAATATAACAGAAGAAGTAAAATTAGTAGAAGAAATGAATATATTTAGTTATGGAGGTCCCTGCCTATGATCACATACTTGAGAAGCAGAGGCAGGGGGATCAAGAATTAAAGGCTAACCTGGAGCTGGGCTGTGGTGGCGCACACCTTTAATTCCAGCACCTAGGAGGTAGAGGCAGGTGGATCTCTGAGTTTGAGGCCAGCCTGGTCTTCAGAGTGAGTTCCAGGACAGCCAGGGCTACACAGAGAAACCCTGTCTCAAAAAAAAAAAAAAAAAAAAGGCTAACCTGGGCTACATAATGAAGGGGGAGAAAGAAGGAAGGAAAAATAAATAGATATTTAGAAATAATTTTGAGAGTTTCAACAAAAATATCTAAACAGAAGTTTCAAACAAAGGAAGGGCAAGGACAGAAGAAAACTGCATAAAGAAAAACTGATACAGCCAGCTGTGGTTACACAGCCTGTAATCCTAGACCTTCAGACATAGAGGCAGAAGAATCAGGTGTTCAAGAACAGCCTCCGCTATGTGAGATTCTGTCTCAAAAAAACCCAAAACAAACAAAAACCCCAAATAGTAAAAAACAAAACAAAGAAAAAAACACCACAAAGAAACAAAATCAACATAATGATATGATTTTTCACAATTTGAAGAGACATAGTCTCATGTACACTAAGTGCTAGGCAAAAATAAATAAATAAATAAAATAAGCTAAAAGACATTCCATACCCAGAGGCACCTGAGAGCATCTGAGACATAATCCTAGAAGCCAGTTAAGAGAGAAAGATACATTATCTGCCAAGAATTCCCACACATGTCTTATCAGAACCATAAATGCTGGAAGGGAAGGGCCCTTTGCCTTGAAATGGGCTGAGAGGAATGGCCAACTGGTCTGTTGGGATCCAAGATTCGTAAACTAAGATACAGGAAATGTTAAGCAACTCTCCCAATTCCAGGAACTCTGGTCAAACCCGTGCAATGGAAGCTGGCTTCATCTTCGCACCTCTCAGCCTAGATCTTAGGGGAAATTAGGGAGGATCCACAGAAAAGGAAGGACATCCTGGAGCAATATACCATTCAATAACAACAGTAAAGCAAAAGGTTAGCATGGAGGAAATGAATTAAGTAGTCACACAACAGAATATTACGTGTGATTAAAATGAGCTGCGCCAGTGTCCATCAGAATACAGTGTACCAGCAAGTGGAGGGATGTGTCCAGATTCCTGGATCCTTTGCTCCAGCAGAATGGAGAGATTGGCTGAGACACTGAGCAGGAGGAAGGCTCTACTCCAAGTTTGCCTTTGGAAATTAGATCTTTCAACAACCCTGAAAGGGAGAGACCTCCGATGGGTGCAGTCTGGAGGGAAGATGTTCAAACGACTTAGACAAGTCATTACCAACATGTGGGAAGGATGGGTCAAAATGGCAGCGGCCTGGCAGGTCAAAATGTAGACGTCTCTGTTCATAACTCCCAGGTACTCAGCTCTTTGGCTGGAATCTCCTGTGTCTCGCTGTGACTGATCGGCCTGGATTTTATGGCATGGACATCAGAAGCCTCTTAAAATGGTCAAGAACAAGACGAAGTAGAAACTGAGCCAAGTGTAGTAGTGTACACCTTTAATCCCAGTGCTTAGGAGGCAGAAGTAGACATCGTATGTTGAGTTCCAGGCCAGCTAGGGCCACACAGTGAGACCCTATCTCAAACACACAATCAAACAAACAAAAAAGAAAGAAAGAAAAAAAAAAAGAGAGAGTAGTGATTAATAACAAATTTGAGTTTGTTTGTGGGAATTTACATCTAAGCATTTAGAATGCTCACCCATAACCATCAGTAACATGAGCTAGTACTGTGAGTCTTTGGAATCCCAACTACGAGTCTTTAGTTGAAATATAAAATTCTGGTTGTTGCAGGGGTGGCTCTGTGGTTAAGAGGACTCATGCTCTTCCAGAGGACCCAGGTTCAATTCCCAGTACCCACATGGTGGCTCACACCTGCCTGTAACTCCAGTTCCAGCACCTGGGACACTCTCCTATGGACATTCATGCAGTCAAAACACCAAGGCACATAAAATAAAAACAAATTATTAAAAAAAAGAAAGAAAGAAAGACAAAATTTGATATGCTATCTCTCGTTGGCTGGAGAATAGTCAACACCTACAAAGGAAATTTTCTCCAACGGTTGAGTGGTGAGACAAACTCAGACATCATTAAGATGTGTAGGAGGTTTATGTTTTGATATTGAGGCCAGTTTGTTTAATTTCCTAACATTTCTCCCTCTGTGGATTCTGGATTCCCAGTGCTTATGGGGCTACCAAGGCCAGGGTGACAGACAAATGTTGCATGTGATTCCCAGGTGCTCCCCTAGAGCCAGGCGTCAGGTAACCATGGTAATATCTGTCTTCTCCATAGACAGGAAGTTAGCTCTTGGCAGGATGATCTATACAGCCCGCTCTTCTTGAGCTCCTACCTGAAGTCTTGACTCAACTGGAGTCTAGAAAGTCTGGGTAAATTGTTCATGTAATACCAGAGAATGGGAGTAGGTGGCGCTATGTTTCACTTCTGAGTTGAAAGAAAAATTCTCTAATAACCAAGAAATAACACTTACTGGGCAATGGTGGCACAGGCCTTTAATTCCATCACTCGGGAGGTGGATGCAGGTGGATCTCTGAGTTCAAGGCCAGCCTGGTCTACAGAGTGAGTTCCAGAACAGCCAGAGCTACACAGAGAAATACTGTCTCAAAAACAAAAACAAAACAAAATTAAAAATAAAGAAAAATAAACAAAACTTAGTTGCATAACCCTCCCCAAGCAATCTCACGTAACGTCGGTGTCTGTGGGTACCTGAGAAAGGTAACGTATGCAGGTGAGTTGTCCCGAGAGCCACTGGGAGAAGAGGCTGCAGTTAAAAGCCATTCCCTGAAGCAGGACTTGCGGGCTCATGACTGTGACACCCACCAGCACTGGGGAAATAGAGGCAGGGGGATCAGATCAAATAATCAAGTTCTTCTGTAAGGAGGTTGAGGCCAATCTGTGTCAAACAAAAATAACATCATCAACAAAAATAAGACAACAGATGTTTTCCAGCCCCTCAGAAGTCTCTGAACTCTTCTTCTTCTTCTTCTTCTTCTTCTTCTTCTTCTTCTTCTTCTTC
>JADRCH010000137.1:709256-753458 GCA_019843965.1 Rhynchomys soricoides
CTTCTTCTTCTTCTTCTTCTTCTTCTTCTTCTTCTTCTTCTTCTTCTCCTTCTCCTTCTCCTTCTCCTTCTCCTTCTCCTTCTCCTTCTCCTTCCTCTTCTTCCTCCTCTTCTTCTTCGATCCAGAGTATAATTTATCCAGTTATATATGGCCAGTGGTTTTGGTTTTAAGACTGGATCTTGCTATCAGGTCCTCACTGGTCTCAAATCTGTGGTCCTTCTGCCTCAGCCTGGAAGGTCTGACATTACAGGTGTGCACCACCACAGTGGGTGTCAGGCATTCTTTCCATAATCATAACTTGAAATCTGTCCTTGAGAAATAGCTATTACTAAAGTACCATAGCCCCACGTCAAAGTGTAGATACCTAAATATGGAAAATTCTTAGCCTCATAGGTAAGAAAATCGTAAAGTCTGAGTAGTCAATTTAGAAATATTTGCATATATAGGGAAGTGTTTAAATTTGACCTCGCTGCAAAGAAAACATCATAGGTACCTAGGTGTCTAAATTCCCTAGGTGTTCCTGGAAAGTCCAAAGCCTGTATAATTAATGAATTACTCACCTGCTATGTACACAGGGATTAAATGTTACATGAACTAGTTTCTAAATAACTTCCAGGAAGAGAGAATTCTTGATATCTAAGAAATCACACTTGGGCTTGGTAGCCAGAGAGGGATGCCGGTCAGTATTCAGGATCGGGCTTAGACATTAAGGCCCATCTATGAAAACCTGATGAATTTTGCTTTTTAGTTCTGAAGTTGTGTCTAGTGAAGGACTGAAAAAAACGTAGACAGGAGAATGAGAAAACCTTGGGAAGCTAAAAAAGTAACTCTGTTAACATCGTGGAATTATTTCTATCTAAATTTCTCACTGACATTTCTTAAATCTATTTTTGTTTGGTTGGTTTGGGTTGGGGTTTTTTCTTATTTGTTTGTTTGTTTGAGACAGGGTCTCACTGTGTAGCCCTGGCTGTCTTGGAACTTACTCTGTAGTTCCAAGGTGGCCTTGAACTCACAGAGATCCACCCGCCTCTGCCTCCCCAGTGCTGGGATCAAAGGTGTGTGCCACCACACCTAGCTGTAAATCTAAAGTTTTAACCTCACCCCTTTCTCACCTGCTTACCTGAAATCATTTCTCATGTTACTAAAAATGCTCTCTGAGGGCTGCGAGACGGACTTCCAGCAGACTCAGGTTTGATTCCCAGGAGCCATGTGGCACTCAGGGCCATTTAACAGTGTGGATCCAGGAGATCTGATACCTTCTTCCTACCTCCACACACACCAGGCATATACTTGTACACACAGATAAATGCAGGCAGCACTCACATGCATGAAAATAAATAACTTTTTAACAGAAAAACTTTCTGAACAAAATTTGAATATAAGACTGAAAAATGCTGATTTGAAGGCTACCAGTTGTCAAATTGACCAACAGACAAGGTGCATCAATTTTCAAAATAAACAAGTACTTCTACATGCTTTCAACAATAGTAAAGCCTAAAATTCCTTTAAACATTTGTCAAGGCGAGATATACAGAGAGGCCAGCTACTACCAGCCAGATGCTCTCTTGCAATGTACTCAATAAACTATTTTTTTTTTTTAAAGAACATTAAGTTTGAGAACTGAGGAGATGGCTCAGTGATTATAAGAGAAGATCTGAGTTTAATTCCCGGCACCCGTGCTCCCATTCTGAGTGAATTCAGCATCTTCTTTGGCCTCTGAAGGAATGTACACTCCTGGGCACAAAACCACACACAGACACATAATTCAAAACAGATCTTTTAAAAACTAGAGTTAATGTTTTCCATTATGCTGAGTGACAATTTGTATTATCCCTCTTATTCACTTTCTATTCAATCGTAAAGTTAAATTTTCAGTTATCATGTTTGCCTCGGTCTCTATGGATTTTAGGGGCATCGGTTATGTGCTTGTCTTATGCCCCGAGATTTTTTGAGGTATTCGACATATTAGAACTATTCACTGAGAATTTTCGGGCTGGAGAGATGGCTCAGCGGTTAAGAGCACTGACTGCTCTTCCAGTGGTCCTGAGTTCAATTCCCAGCAACCACATGGTGGCTTACAACCATCTGTAATGGGATCAGATGCCCTTTTCTGGTGTGTTTGAAGACAGCTACTCATACATAAAATAAATAAATAAATCTAAAAAGAGAGAGAGAGAGAGAGAGAGAGAGAATTTTCTTAACAAGCTGTAGAAATGTTACCTGGAAATGGAATGTTTAGATGAGCATTTTTCAAATTTATTTTATTTTATTTTATTTTACGTGCATAGATGTTATTTTAGTTAGGGTTTTACTGCTGGGAACAGATACCATGACCAAGGCAACTCTTATAAGAACAATATTTAATTGGAGCTGGCTTACAGTTTCAGAGGTTCAGACCATCATCATCAAGGTGGGAGCATGACAGCATCCAGGCAGACATAGTGCAGGAGGAGCTGAGGGTTCTTCATCTTGTTCAGAAGGCAAACAGGAGAAGAGTGGCTTCCAGGCAGCTAGAATGAGGTTCTGAAAGCCCACACCTACAGTGACACACCTACTCCAACAAGGCCACGCCCACTCCAACAAGGCCACACCTCCAAATAGTGCCACTCCCTGGGTCAAGCATAGTCAAACCACCACAGATGTTTTGCCTGCATATCTGTGCACCATGTCTAAGTCTAATGCCCTCAGAGGCTAGAAGAAGGCATTTGATCCCCTGGAATTGGAATTACAGATGTCTGTGAGCCACCATGTGGGTGGTGGGAATCAAACCTGGGTCCTCTGCAAGAGCAGCCAGCATTCTAACCACTGAGCCTCCTCTCCAGGCCCCTGAGCATTTTCTTTATGGTTTCTACTGGATTTTTCCTAGTTTTAGATTCTGTCTTCACTCATTTAACACAAGTATAGATGAATCAGATTATGTTTTTAAAAATCTCTCATTTAGGTGGGCCACGAACTGTGGAACCATTTAGTTTGTGTTTGTTTGTTGAGACAGCATCTCACTGTGTAGCACTGGTTGTCTTTGACTCGCTCTGTAGACAAGGCTGACCTTGAACTCACAGAGAACCATCTGCCTCTGCTTCCCAAGTGCTGGGATTAAAGGCGTGTGCCACCACTGCCCGGCTCTTTTTTTTTTTTTTTTTTTTTAAATGTACAAAGTTAGTTTTCTAACTCTACTTGTGTCATGACATTGACAAAATCTTTAATATTTGTAGGCTATATACGTGATTAGAGCTTCCTTGTCCTGTACACCTATAATATTTACAGCACAGCAAAGCTAAAGAACAGTTGACCAAGTGTAGAGGCACACCCTTTTAATCTCAACACTCAGAAGGTAGAGGCAGAGAGCGCAGTAGGTGTGGGGCTAGCCTGGTCTACATAGTGAGTTCCAGATCATCTAGAACTACATAGTGAGACCCCGACTCAAACCAAAACATAACAATAACAACAAACCAGAAGACAAGTGTCTTGAAATGAGAAATATCCCACATAGGCGCACATAGTTGAACACGTGGTCTCTAGTAGGCGGCGCTGTGTAGGGGAGAGGTTATGAAGGCTTTTAGGAGGTGCAGCCATGCTGGAGGAAGTACGTCACTGTGGGCGGGCCTCAGAGTTCATAGCCCCACCCCACTTTCATTTCCTTCTCTCTGCTGGCTTCATGCTTTCAGAGGCAGGAAGTCTCAGCCGCTTGCGCCTGCTCGGGCCTCTGGCTGTTATGCCTCCCTACCATTATAGACACTCCCTGGAACCATGAGCCCGTACAAAGCCTCCCTTCTGTGAACTGCTTCTACCCATTGTATTTTTATCACAGCAAGAGAAATATGATGCAGAAAAGAAAACAAGATGAGACGGTCTCCCTCATGGAGAGCTCAGTAGTCGCATTTCCCTCCTCCGGCAGTCAAGGAACAGACACAAAATGGGCAAGTCAAAGGTGCCTGGTTATTCCTCCTAAAACATTTCATATCAATTTGAACAGATATTTACAAAATGTTATTTTGCTATTTTTACCTTTAAAATATATCAGACACTTTGGAATATTTAGAAAAGACTAAATATTTTAAAAATACTCAGTGTTGTCAACTACATATTAGACAACAGGACAATATTAAAATGCCTTTTCCAAGTGAGCAGGCAGCACGGACTTTCTTCTCTTATTTTCTGTCCTCTGCTCAATGCCCTTTAGCCCACTGAACGGCGAGATAGTGAGGTCAAGTTACTAGGACTAAATTACTTTTGGTATGGAAACATTCAGAAGGGGTAGGTGTGGCTTAATAGTCGAGCCCGTGTTTAGTATGCTCAAAAATCAAAAACAAAAACAAATAAAAACTTGTTTTAAGAAAATGCAATTCTTGGGGCTGGAGAGATGGCTCAGCAGTTAAGAGCACCGGTTGCTCTCCCAAATGTCCTGAGTTTGATTCCCAGCACCCACATGGTAGCTCACAATCATCTGTAATGAGATCTGATGCCCTCTTCTGGTGTGTGTGAAGACAGCTACAGTGTACTCATATAGATAAATAAATCGAAGAAGAAGAGGAAGAAGAAAGAAAATGCAATTCTGGAGCTGATTCTACTTAAAAGCACAAAGCCAGAGGCATCTGAGGATGGTTCAACTGATCAGGAAGGGGAGGTTTACTGTGACCGGTTTTTAAGGTTGCAGCCCCTCATGGTGGGAAGGGCTGGCAACAGGAGGGTGAAGCAGCTGCCCACCTTGCATCCTGAGGCAGGAAGCAGAGTGAGATGGGTACTGGGAGCGCCCACTTTCTCCTTTAGTGGTCCCAGAACCCCTGAAGAGATGGATCTTTCCATATTCAGACTGGGTCTTCTCTCTCCACTTACACCTTTCTGGAAACACCCTCATAGGCACACTAGGAGTGTGCGTTGCTGCCGTGATTCCAATTCCAGTCAAGTTGTTTGCATATTGAAGATTCACCAAAGGCCTACGTATTAAAGGCTTGGTCCCCAGGCTGGAGCTTCTAGAAGGTACTATGGATTTTTAGGAGGAAGGACCTTGTGAATGACCTTAGGTATTAAGGGCGGGGGTCTTGGGGGGAGTCTCCTTGATCAATAAGACCTGTGCTATGATTGACGCCTGGCTATGACATGAGCTGCTTGCCCTGTTATGTACTCTCTGCCATTGCCACACTGAATTCCAACTAAAGGCCCAAAGCAGTGAGTCACCTGACCAGAACTAGACGCTTTAAATTCATGATCCAAGATAAACCTTTTCTCTTTATAAGTGGATTGTCTCAAGTATTTTGTATAGGGTGATGGAAAACTAATACACCAGATGATATATACCTAGTCAATAAGGCTCTTCCATCCCTCTGGCCTCTGTGAGGCACAGGAAAGAGAAGCTGAGGAAGCCTGGCACCCTGGGGCTCTTCTCCTCCCCCCAACCCCCAACCAGGGCCTTTTCTGTTAGAGGCAGGTAGGAACTTTATCTTACATTTGGATCACAGCTGTCAAGATGGCACTGAGCAAACTGTCAGGTCCTAAAAGAAATTCAGGACCAATGGTTATCTGTGGTGCTTATTAGCACACCAAAGTGGATGCTGACCTCTAGGCTCTCTCAGCTTTGCAGATACCTGTTACAGAGTCCATGTGGGCACCAGGCTTTTCTCACCCCACCCCCTACCCTAAACCTCCTCAGCTCATGGGCTTCCCTTTCCCCTGCCAGTTCAGCCATGCTCCCCCTTGGTCCTCCTCTCTCAATCCCTCCCCCACCATATGGCCAAGTCCACTCTGCCGGCCATGTTTAGTCTATACCACTTTCCCCGTTCTGGATTCTTCTCCTTCATATCTACAATAAAACCTTCTCCTCAGCCATACCTCAGAGGGGTCATATTCTTATGGTATACACCAGCAATGGTCCCTTCCCCTCCGTAGCATCAGGAAGGGATTGAGTTAACACACATCAAAGATCAGAAGTGGACTGGAAAGGCTGAGGCCCTGTTGATCTTGTCTGACACTTTGGGTCTAGGTGTGCGTGTGCCTCCTCTACAGCTCAGATTAGCTAAGTCTGAAAATTCCCTCTTTCTTCTCTGAGACAGCCCTCCTTGCAAACATAACTAGTAATGTATGAGGTACCATTATGAGAGGTACCATGAATGTTGGGAATGAACTAAGACTCTGCAGAACTCAAGAGCACTCTCCATGAGGGAAGGTCAGAAAGGAACAGCATCTGAACTAAAGGCACTGGAGAGATGGCTCAGTGGTTAAGGGCACTGCTGCTCTTCCAGAGGTCCTGAGTTCAATTCCCAGCACCCACATAGCAGCTCATAAACATCTGCAACTCCAGTTCTAAAGGAATCTGACGCCCCCTTCTGGTCTCTATGAGCACTGTATGCATGTATATATATGTTTGCATGAGGCAGACACTCATCTGCATAAAATAAAAATGAATCTTCCTTAAAAAAAGAATCCAAGCTAAAGCTTGATGCATGCAAAGGCAAGAGAGAATTCCAAGTGGAAGAACAAGGAGCAGTTGCCAAGACACCTGGGTGCCAGGAACATCTAGGAGCTAAGAAGCCTGAGGTCTCAGGTTATACAGCAAGGGGCTGATGACATTTCAGGGAAGTCTTTCAGGCTGGGAGTCACCTATAAACCATTGTGGCTCAAACAATAAGGCAATTAAAAGCTCAGAACAATGGCAGTGCAGTGTGTGTGTGTGTGTGTGTGTGTGTGTGTGTGTATTAGGCATTATGCTAAAATATAATATATTGAGCTGGTTGTGGTGGTGCATGACTTTAATTGCAGTACTCAGGAAGCAGATGCAGGTAGATCTCTGGGAGTTCATGGCCAGCTTCATCTTTAAAGCAAGTTCCAGAACAGCCAGAAGCACATAATAGACTCTGTCTCAAACAAACAAAAAACACACTATATTGTATAGGTTTTAAAGATGCTAACACTAAAAGAAATGCCTTTGAGGCAGACACTAGTTTTTATCCCGTTTTTCAGTTTCAAGAAACCAGACTCCCAGCGAGTTCAAGGGGCCAGAACTAGTGGGACAGCTGGGATTTGAACTCAGTTCTGTCATTACTCCAGGATACAAACTACTCACCATAGGCTCTCCAGCACTCCTCGGTGGAAGGACGTGGGAAAAGATACCTTGGGAGCTAGCAGGTAAGAAAGTAAAGATGCTTGCCTCCGAACCTGGCAACCTGGGTTTGATCCCTAGGTCGCACCTGGTGGAGGACATATGTCATTGAGTACATACACACTTGTGCACAAACACACACACTAACACTATGCTATTCTAGATAGATAGAATGATGTAGTCTAGTGTATTATAATGTAGGATAAAAAAAGAATCTTGGGGACCATGTAGAAGGAGCAAGACCTAATTATTTGCGTGTCGGATGGAAGCCTGACTTTGCAGACGTCCACTGAAGATGGAAGAGCTGAGCAAAGATTTGTGAGCCGTGTGCACATTTCTTTGGGTACACACACTGCTTCTCTGTATTTCTTCAAGGACTCTTTGTGCCATTTGTGCCTTCAAAGTTTTATAACTAGTTTTGGGTGATTTTTTTAAAAAATTTACTACTACTAGTAGTAACGCTAGTATTGTGATGGTGGTGGTGGTCTGACTTCCCCCCAGCACAGCTGTAGTCAGTTTGTTCCATATTGTTTTTCTGCCAGCTATTTTTATTTATTTATTTTGTATATGAGTACACTGTCTCTCTCTTCAGACACACCAGAAGAGGGCATCGGATCCCATTACAGATGGTTGTGAGCCACCATGTGGTTGCTGGGAATTGAACTCAGGACCTCTGGCAGAGCAGTCAGTGCTCTTAACCGCTGAGCCACCTCTCCAGCCCTCATAGTGTTGCTATAGCATGCCTGCCAGTCATTGACACAGAAAAATAACTTGACCCAGAACAAGGTTGTGTTGATCACATACCCTGTGTTGTTCTGTTCTGTATGTCCTGAGATTTGATAATCCTTAGAAATTCCACCAAGCTTCACATACCCATCAGATTAAAGCTCAATGTGAACTGTTATTTCTAAAATGGCTTGAGTCAGAGCTGACCACTGGGCAGTACTTCCTGCACCTGCGTATGAGCTCACTGTGGGTTTGTTTTGGGGTGTGTGTGTGTGTGTGTGTGTGTGTTCCCTTGACAAGCCTGCTCTGAGAAATGTTTGATGCTGTGACTCAGTCCCGAATTCTGAGCTATGGTCCTGAATGTTCAGTACTAGGTTGTGCTTTCAATAAACTATCATTCCTTAACTAAGATCAGTGTTCGTATGATTTGTGTGGCAATTCCTGAACTGCAACAATTATTATTTATTATTATTATTATTATTTTGACACAGGATCTCATGAGATAAGCTCTGTCTGTCTTGGAACTTGTTCTAGTAGAGCAGGCTAGTCTGGAACTCACATCCAGGGGATTGAGCCCAGACCATCAGCCATGGGTCTCAAGTTCTTTACCCAAGGAACCATCTTGCAGGTCCAGGAGATGCAATTTGAATTGTAAGTAAATAAATAAACGAGACACATGGCTGGACACATGCCTATAAAATGTCAAGATTTTGAGACTAAAGGCGAACTCTGTTTCCTTCTAGGTCAAAGGAACATAACTTATAGAATAAAAATCCCTGGCTGGCTCAGGATTCCTCAGACTCAGTCCCAGAAGTCATTGGAATGAGAAGAAAGAAAAGGAAGGAAAAAAAAAAAACAAGACTTCATGACACACCAGGAAGCAGTCCACTTGGGTCTGGAGGGATGGCTCAGTGGTTATGAGCCTGTTCTTTCAGAGGACGGGTGTTCAGTCACAATGGGCGGCTCACAGTCTCTTCCTGTAGCTCAGGTTATCCTCTATCTCACAATCCTCATGGCTCAGACTCCCAAGTGCTGGCATCACAGATGTGTTCTGCCACATGACCACTGCCCATGCTTCATGCTTCACTTTGCTTTCATGTGTGTGAAATATTACAACACAACACAATCCTTTGAAAATACAGAATTTGTGACAACCTAAGACAAAAGATGCTGAGCAGTGGTGGCGCACACCTTTAATGCCTGCACTCGGGAGGCAGAGGCAGGCGGATTTCTGAGTTTGAGGCCAGCCAGGTCTACAGAGTGAGTTCCAGGATAGCCAGGGCTACACAGAGAAACCCTGTCTTCAAAAACCAACAACCGAAAAAAGACAAAAAAATTTTGTGTGCAATCTATGACATCATTATGATATTTAAGAGAAAAGAACTCCCTAGTCAAGGCAGTACTAAGTAGAACTGGCTTTATTACCAGGACAATCTTGATATATCCCAATACCTTTGCAGTAATATTAAACCACATTTTGAAAAATGTAACTAATTGAGGCTCACCTGTGTGTCTTTACGTTGAGCCGGGAGACACCATTCTAGAAAGTAATTTGTGACCTGTGGGTTCTCGGGCCCAGTATTACAATAATGAGCCTGTCATACACTGACCTCACTGTGTTTATTACTAGACTAAAATCAAAGCTGTCATGGTGAGAATCAACACCAAGAAATATGCTCAACTCTGTCAGACCCATAATTCCCCTGCCATGGCCAAACTAAAGACTCCACCCTCTCTTATTTTATTTATTTATGTTTAGGTTTATGTATTTATCGGTGCTGGAATCAAACCTTGCACTCTACCACTAAGCTCTACCACTAGCTATATCTTTGGCCATCATTTACTTTCTCAAATGAACTTTGATTGACAAACTGTTTCTTTCTTTTCTTTAAATTTTATTAAATTGCCGGGCAGTGGTGGCTCACACCTTTAATGCCTGCACTCGGGCGGCAGAGGCAGGTGGATTTCTGAGGCCAGCCTGGTCTACAGAGTGAGTTTCAGGACAGTCAAGGCTACACAGAGAAACCCTGTCTCGGAAAAAAAAAAAATTATTCAATTATTTTATTTACATTCCAAATGTTGTCCCCCCTTTCCTGATCCTCCCTTCCCAAGTTCTTCGCCCCATCACCCCCACGTCTGAGAGGGTGCTCTCCCACCCATGCCTACCTCACTCCCACCAGCATCCCTCTTCCCTGGAGCATCAAGTTTCCACAGGATTAAGTGCATCCTCTCCCTCTGGGGTCAGACAAGGCAGTCCTCTACAACATAAGTGCCCAGGGGCTGGAGAGATGGCTTAGCGGTTAAGAGCACTGACTGCTCTTCCGGAGGTCCTGAGTTCAAATCCCAGCAACCACATGGTGGCTCACAACCATCTGTAATGGGGTCCGATACCTTCTTCTAAGCTGTCTGAAGACAGCTATAGTGTTCTCATATAAATAAATCTTTAATTAAAAAGAAATGTGCCCAGGGCCATGGACCAACCCACGACCAACCCATATATAATCCTTGGTTGGAGGCTTAGTTTCTGGGAGCTCTGAGGGGTCCGGGTTAGTTGACATGGTTTTGGGTTTTTTTTTGTTTTTGTTTGTTTGTTTTTCAATACAAAGAGAGAAGGGCTCAGGTACAAATTATGTAGTTATTCCAAAATCTTAAGTAATTTAGATATACATACACACATACATACACTCACACAGATAGGTAGACATTTCTTGGGGGCCAGCAATCAGCACAAAACCTGATGGAACCCCTGAACCCCACATGGTAAAAGATGAGAACAGCCTCCTACAAGTTGTCCTCTGCCTCAACGTGATCTCCTCACACAAGAAATCAATAAATGTAATACGAAATAAAAAAATATAAGATAGTGGACATGCACCAGTAATGGCAGTCAGAATGGGGCACGGGTCCACCTCCACCCTCCAGTTTCTGCACTGACTTTCTCACTTTAGGTCATTTGCACTTTGTCACTCTCCTGGCTTTGTGTTTCTTGTTTCTGTGCACGCAGGTGTGGACAGCAGGTGTTTAGCACTATGACTCTCGTGCCAAGAGGAGTGCACAGACCAAGTAACTCAGTAGAATTCTTTCCTAGGCCAGTTACACCTACACTCCCCTCCTGAGGCCCTCACTCTGCCAAGCCTGGGAAAGCGCCATCTGCATTCACAGCTACATTTCCTACAAAGGAAGGAAGGGAGGGAGGGAGGGTTGTGTAAATGGAATCTCAAAGCTGCAGACTGAGAAGCTTGTAAATGAAAGACGTTTATCCTGGCTCATAGTTCAAGGTCAAGGGGCCCCATCTGATGAGCGCCTTCTGGTTGGGAGCATCCCAAAGGTGTGAGGAATTTCGTGGCAAAGACAGAAGAGTGTGGGTATGTTCTTTTCTCTGAAATTTGTATCATAATGATGTCTTAAATGTAATTCCTTTGTCCTAAGTCATTGTAAATTATATATTTTCAAAGGATTGTGTCACATGTACACACACACACACACACACACACACACGAGTACAGGTGCCCTCAGAGGCCAGAGGCATCAGTTCCCCTAGAGCTGGAGTAATAGACAGTTTCAAGCTGCCTAATGTGGGTGCTGGGAACTGACCCCAGGGCCTTTGCAAGAGCTGTCAGCGCTCTAACCACTGAGCCTTCTCCCAAGCGCTGGTCGTGTTTATGTTTGGCCTTTCGTTTTGTTCTGGTTTTCTGATACACTCCGCCAAGCTGTACCTTCCAATTGTAGTGTTTTGATTATTTTAAAAATGACTCAGGTGCATTTATTAATCTGTTAGTATTTAAAATAATATGTTTACCATCTAGTTATTTTTTCCCCTGCTTATCAAGTTTCTTATCCTATCTCCCCCATCCTTTGGGACTCCTTTTTGGCTCATTTAAAACATTTTTAGGTCATTCCACTGTGTAGCAGCCACAGAGCTGCACTGGCTACCCCTTCCCTCAGAGGGCAAAATTTCCACTTTGCATCTTACCAGTATTTTGTCAGTCTGAGCAAGGGGTGGGACCCACTTCTCCACTGAAACCCCTTTACCTTTTCTGCTTCCAAACAATACAACTTTGGGGCAGGCAAGAGGGTTCAGTGGGCAGGGGTGCTTGATACCAGACCTGTTGATCTGAGTTCAATCCCTGGAGCCCACACCTCGGAAAGAGAAAACGGATTCCTGCAGATTGGACCTCCACACAGTTACTGTGGCATATGCACATCCACGCCCACGAGCACACAAACAATAAAACAAGTAACGGTAAAAACGGTACTGTTTCTCTTTGTTGCTTTTTCTTCTGTCTTTCATTCTCCAAGATTCCTGCTTTTGCTGAGTTTCCTTTCAGGCATTCTCCTAACCTGTGACTGCTAACTGCTACAGTGTTCCTTCACCTGAAGGTTCCTACACATCCCTGAAAGATAATGTCATCAGACAGATCCGTGATTCTCTGGGCTTGGCTGGGATGTCTCAGAGGAGTCCACTGTAGTCCAGGCTGCTGTTTTATGATGATGTGGAGTCTACTGTGGTCCAGGCTGGTGTTTACTGTGATGATACTGAGTCCACTGTGGTCCAGGCTGGTGTTTTATGGTGATGTGAAGTCCATCGTGGGCCAGGCCAGTGTGTGCTGTGGTGATAATCTTTTCTCTCTGTCTGGTTTCAGGCTAATCCCTGTGTCCTTGGATCTCAGAAGACTGTTGAGTCTTGGTATGGATCCTGGCATAACTGGCATTTGGTCAGCCTCTTGTATCTACAGGTTTATATCTACAGGTTTATATCTGCAGGTTCATATCTACAGGTTTATATCTACAGGTTTATATCTGTAGGTTTATATCTGCATGTTTATAACTACAGGTTTGTATCTACAGGTTCATATCTACAGGTTTATATCTGTAGGTTGATATCTGCAGGTTGATAACTACAGGTTTATATCTACAGGTTCATATCTACAGGTTCGTATCTACAGGTTCGTATCTACAGGTTCATATCTACAGGTTTATATCTACAGGTTTGTATCTACAGGTTTGTATCTACAGGTTCATATCTACAGCTTTATATCTACAGGTTCATATCTACAGGTTTGTATCTACAGGTTCATATTTACAGCTTTATATCTACAGGTTCGTATCTACAGGTTTGTATCTACAGGTTTATATCTACAGGTTCATATCTACAGCTTTATATCTGTAGGTTTATATCTACAGGTTTGTGTCTACAGGTTTATATCTACAGGTTTATATTTACATGTTCATATCTACAGGTTTGTATCTATAGGTTCATATCTACAGCTTTATATCTACAGGTTCATATCTACAGGTTTGTATCTACAGGTTCATATCTACAGCTTTATATCTACAGGTTCGTATCTACAGGTTTGTATCTACAGGTTCATATCTACAGGTTCGTATCTACAGGTTTATATCTGTAGGTTTATATCTACAGGTTTGTGTCTACAGGTTCGTATCTACAGGTTCGTATCTACAGCTTTATATCTACAGGTTTATATCTACAGGTTTGTGTCTACAGGTTTATATCTACAGGTTTATATTTACATGTTCATATCTACAGGTTTGTATCTACAGGTTCATATCTACAGGTTTATGTGGGAAGTTTACAAGCATTAGTTCCTTCAGTACCCCCTCCCCCTTGTTTTCTCCTTTCTTTCATAGGCTGAAGATGGCTCACAGGTCCCTGAAGTGTTGTCCATTCTTTCCAGAATATTCTCTCTGCTGTTCAGGTGATGGATATCCCACCCATCTACCTTTAAGTTTACCAACTCCATCCTCCATTGCTATATTCAGAAGCTAGATCAGTAGACTTCTTATTTTGCTCTTTACTTTTATAATTTAATTTTGTCTTTTTATTACTTTGCTAAAAAACCATTTTTTTTTAAAGTAGTTTCTTATCAAGGTTTTGGTGCTGTTTTAAAATTCTTAATTCTAGGGACTGGAGAGATGGCTCAGTGGCTAAGGGCATTTGGAGCTCTTGCAAAAGACTCAAGTTTGGTTCCCAGCACCTGCATCAGATGGCTGAGCTAAAACCACCTGCAACTCTGGCTCCAGGGCTCCAGGCCTCTGAGGGCATCCACATCTACATGGCATATACACACCAAAACAAACAAACAAAAATTCAAGAAAAAGATGCCCGATGGAGGTGCTTTAGAAAGAAATAGTCAAAGAAGAAATCTTGTAGAACTAGGGACAGGATGGGGAGGAGGAGGAGGAAGAGGAGGAGGAGGAAGAGGAGGAGGAGGAAGAAGAGAAGGAAGAGGAAGAAGAGGAGGAAGAAGAAGAAGAAGAGAAGGAGGAGGAGGGAGAGGAGGAGGAGGAAGAGGAGGAGGAGGAGGAGGAAGAGGAGGGGGAGGAAGAGAAGGAGAAGAAATTGTTGGCTGCTGGCCATGGTCTAAGGTGGAGACCATGCACAGATTCAAGCAAGTCTGAGAAAGATGCAGTGTGTGTACTCTGAAAGCCTAGTGAGTTCAGCCTGCTTTGTGTTCAGAATGCTTTGAAAAGACTGGGAAAGCTATATTTTCTCACAGAAATTATTAACCATCTCTGTTAAGGGAACACTGATAGGTGGGGAAGTGAGAAAAATCAATCCCCAGGAAATGTGTCCCCTGCTTCTCACTCCTTATCACCCCACTGCAAACCCTGAACCTTCAAACCCCCTCCAGCCTCAGAGTCCAGCACTCTTCTGGGTAGTAGGAAAAGATGCGTAAGGAGAAATTAACAAGCATAAGTAAGTCTCTGTTCTTATGAGAACTTCCCAAAACACTTAAATAATTAGCAGCAGTAACTATATCTGATTCATCTCTACACTCCCAGTATCAGCACTGTAGTGGATGGCACTGAAGTTACCCATGTGAGAGAGAAGGAAGAGTCTGGAGAGGTGGCTCAGTCATTAAGAGCACTGGCTGCCCTTGCAGAGGACCCTAAATGGTTCCCAGCGTAAACATGGTTGGTCACAACTGTCTGCAAATCCAGTTTCAAGAGTTCTAACACCCTCTTCTGGCATCTGCAGGTACTGCACACACATGGTGCAGACACATACATGTAGGCAAACCCTTTTACTCATTTAAAAAAAAAATCTATTTAAAGGAAGAAAGCGAGTAGGGAGGTCAAGGGAGGAAGGAAAGATATTCCATAAACATCTGTTGGCCACTTGCTCTCAATATTGAATACTTTGTAGGCTTATATTTTTCAAAACCTACTATAGTAAGGGTTCTTAAATGCTTCATCCTCCCTTACAGCCCACTGACCAAAGGTAGGGGAGGAAAATGGCTAACAGGACAAGGGAGATGTGGACCTGTTTAGTAGTGCCTTGGGGAGATTCCAATTTTCACTGTTTGTAGTCCAGTCCACTAACAACACACCAAATATGAATCAGCAGCAGCTTGATCCAGAAGAAACTGCAAGGCTCTACTAATTGGCACGAGTCCAGTGAAGCCACAAAAAGCATCTGGAACATCACCAGAAGTTCTTGGTTATTGCAATTTTGTCTTTTGCTGTTTATTGTAATGCTAAGTATGAGCCTAACCTGCCCCCAGTTAATTCTGATTGGCAAATAAATATGCCAGCAGCCAATAGCTGGAGAGAAGAGAAATAGGTGGGGTTTGGGTTCTTGGGCTAGAGACCATCAGGAAGGTACAGGAAGAAATGGAGCCACCATGCCTTAGAAGAGTGTGCAGGAGAGGAGAAAGGAACTACCATGGATTAGCTGAGCCATAAAATGTAGCCATGTGTGCTGGCCAACTGGAGCCAGTAGCAGCTCAGATGAAGCACAGTAGGTAATAACTAGGGTTATGGATGGAAAGTAGATTCTGACAGCACAGAAATTAGGCAGCTGCCCAGCTATTGTGCTGCTTAAAGCATATTAAAATATAATGCTGTGTGTGTCTTTCACTCGGGAACATAAATGGTCAAAGGCAGGAAGAAACCCTGCACGGGGATTTATTAATTACCTTTTATAATACCTTGGTACATTTCTCTATACAAAGTCACAACAAAGATCAGCAAAGAAAGCAAGTTGAACCAATGCCAGAGTGTTGTCAGTGAAGACCAACGAAGACCAACAAGGTGAACCAATGCCAGAGCATTGTCCACTGTCTGTCTTTCCAAACATCACCTGTCCTCTCAAGTGTCCACTCCAGCAAAACATCACATGCCCTTTCACCAGACAGCACCCAGAAAAACACTACATATCTGTTCTGAGCAAAACATCCTCTCACATGTCTGCTTCAGCAAAATATCCTTTCACAAGACAGCTTCCAGAAAAACATCACATGACACAACTGAGTCTCCAACAAAACCAGAAACTCTCACTTCAATTCTGTTTACATATTAAGCACTGAGGACATGGTCCTATGGAGGCATGACCTTTAGATTTATGAGATCCCTCCAAACAGTGAGTGGGGATTCTATAAGATATGCTGTGCTGGGAGAAGCTGAGAAGAAGGGACATTTGATTGACAACTTTGAAGCTCACTGATGGGAGCAAAGCCTTTTATGAAGATCATCCTGACAGGTCAGTGCCCATGAACAAAGGACTTCATGGGTTTGCTGAAGAGCATGATTCTACCCTGTAGGTAGTGGGAGAAAATTGAGCTCTGGAACGAGATATAGTTATGAATCTGTGTTGTCCAAAGACTACAAAGTGTACGTGTCATGATGTGATGAGGCAGGGGGAGACCCAGCGGACCTCTGTCCAGATGAGCCAGCTTTAAGGGAAGGAGGGTCCTAAAGCTGCTGGAGGGGACAGAGGGACAGGAGTCAGGAATCCCATGATTGCTAGCAGGCAAGAATGCATGGAGATGAGACAGGACACTGCTCTACACAGAACTGTGCATGGCCCGAGTCATCTCACTGTCCCTAAGTCCCCCTTTGCCATTGAAGCACATGGGCTCTTTTTCTGACGAATTGCACTCCTGTGTCAGTTCATTGACTGGATGCTCACACTTCTCCCTTTCTTTCTACCTAAGTAAAACATCCCCCCAAAACTCACCCATCTTGTCTATTTTAGACTCCCTCTTTCTGTGAGCTAACAACACCTGGGCCTCCAGGTCTGTTCTCCAAATGCCCTTGAATTGTGCTGCCCTCTTCAACCTCGTACTCAGCACACACAACAGGACTGGAGGCTGTGTTTCCCACTTAGCTGGACCTTCTGTGTCTGCTGCTTTCTTTGGGCATTGCTTCCCCCACCCCACCCCTCCCCACCCCACCCCACCCCACCCCAGTTCTCCAGCTGTCGAGAGCATGTTGTTATAAAAGATCATGGGCTTAAGAGCCAGATTCTGGGGGAGGCATGACCAGGTCAGCTGCGCAGGCTCTAACCTGGGACAAGTGGATTGCCACAGAGGACCATCTGCTTCTTCAACAGTGAGATGGACATAATTATGCCTGTATGTCACTAAAGGCAAAGCAGATACTAGGGGTGAATAGCCCAGCACCATCCTGACTGAGCTAGCGCCAGCCCCTACTCATGCCGCCTCTCAGTCCTACAGGTCTCTGAATCCTATAATCTCTTTCTGTTACATTCAGTCACCCAGATAAATATCATGGCTGAGGTTCAACCCTGAGAGTCCAGAGGTTTCAACCTCTGTTGCCAAGCTGCTGTTCGGTAGATGAAGAATTGGAACCAGCCAGGCTTGGTGGCACACAACTTTAATTCCAACACTCAGGAGGGAGAGGCAGGCAGATCTCTGAGTTTGAGGCCAGCCTGGTTTACAGAGCAAGTTCTAGGCCAGCTATAGAACTATAGGGAAACTGTCTCAAGGAAAAAAAACCAAAACCAAAAACCGTGTTGGAAACATGAGTCAGCTCAAGTCCAAAGTCAAACTTCTTGTGTGAATAATAAGGCACAGCTCCCAGGGGCTTTCAGAACGGGACAGACTCAAGGATGCTACATTGTATCTATGTGTATAGCATGTTCATTAGTTTCAATCAGAGGTGGGAGACCACAGTCTGGGAGCATCTGGATTTCTCTCTGTGTGTGTGAGTGTGTGTGTGTGTGTGTGTGTTTGTGTATGTGTGTGTACATGTGTTCTTCTCCCGCTGCTAGACCATAAAGCTTCCAGGATAAGGATCCTTTCTGATGCTGCTAGTCTCCAGAGCCTATCACAGTGCCTGGCAGGAAGCAGATAGCTAGACAATGAGAAGGAAGGACGGAGTGATGTTATTCCAAACAACCATTTATGCAACAGATCCACGTCACAGCCCAATGCACTTTAAGCCCATGAATTTGTAATTAATCTTAGAATTACAATTTCATATCTTCCGAATGCACCATTTGACCTTCCATATTGACTGTCCTCACTGGCAAGGGTAATACCACGGCAGGACTCTTGAGCAGTGGTAAGCCAGTGTGTAAGCCCTCTGACACAGCATGCACAGCCAATCACCCAATCAAATAAACAGTAGCCAGTGTGAACTTTGACAAAGAGGCAACATTTATTAAAAGTCAGAAATAAAAAGGAAAAAATCAGAACCAAAAAACAGTGGGCACAGATGGGTCTCTGATAAACCTTGCTTTGGAATAGGATGGGCAGAAGGGGCTGTGCACTTCCTGGATGCTCCTGAAGAAGGCCGAGCACCACGCATACGTGAGTCTTCCTGGAAAGATGATTCATAGCACTTGTGACAATCTCAAGAGCTACGGACTCCAAGCCACCCAGCTAGAGTCTTTCCTTGCCTGTTGGAGAGAGTGGTTTCCTGCCAGACACCAAATGAGAGAGAACCCAGAAGACTCACTACTCCTGGTCATCAAGTGGGTGAAAGGAAAGGAGGAATTTGTGAGCCTTGGCAACCTGCTAGACTCAAGAGACCAGGACAAATCTAGGTGCCATCAGCTAGTACCTTCTATTTTTCTAACTGCTGACTTTAAAAAAAAAAAAAAAAAAAAGAGGTTGAACAAAATCAACTCTTTTGTACATGGTATTATAGAAAAGAGACTATAACCTTTAGTCCTGGTGTGGTGGCACACTCCTTTAATCCCAGCACTCCAGAGACAGAGGCAGCTGGATCTCTGTGAGTTCAAGGCCAGCCTGTCTAGATAGTGAGTTTCGAAAAACCAAACCAACCAACCAAACAAACAAACAGGAAGAGTTTGAATGAGATTAGGAAGAATATATCATCAACTACAAGCCTATGGATTCTTTTTTGTTTGTTTGTTTGTTGAGACAGGGTTTCTCTGTATAGCCCTGGCTGTCCTGGAACTCACTCTGTAGACCAGGCTGGCCTCGAACTCAGAAATCTGCCTGTCTCTGCCTCCTGAGTGCTGGGATTAAAGGCGTGCGCCACCACTGCCCGGCCTATGGATTCTTTTTAAGACCACCCCACTGCCTTTTACCTAAAGGACTAAAAAATGGTGACTTCAACTGGGTCCTCAGGCCTGAGGCTGTACCACAGAGGGAAGGCTTGCCTTGGGTACAGGAGTCCTTGAATTCAATCTCTAAAATCACAGACATAAGAAAAAGATTGTTTACTTCAGCTGAAATATACACAAACCATCTCTAATTTGACCCTCTCTCCTCAGGTCAATGAGAACCTAAGTGTTTTATACAGCATTTGACGCACCTGCAGCGTGCCTCGGAGTTCTGTTATCCAACACAGAAAGACAAAGAAAAAGAGTCCTAGAATATCACAGATATATGGCACCAGGTTGTTATTTTCTTTCTTTAGGCTTATTTAGTTTATGTGTAGAGTGTATGTCTGTATACCACATGAATGCCTGGAGAGAGAGAGAGAAAGAGAGAGAGAGAGAGAGAGAGAGAGAGAGAGAGAGAGATGGTTTTGAGCCACCATATGAGCATTCGACACTGAATCAGGGTCCTCTGTAGGAACTGCAAGTGCTCTTAACCACTGAGCTGAGAGCTATCTCTCCAGCTCTGGTATTTTCTTTTAAAAAATGGCCCCACAGTATAAAATAAGGTTCATTAGAAAACAGAAAAAGAAAGGGGGTGGGGCGAGCAAAGCACACGGTCCAATACTTTTTCTAGCTGAATCTAGGTAATCTATTTCAATTTGGCTACTGGCTGTATAAACACAAAAAGGTAAATAGTGTCAGTCCGTTTTCTTGAGGAAAAATAGAAATTCTGTATAACTAGTGTTAACTACAGGGCCAGGAGGCAGATTCCTCGGGGCACGGGGAAGGGGCAGCGGTTAGAGGCTCCTGTTTACCCTTTTGTTACAGCGGTTAGAGGCTTCTGTTACAATCTGCTGGGAAGGTAAGAAAACACGGCTGATTATCTGGATTCGTGGCAATCTCTGACTCTGGCTTTCAGAGACCTCGAGGTCTGAATGAGCCGGTGTTGGCAGAGGCTAACAAATGACTCTGCAAACGCAGCAGACAGCGTTGATTGATTGCATTTTACAATGAAGCACAAGTAAAGAGAAATGATTTCTCCCCTCTCCCTTCCCCCCCACCCCCTCCGTTAAATGGTAGGTCCACAGCGTCTCTTTCCCAAGGAAACCAGAGGAAAGTCTGAGTTCATGGGTAGACCGGAATACTGTGGGAGACGAGTGGAGACCCTGTATGAGACATGAGGAGACCCTGTATGGAATTCTACAAGGATTGTAAATGTGATGCGTACTAGTAGCAAGTGATCAAGTTGGCTTTGAACTCAGCAGGAGAGACAGGCTTGGTCTGCAGCCCTGCAGCTGCCATTTCCCCTTAATGAGAGACTCAGAACACAATAATCTCTTTGGTAGGCCTGAACCATCTAGTTAGTCAGAGACCCGCACTGTGGAAGAGAGAGAGAGAAGCGCTTTAAAACATGCCACGTTTCACGAGTCTTGAGCTAAAAGTATCAATATTTGCATGCAAAGAAATAGAGAGAGCTTGCAGAGGACCTGGGTTCAGGTCCCGGCACCCACAGAAGAGCACACAACTGGTTTGGAACTCTAGTTCCAGGGAATCTGACACCATCTCATGTCCTTTGGAGGTCCCTGCATGTATGTGGTCCATGCTCAAATTCACACACACACACACACACACACACACACACCACGCACAAGCACACAAATGCATGTATGCAAATACACAATAAATAAGTAAATGAATAAATATTTTTAGAACCAATAGATAAACCTGGACTATTCCAATCAAGCTGGGACCACTCTCTGATACTTTGCTTGTTTCTTTTTGGTATTAAAGATGTCTACTTTCTTCAGTGTACTGAGATATGTTGTGGTACACGCTACTCTCCAATGCTTTTCAGGTACGTTGTTATTGGGGAGTAAATGTCCTGAATCTAGAGGCTCCAATTCCATTCGTCAAAACGCAGGAGCACACAGCACAGGGCTAATACTGACCCCCACAACACAAGACAGGATGATCTGGGTTTAGCCTGTAGTTGAAATATCTAGTTAAATCAGATATTTATTGAGAATTTCTGTTTTCTCATTTTCAGTCTTTAAATGACCACACAATAGTTAACATGCTATTGTATTTTTTAATAAAAAGGATACATAATATCTATTTGGTTTTAAACAAACAAATTATTTCCTATGGCTTAAATTAATAAGGTCCAGGGGCCAGATTCTGGCCTATTTCTGCCTTAGACACTTTCTCTCAGAACCTACCTGGTTAGAATATTTTGTAAAAAAAATAACTTACTATCTAGAGAGTTCTCCTGTTTGCTAGATAAGAGATCCTGCTCTGTCATCCCAGCAGGCACAAGCTGTTTAAGTTACTAGATAAGAGAGTTGTTATTGATTCTATTATTTTTTTCTACTCTTCCTGATTCCCTGAAGTCCAAGGGAAGTTTTGTCGACTAAGAATGATTTTTGTTTAAAAAAAAAAGGAGTCCTTGTTGTGTCGTTAGCTGGTCTGTGACAGATGGAGCCCAGAGCTGCCTGGGTGCCCTTTACTCAGGAGTGGGAGAACAGAAAGTAAATAAGCCAGAACCCAGAGCACTCTTAGTCATCTGGATTGCTCAGTGCTGGGCCCCAGCACTTGCAAATGCTGGCTCCCCTGTTAGCCCTATGTTGTTAACCAGTTTAACATTCCCTTATCACATGCTCATGAGGGCAGAATTAAGTGGAATTAGCTAACAAATTATAGAAAATTCATTTACCCTTAAAGGAAGCTGTTTGGTCACAGTTTGAATAGAGAGAGTGTTGCATTAAGGCCCAAGTTAATGGTCCTGCCTGGAGATGAATCAATACACCTTGGTTTTATTGCCTGGCTTTAATTGTACTTATGTGTGAGCTCAGCTCAACTTCCCTGAGCCCACCAGAGAGAACATTAGCATCCAGAGGAGAGTCTCCCTGTTTATAAAAAGGAACGCAGGAAGCACAACCAGAGCCCACTAACCCTTCCAAAATCCTTAGCTACATGCAGACATAATGAATTAGGGGGAGGAGGGAATCCAACAGATGATGTACGTCAGGGTTGGGGGTCTATAACCCACTGTGAAGTGTCCGGATTTATAGGTGTGTTGTCCATGCAGATTCAAAAGATATCTCTTGGACATCTGCTTCCCCCGAATTAAGCATTTTTTTTTTCCAACTTCATGACAACCTCATGATAGAGAGATTTAAATAATTTTCTAATTGTTTAAATTAAGTAAAATTTAGTCTAAGTGTCTGTTGTTCTTTCTTCTTTTTCTTTTTTTAATGTATGGGAGTGCACTGTCACTCTCTTCAGACACACCAGAAGAGGGCATCGGATCCCATTAGAGATGCTTGTGAGCCACCATGTTGTTGCTGGGAATTGAACTCAGGACCTCTGGAAGAGCAGTCATTGCTCTTAACCATGGAGCCATCTCTAGTCCCTTGTTCTTATTCTTGATGCATAGTGTGCCTATGAATGAGTGTATAAGTTAAAATGCAGATTCCTGGGGCTGGCGATGCATCTGCATCTCCATGGTAAGCACTTGCTTCGAATACACAAGACCCTGGGTTTGCTCTCCATCACAAAAAGAAAAAGCTAACCTAAAAAGTGAGGGCACTAACACATGAATACAGCTCAAGCTCTCTGGAGGTGGAGGCAGAAAGTTCAGTTGTTCAAAGCCCATCTCAGCTATTTAGTGAGTTCAAGGCCAGTCTTCAATGTTAAGAGCTTAATCTAAATACATAATTGAGTATTTAATTATATACTATAATAATACTATATATATAATATATATAATATACTATAATAAGCTAGGATATTGTCGTGGCAGCCAGATTAGATTCTAAAGGCCCATCAGGGTCTTGAGAGATGATGGCTCAGTGGTGAGAGCACTGGCTGCTCTTGCAGAGGACCCAGGTTCAATTCCCAGCACCTACATGGTGGCTCGCAACCATCCACAGCTCCAGTTCCAAAGACCTGACTCTTCTTCTGACCTGATACCAGATGCATACATAGCACACATAAATAAATGCAGGCAAAACATTCATACACATAAAAATAAGTAAGTCTAATTTTTTTAAGATTTATTTTTAATTACATGTATGTATGTGTGCGTGCGTGCGTGTGTGTATGTATCACCATATAGATGTGTGCATGTGAGTGCACATGATTGTACAGACCAGAAGAAGGCATGGGTCCTGGAAGCGGGAGTTATAAGAAGCTGTGAGCTACCTATAGGAGAGAAAAACCAAATTTAGCTTCTCTGCAAAAGCACTGTGCACTCTTAACTGCTGAGTGGTCTCTTCAGTTCTCAAACACATCTCCACCACTGAGTTTGACTGCCCCCAAACAAGCACACAGTAGGTGCTCTCTCTTGGCATTTAATCAATAAATAACATTGAAGCCAACAAACTATTCAAAATATAGGAGGTTGAAGGAGACAACAGGAGGGACCTGGCAGTGTAGAACACAACAGAAACTTGGAAGAAAAGAAGAGTCCCCAAGAGTGGGACACAGTCACGGTGGCGAGGGGAAGGAAGCAGAGGGGAAAAATGTTGCTAGAAGCTTGCTATAGAGGACTTAGGACAGCAGGGCATGAGCGAGGTGGAGATGATTGGACACTGCACATCTAGATTGAAAAAAAAACACAGAGCTTGGGTGGAATCAGACTAGAGGGGTAAGTATGCAACTTCTAGGAGAGACCACAGAGACTGGGGGAGGGGGGAGCCCAGCAGCTGACCTTGAAGAGATTGAAGGGCATAGGAAACTTAAAATGAGCCACCACAAGCTCGCTTCTGAGGAGCAAGCATGTAGCCAACGGAGGACCTCCAGAGCCCCTTGCCCTTTGCTGCTGCTGCTATCCTGTACTTGAGCAAGCAGGTAGGATACATTGTAAAAGCAATCTGGGTGGGTCCTCCATTTTAAAACTGTCTTTATGTGCTGCCTAGTTTGTGTCAAGGAGACAGGAGCTGGATTCATTTGGAAGAAGGGAATTGCAATTGAGGAAATGCTCCCACCAGATAGGTTTCTGGACAAGCCTGCCTTGGGCTTTCTTGATTGGCAGTTGTTGTGGGCAATACCACCTCTGGGCTGGTGGCCCTGGGTGCCATAAGAAAGAAGGCTGAGTGAGCAGTGAGGAGCAGGGCAGTAAGCAGTGTTTCTCTGTGAGTGTGGCCTGAGAGTTGTAAACTGGAATAAACCCTTTCTTTCCCAAGACACTTTTGGTCATGGTGTTTTATCACAGCAATAGAAACCCTAATAAAACTAAGCCAATTTGAATCTAGAGTGGTGGGGTCTGGGTGTTGAACTATCTGGAAAGTCATTTCAACTTTCTGATTTTGATGCTAGAATTGATTTGCCCTAGAAAGCGACTGAACACACCATCCTAACTTCCAAGTCTGTCCTCCCTGCTGTGATTCAGATTCTGAATCTGGATTGAGTTCCTGAGCAAAATCTCCTAGGCATGCTTCCATGGCCACTAACATTTGTGCTATCATAAGCAAGAAAAAAAAAATCAGTCGTGAATGTAGTACACTCATTAAATATACACTGTTTGCTTTCCTGGGTTTCCTCAACTCAGCATAATTTCATTTAATTATTAATAGCAAAATAATTTTGAAATGAATATGGTCTTAAAAAGTAAAGTCCATGGAAACATATCTTGGCTGTCAAGTGAGAATGCTCCCCTACACACACACACACACACACACACACACACACACACACACACACACACACGCAAGCTTTAGCTTGCCTGCAAAACCACCAAGAAGGAAGGCCAGGGCTGGAACAGAGTCTCAGCAGAAGTGGAAGGAAGAGAGGAGGCAGGGTACCTCCAGTATCAGAGAGGGCTATCAGGACGTCCTGCTAATAAAAGACTTTTTCACCGTCCACAGTATAATTGGTTTACAGCCTTTTTTGTTTATTTATCCATCAGAGCTGTGGTTAAATGGCTCGGGAAGGCTCTTACCTAATGGCTGGGTATCTCCGAGGCCTGCTGGACGCAGAGGAGGGCACAGGCGGCCTGGATTCAGAGCGGAAATGCGTCTCACCTATAATGGATTTGGCCACCTGATGGTACTGGGAGCCAGAGAGGCAGAGAGAGACTGGCCCGGGGTTCTGCTTTATGTAGCCATTAGCCAAATCAAAAGCTCCTGGTGACTTTGTGCCTCTCTAAAAGTGCACTAAGTAGCGGTTGTTTCTTAAATCCCTTTTAAAGGAAAAAGATGGCAGAAAACATTAATTCTGAAATCAAAGAATGTGCCTCAGTGTAGACAACACACGCACACGCGCACACACACACACACACACACACACACACACACGGTGGGAAATCCTTCCTTCAAGTTTTTGCTCAGCCTGGGAGAATTTACTTATTTGTTTGTTTCCTGGGAAAAGCAGTGAGTGAGTTTTTCTGCTGAGAAACACTTTTCTTTTTGCAAAGCCCAGCAAAAATATTAAATGGGAATAAATGAAGCATCGAGATGGAAGCCAATTTACCGAAATGCATGCAATTAGACCAGAAGTGCTAAGCAAACACCCTGGGGGTGTGGGTTAGGCAGGCTGCACGGGGGTGGGGGTGCAGGGGTGCAGGGATGCAGGGAGTGAACAGCCCTAAGGAGGTGACCTAAGGGTCTAGCCCGAAGGAGATGACCAGGAAAGGGGAAGAACCTGTAAGCGAAGGTGCCTATTTCTTTGTCCCAAGCTGGAAACCCCGCTCATAACCGTGTCACCAAGTCAACCTGTGGCCACTAGGCAGATTATCTGTGAGGGTCAACACCCTGCAGCCGCGCCACCCCCCTTGGGCCCTGTCCTTCGATCGATGTGGCCACTCGCGGCCCAGGAGATAGCATCGAGTCCCTGGCGGCCACCCGGAACAATGGACTCTTTGAGGCAGGCCCGTAGAGATTAGGTGCATGGGCGCCTGGGCCTTTCACTCCCAGGCCCCTGATGGCCACAGGTGGCCCTTTTCCCTGAAGAAATCAGAGACACTCTCCCCTCTGCCCTGAGTTCCCTCGGTGATCCCAAGAGGGAAAGATTTTTCAGAGTACAAAACTCCCAATTGGTGTTCAGAATAGCTCACCCCATCTGAATGCATTTAAAACACATTTTGCACTAGGTAAAAAATTATTAAAACGTTGCCAGGGGCTAGATCTGGGTGTAGAGTTTGGTTGAGCAGGAGTCGGCCTAGACTAAGTCGAGCTAGATTTCCTCTTGGTTGCCTCCCGCCTTCGCCTTCATTTACAGAGGCTCTCTGCAAAGAGGTCCAAATTCTCCAAAATCTTCCAGTGTCCTTGGAGGACCAGGTCAGAGGCAGACCAAGCAATTGATGAGTCAGCAGCCTTGGTAATATCAATTCCAGACAATAAACACCGTGACCACTGGGAGTTAGCCCCTCCTTGCCAGCAGTATGCACACCCAAATTAAAGTAACCGTCTTAAAGGCAGCGCCCCCTCACCCCCGCTATCCAGAGTATCTGACAGATGAAAGCCAGGCACAGGCATACTGAATCTGCGGCACTCCACTCCTGTCCTTGCCCTGCTGCCTTTTCAACAACACGCAAAATGGGTTTTCTCGGCGGATAGATTCCACTAGAGAGACTCCAGGACAGCTAACCCTAAGACAGAGATCTGAAAACCCTGTGCCACTCCCCTGCCCAACTTCTCAACCACAAACAGAACACTTTCCCGTGCCTACGGCACATTTGGGAGTGTGTTCTGAGTTCATCAAATAGGTTAGTCCCTAAAATCAAATTTAATAACAATAGCCTTCAACTTAAAAAAAAAAATTAAGCCACTGTGATTTTTTTTTCCAGAGCTGACAGTCGGAATGCTAGAAGTGTAGAGCACATAGACACAGATAAAAATAAAGCGAAATAAGAAGATAGCTTGAGCAATAAAATAAAAATGACAGCTTCAGGCTTACAGAGCTGGGTTCTGCAAGCATTTCTTAAACGCTGTATTCTTCAACAGTTACACCCTTAGCGTTTCGCTGATCATAATATTGAGCCGATATGTGCATACATTATAAAAATACAAGAAAATTAAAAGTTAAGCGGGGTGCCTTACACCTGCAACCCCAAAACTGAGATGAGGACAAAGGCTTGCGAGAGTTTGAAGCCAGCCTGGACTACATCTTGTGGCCAGCCAGGACTACAAAATTAGACACACACACACCCCCATCGCCCGTCTTTAAAAAAACAAAAGCAAACAGAAAACACAGCGGGGGTGTGGAAAGAAAATGTAAACTTTATTTTAAGCTAGTTGGGAGCGGTTTTGTAAAACAGTGAAGGTTCTGATAGTTTTGCGCGTCCCGTTTTGGAGAGCTCTGCAGCCGCGGACAGGGACCGGAGGACTGAGAAAGAAAATTGAAACAAGTGCAGGTGTTCGCGGGCACCTGGGCCACCTTCTTAAGGCAGTCCGCCAGGCCAATGATGGCTCCAGGCTGAACCACGTGGGGTGCCCCAGAGCCTATGGCACGGCAGCCGGCTTGGCTGTCCCCCGCCAGCCCCTGGTTCCCGGGGAGAGCAGTGGAGAACTGTCAAAGCGAGCTAGGGTGGCGCTGAGAGTCCGCGAGCCGCCCAGCGCCTAAGGCCTGGCCCCCAAGTGCTGGCTGCCACCATGAACAGTGAGGAGCAGTACTATGCGGCCACACAGCTCTACAAGGACCCGTGCGCATTCCAGAGGGGCCCGGTGCCAGAGTTCAGCGCTAACCCCCCTGCGTGCCTGTACATGGGCCGCCAGCCCCCACCTCCGTCGCCGGCCCAGTTTGCAGGCTCTCTGGGAACACTGGAGCAGGGAAGTCCCCCGGACATCTCCCCATACGAAGTGCCCCCGCTCGCCGACGACCCGGCTGGCGCGCACCTCCACCACCACCTCCCAGCTCAGCTCGGGCTCGCCCATCCGCCTCCCGGACCTTTCCCGAATGGAACCGAGCCTGGGGGGCTGGAAGAGCCCAGCCGCGTTCAGCTCCCTTTCCCGTGGATGAAATCCACCAAAGCTCACGCGTGGAAAGGTCAGTGGGCAGGTAAGCCTGGCTCTTTCTCCCTTTCTCTTCTCCTAGTCTGGACTTGGCTGCCACTATCTTCAAGCGTTTCCCCGGGCCTTTTCCCCAAGTTCCTCTGCAATCCGCAGGGACAACGCAGGCTTAGAACAAACTCTAAGGAAGCCAACAAGTCCACTCATCTTGGCAGCCTCTTCTCTACTCAGCAACACCCCCCCCCCCCCCTTGCGCGTGTCCTGGGCCCTTCTTACCCTGGCAGCCGGCTCCCACGGTGGAGAAAGAAGAGGCCTAGCTAGGTTCAGAACTCCCAAACTCTCTGGATCTTTCTGCAGCGAGGGACCTGGACTCCTGGGCACCAAGGGCCACAAGCAAGTTAAGCAAGATGTCTCTGACCTAGGCCGGAGTCCCTTGGGAACCCTAGGCCCCTTCATTTCCCAGACCTGTCCTGTCCTAGTGGCCTTATTAAAGAAACGGAGGCCTCCTAGGGGCACCAAGTAGGAGAAAAGCAGGAAGGGAAAGGAAAATTGCGTCCATTCAGGCCGAGGCCCTGGAGTAGGGTAAGAAGTGGGTGGTGAACAGGGAGAGGCTGTGCCAACGTGAGGTGCTCACCGGAAGGCTGGAAAGCAGGTGGCTCACTCTCTCGGAGTCTGGCAGCTGGCAGAGGTCTCTTGGGTGTCAATTCTTTTTGGACCAACCAAAAGTGTTTGAAGGATCCTCTCGAGCTGCATCCCAGGAAGTAAATATGCAGAAGAAGGGACCTCCTTCCTGCTGTCCCGCTCAAAGAAGCAAGACCCCGAGGGTTTCCTTAGCCTAGGCGCCTGCTTTGTGCTAAGTCCTTCTTTCCAGCAGAGGCGAAGCAGAGCAAGCTCCAAGTCTCTTCCCTGCCGGATGCTGGCAGCCAATTCGTGCGGGGGGCCTGTGCCCGCCGCTGCACAATGTTATCTCTTCCGGTCTGCAACCACTTCTGGTCACACCTGGACTGCAAATAGCAGCTTTTTCTTTTGCCTTCCGACTGACTGTCGGGAACCAAGGGTTAAGAAACTGGAGTTGCCATCCTTTCAAGAATTCTCAACCTGGGTTCTCCGGTGCCAGGTGCCAGGTCTGACACTACCCCAGGAGTTGCCAAGCAAAGCTCCGAGAGAGTATGAGAGTAGCCTGGCTCATCAAGGTCCGGGATTGGGGTTCCTCTGGCTAATTCATTTTCTCGCTGAGGCAAAAACCCTGTCTTAAAGCAGCCGAAACTCTTGCTGGGATCTCCCACCTCTGACCAATTCCAAACAGGTGGAACCAGTAGACCGCTGCAGAGGCCTCTCAAGGCCAAGGCCAAAGGGCTCTGAGACCAGGCTATTGGACTACCCGAAGACAGATCCTCCACTCAAAGGGCCTCCTGGCCCTTTGTTTCTTGCCAAGGATTTCCTCTTTCGGAGCTCCGTAGAGCAGAACCCTGGAGATTCTTTCTGGCTATCTGCTCCTGCTCTGGGCTAGGGCGGAAAGAAGCCAGGGAGTAATATCTGAAGAGAAGCAAGCAGAAAGCTTTTCCTGTGTTTGGGGTACACTTTGGAGACACCCTCTGACTGCGAGATCCGGGCATCAGAAACCTTTCTGATCCTCAGCAATCAGGACTCTCGGCAGACTACCCTTCTCTTCTCCCGTGGAAGCGTGCAAGGAATTCCAGCCGGCTCCACTTCAGAAGAACTGCAAGGTTTAACGAACCCACCTGTGTGCGCTTAGTGGGTCCACAACCCCTGGAAAGTGCTTAATGATCAAAGGGCTTATAGAAGGACTATGAATGCTAATGTCAATAACCGTTTGTAACTAATTGGACCTAAAAGAACTTCATAATTCACACTGGCGAGTTCTACTGAGTCCCAGAAAAGGGTCAGATGGGGGAGAAGGGGACCTCTGAACATCACCAGCAGATTCCAACTTTAATTTCCACCCCTGGCTTCCTTAGCTGAGCACAGGACTTGACAAAGTAGGCAGCTGAGGGCGGGAGTCGAAGAATCTGCCAGTTACGTTGTTGTTGGCATTTTAAAATGTTTCTTTAAGGGTAAGTATCTTTCCTACACCAGGAAACGCCTGTGTGGCTTGGAGGTATTCCTGGGGACAAGAACTGCTTTTCAAAGAGTGGTCTAGGGGTCTCACCTCAGCTTCTGGTGCCTCCCCATAACCTAGGGAAAGAAGGGGAGCACACCTTGTCTTCAATACAACCTCACATTTCAGTTCTTCGAAAAATGTCTCTCACCTCTGTCCTGAATCAAGTCGGCTTTAGCTTCTTCCATTTTTGCCGGAGAGTCTTCAAACCAGCATCCACAGTCCAATGCAGTAGGTACTCTGCAGAGAAGGACCCAGACCTGGGAAACACTGATTTGTGTCACTGATTTCCTGGGTGACTTGGGTCTGTGGCTTGTTTTAGGTGCGGGTTTGGAGCTGGTGTGAACGAGCCCTTTAATGACCCATTCTTTCTCAGAGTAGCTCTTGGTTCAGGTTGGATCTGGCTTCAGCAACATTTGTGGTGTCCTCCTGCTAAGTATGACCTTTCCCAAACCAGTATTCTTCTCCTCAGAGGAGAGCTAACTGAAATTACAGTAACAGTTTATACTCAGTTGGGGTTAATTATAACTATATTAAAAATAATATACGGAGCCTGGCAGTGGTGGTGCACGCCTTTAATCCCAGCACTCGGGAGGCAGAGGCAGGCGGATTTCTGAGTTCGAGGCCAGCCTGGTCTACAGAGTGAGTTCTAGGACAACCAGGGCTACGCTACTACTACTACTACTACTACTACTACTACTACTACTACTACTACTAATAATAATAATAATAATAAACGGGCCCAGGGAGATGGTAGTTTGAAACAAACAAACAAATGAACAACAACAACACCCTGTTCCCTTTCAAGCCTTAGGACCTTAATTCAATCCACAGAACCAAATATAAAAGGAGAGAACCAACCCCCTCCACGTGCGAGCACATTCTACACACACTAATAATAAATAATAAATATTTAGAGCAATCAAAATGATATATGTTAAAAGATATAACAAAATATGCCCGTAACTTAATGAGTACCATAACCTTTCCAACCTTGGTCTGCATGTATTAGTGAGTTATTAAATTCATTTAACATTATTTTTTGAGACTCATTATGTTGCTGTTACTGGCCTGGAACTAGCTAGCAGACCAAGCTCGCCTCTAGCTGCCTCTCCCTGTCTCTGCCTCCTGAGTACCAGAATTAAAGACCTCACCACAAGGCTCTGATTTTGTTAAAATAAGTTAACGTGTTGGGTTTAGCATTGTTTGAACGAAACAGTGAATAAAGAGGAAAATTGGTGTTATATGTGGTAAAAGTTTAGTCTAGAAATATTTCTCGGATGGATATATATATATGTATATATATACATATATATACATATATATTATATATACATACATATATGAATATATATATATATGTATATTCCTATGTATCATTCCTATGATATATATATGTATATATCATAGGATATATATATATGTATATATATATCATAGGAATGAATATATATTAAATACATATAAACATATATGAATACATATATTCATCGCTATGAGGACAAGATAGTAATCAAACTGAGCTGTGTCAACGTCAGAACGTTTGTTTAAAATCCAGCGTTTAAAGCATAACCTGTGTAGAACGGAGTCAATCAATTTTTCTATTATGTGCATTTTAGTCATTTTAATATCAGCTAAATGAACTAATTTTAAAACCACTGTTTGCCAGATCCATGAGTGATACTGAGGTGAGAACCGACTTGGGTATGGCCTGAGAGAAAGGTCTAGATCGACTAGGGAAGACTCTGGTGTAACCATAGTGGGTTTCTGGAGCAAGGGGCTGCGGTTGGTCTAAACAGTTGCGATCAGTAGGAGGGCTGTTCTTGGCCTGGGAATAAAATATTTGAGCTTCATGGGGCCCCGGGGGGACCTCACTGACGGACGGTGTCGCCCACAGGAGGTGCATACGCAGCGGAACCCGAGGAGAACAAGAGGACCCGTACAGCCTACACGCGGGCTCAGTTGCTGGAGTTGGAGAAGGAATTCTTATTTAACAAATACATCTCCCGGCCTCGCCGGGTGGAGCTGGCAGTGATGCTGAACTTGACTGAGAGACACATCAAAATCTGGTTCCAAAACCGTCGCATGAAGTGGAAGAAAGAGGAAGACAAGAAACGTAGTAGCGGGACCCCGAGCCGGGGCGGTGGGGGCGAAGAGCCGGAGCAGGATTGTGCGGTGACCTCGGGCGAGGAGCTGCTGGCATTGCCACAGCCGACACCTCCCGGAGGTGCGGTGCCCTCAAGCGTCCCTGCTGTAGCCCAGGAGGGCCGACTACCTTCGGGTCTTAGCGCGTTGCCACAGCCCTCCAACATCCCGCCACTGCGACCGCAGGAACCTCGGTGAAGACAGCAGGATGAGGGTGAGAGGGTCTGGGACCCGGAGTGTGGACGTGGGCGCGGGCAGCTGGATAAGGGAGGGGATCACGAGGCTTAACCTAGACGCCACCCAAGGAGAACATTCTTGAGGGCACAAGAGCCAGTTGGGTATAGCCCGAGAGATGCTGGAAAAACAGACCCGAGCTTCTGAAAACTTTGAGGCTGCTTCTGGTGCCATGCGAACGGCCAGGTCTGTTTCTAGGACTCTTTCCTGGGACCAATTTAGAGAACCCGGGCTCAAACTGTGGACAATAAAAAGGGCACGAACTGGAGCGTTCCCATAACATCCAACGGGCAAGCAGGACTGGGTACCTTGGTCTGCCCTGAAACAGACCAGCTGAGCAGTCTACGGTTAAGAATAAAGAAGGGGAGCTGTTTCAAGGCGAGTGCTTCTTCCGATCCTCCCTCCGATTCTCCCTCCCTCACCTCCTTTCCCCTTACTTCCCTTTCCGAGATTCTTTCCCCCTCTTTAGCCAAATATTTCATTAACGTCCATCTTCCAACCTACACCATTTCCTTTGAAAATCAGAAATCCTTCCCACCCGGACCTCCTTGTGCCTCTAATGGGACCTCCAGGGTCCTGAGGGACAAAGGTGCGTAAGGACATTTAAAGTTTCCGTTTAGAGAGAAGATCTTCGCTGAAGGAAGCTAGGTGCCCTGATACACCTATTCACAAAGCCCGGATGCGATCAGAAGATGGGAAGGAGGGGCAGGGGGAAACTGTTTTGTTTTTGTTTTTGTTTTCTTTCATTTAAAGCTTTAAATTAACCATTCTTTGCCAACAGGTCTGCAATTTCGAAGTCAGTCTGTTGCTCCCTTCAAGGTCTGAGCCTTGTCTTTAGGCTGTTTGTGGAAAATGCTTAATAAATACAAATAGCAAGAGAGGGTTTTATTTCAAACCTTCCTAGAGGATAATGTTTCCATTTCATTTTAAAATCTCAACTAGCGTTTTAAGATTAAAAAATTCTTCTTCTTCAATGGCTGTGGTAGTGCACTTCTTTAGTCCCAGCACTTGGGAGGCAGAGGCAGGCAGATCTCTGGGTTTGAGGCCAGCCTGGTCTACAGAGTGAGTCCCAGGATAGCCAGGGCTGTGCAGAGAAACACAGTCTTGAAAATCCCCAGCTTTTCTAATAAAGGGGGTTTGGTTTAATTTGGTTTGAGTGAAAAACCTAGGGCCAGCAAGGTCAGCAGTGCCTTGTACTAACCACAAAGCTGGGTTGATTTAGTTGGCTTCAAACTCTTTTCCCGACTTTTGATCTGAAGGCAACTCCCAAATAAATAGTCGACTTTAGCCCTGCCCCTCTAAACCTGAGATTCAAGAGAGACACAGAGACACAGAGACACAGAGAGGAACACAGAGACAGAGACACAGAGACAGGAGAAAGACTAGGCAGCTTGTTTATTTAGTTTAATAATTTGTTCTGTTTCTTAGAGTCACAACCTGATAGAAAGAAATTCTCTCGATCAGAAAGGTGTGAATATGTCCTTTTGGAATGCTGCACACAGTGTGGGCTCTGGGGTGAGACAAATCTACATTGGAGATGTCAAAAAAAAATTCAAGGTCTTCTCCCACTTTAATATAGTGGCAAAATTTGTGCTACCTTCTAAGGTTGCTGTAGGGTTTAAATTAAAGATATAAACTGGTTTAATTTAATATCTAGAAAAGACTCGTCCGTCCATATTATTAGCAACTGTTTTGCTCATCTCTGTTTTCCTGAGTAACTAGAAGCTGGCCACTAGCCTCTTCCAGTCTCCACGGGTCCCTGAAGGGTCTCTCCTTTAGCAAAACCCCTTACAGATGCTGTGATTTTTAGGTCTTAGCTAAGCAATTCCTAGTTCTACCAAACTCCCTTGTTGCCCACAGCAACCTCCGCCCCCCCCCCCCACCCCCGTGTTTCTTCCTAGGATGTTTGGTTGGGTTGGTGGAAAGGCTGAGACCGGTCCTTTTGCGTCTATGTAATGTAAAGTAAACCAGCCACTTCCGGAGTTTGGAATCTCAATCTTGCTTGAATTGGCACGGGCTCTGGGATGTGCCCAGGAAGAAAGGCAGGGAGGGACTGGCAGGAGCTGGGAATTTGGGGCACCCAGTAGTTGCAGGGCTGACTGATAGAGGCTGGCTGCGATCTTTATGAATCAGCTAGAGAGATTAGCATGCCTTTAGGTTTGTGCAGGAGAGTTGAGGTTTGGGGAAGCTAGGGCTTGGGCTTCGCTCAGAATATGTTTCTAAAAAACAATCTGGTTGCCCCGACCTTGTATGTCCCATCCCTTCCTATACATGGCTTTGACTGAGTTACTTAAGTCTATGCTCCCACGTATCCGGGGTTCAAAACGAGGATGGAAGGAGATGGTGTCTTCCAAGGGCTTTGAAGAAGATCCAATACCGGGCGGATGTGTCTGGTTGTTTCCAGTAGAAACCTCTTCCTGAGAGGGACTGCTGGCCAGAGACAGTCTTCGAGAAAGTGAGAGACAGCCACACTGGGCTTACCTGTAGGCTGCAGCAGGCAAGAGAAGGACTTCATTAGGATGCCTTGGGTAGCAGGATTAGATTCAACCGCAGAAGTGAGAGCAGAGCCTACAGTTCCACTACTTGTGTAACCAGGAACTGGGGAGTGGTCCAGAGCTGACTAGCGCGGGGACTCACATTGAGGCCCCTGGGGATATGGGGGCAGGCTAGAGGCTCTGGGAGCTCCAAGCTCAAGTCCTGTTAAATAGCCTAGGTTTCTTAGTGCTAAGGCCTGGAGGAGGCCGGGTGGAGCACGGTTGGGGGACTACTCACCTTTCTTGGCAAGGCTAGTCGGTTTAGTGTGCTCCACGGTTTAGATTGCTCCAATCGCGTAAGGAGCAGACGCCACTGCAAAGCCATTGGAAAGAGTTAGGAAAACATGAGCGCTGAGTGTGGCTGCTTGCACCTCCTCCCCCACTTCGTTTCCCCAATATGCCCGGGGCATAATCCACATGCCCCACAATTCCTCTTGAATTCATCAAGTGAGAGGCGTTCCCGGACGTGTGGATCAGCCCTGAACGGGCTGTGGATAAAGAAGTGGAGACCTGGAGAAAGCACCGCACTGGGCTTCCTCACCGGCACACCCTTGCCTGGAAGCCTCTGGAAACGACAAGCCCCTGAGCTAAGGGGCTCCTGCGCGTTTCCCCAAATCCTGGGGGTTCCCAGACTAGAATGAAGGCGGCATAGAGATTAAAAAACAAAAAACCACATAGGAAACAAAGCCTTTGTTCTTCTTTGGATACACCTCTTCCTGTGGCTTTGCTCCCATCTGCTCAGATAGCTCATCTCCGACAGAGCCACACTACACAATAACGGGGAGCTCAGTTACTTGGCAGTGGTTGTAACACACCATCTCTAAGGCAGGAGCTGCCACTGGAAACATTCATAAGCTGGAATCCCTACTGTGGTAGCCCCAGTGAGGTTTTTAAAACCTCTTGTTCTTAACACTCAATGAACCCCGGAGATTCTTAATTATCAGTGAATTTACCCGAGTGAATAGGAGTTAATCCGGCTCCCACAGTACCTCTTTTTGGAGAACAAGGGCAGCTTCGACTTCCCCAGTTATCTTTAGGTTCCTGACATGGTCCTGCTACCTCTCCACAGCTCCTTCAATTAAGCAATCATAGTCCAGGCATCGAAGTCTGAATGCAATGTAAGCGTTGCTCGCTCAAGTTAGTGAAGCCTCTCCCTTAAAGAGATTAATGTTATTTTGCTTTATATGTACGGGTGCTTTGTTGGCATGTATGCAGGTACCATGTGTGTGCCTGGTGCCTGTGGCAACCAGAAGAGGGTGTCAGGCTGTCAGCTGTCATGTGAGTGCTGAAAAATCAAAGCCAGGTCTTCTGGAAGAGCAGCCAGTGTCCTTAAGCGGGAGTTGTCTCTCTAGCCCCTACCTATTACAGTGCCAGTCCACCAGTCTCTTTCTCTCTCTCTCTCTCTCTCTCTCTCTCTCTCTCTCTCTCTCTCTCTCTCAGTTTGTGTCTCTCTGTAGATCTGTGTTTGTACGGTTGATGTCTAAGGGTGAGTCCAACTTTGTGTGTCTGGACAAGTCTACATAACCCATATGATGTCTTTATGTTCATATGTTTACTACGTATCAGGTAGGCTGTCATAGTGACAGTGGTCAGGTAGCATTAGACTGCAGGGGTGCTTTCCTATGTGCCTTTCCCCTTCCTTCCTTCCTTCCTTCCTTCCTTCCTTCCTTCTTATGCATGTATTTATTTACTTATATATCTATACGCAGGGTCTTACAGTGTGATCCAGCTGGACTGGAATTCCATATGTAGACCAGGCTGGCCCTGACTTAACAGATCTGCCTTCTTTTGCCTCCCAAGTAGTAGAATTGAAGGTGAGCACCACCATGCCCACCCTTCCTCCCTTTCTTCCTTCCTGCCCTCCCTCCCTTCTGGTTCTTTCTCTGTGTTCCAGAGAGGTGACAAGGGGCTGAACTCACTCTAAGCAAGATTTCCTGCACTGAACACAGCCCCAGCCCACTCTATAGTCTTGACACACAGTGCCTTGCTCTGACACAATTGTCTCAGGTCTTCATATCCCAAACAATATTGAAGGCAGGAAACAATTTGTCTGTGTAATCTATCATCTTCTACAGAAGTGTCCGTCCTCTGTCACCGGGGTAGTTGTTAAATGTTTTCAAGAAACACTGAGTTCACAGCAAAGACCAATCATGACTTTAACAGCTTCATATACGTGTGCTCTTGAAGATTAGATGACCTGGAGGGTCAGGGGACAGCAGAGATGGAATCAAACTGTATCCAAGCCCACCTCAGGCAAGTTAATGGGAAACTTAGGTAGGGCACCAGGAAGCAGAGTTGTGTCTCTGTAAAAACCAGCAGTAGCTAGAACCTTCTGGAAATGTGTCTCTGGATAGATCTGAAAGCAGAAAAAAGCAGCCAGACAAATAACTGTTTTCAGGGTAAACAAGACTGGCTGACCCAGATTTGGTCTTTCGGGCTCCCTTAGGATAGCAGACATTTACACCATTTCAAAGCTATATTTGCTTACTAGTAAAGTGGGAAGAGCACGAGAAAACCTTACTCTTTTCTCACTAAAATTATTCCTTTTCCCGTTAATTTACTAATTCACTTTACATCCTGATTGCAGCCCCCCCCCATCCTGCCCTCTTCCACTAAAGCCAGATAAAGCAGCCCAGCTAGGGGAACAGAATCCAAAAGCAGGAAACAGAGTCAGAGACAGCCCCCACTCCAATTGTTGGAGGACCCCACATGAAGACCAAGCATAACATCTGCTACATAGGTGTAGGGGATCTAGGTCCAGCCCATGCATGCTCTTTGGTTGGTGGTTCAGTCTCTGTGGGTCCCATGGGCCCAGGTTAGTCAGCTCTGTAGGTCTTCTTGTGGGGTCCCTGACCCCTCAATCCTTTCTCCGACAAGACACTTGAGCTACTCCTAATGTTTGGCCTGGGTCTCTGCATCTGTTTCTATCCGCTGCTGGATAAAGCCTCTCACTAAGATTAGTTAGTTAGAAGACTACAAAAGTCAGATGACAGTTGTGTTAGGCTGCAAACATAGCAGTTTCATAGTGTCAGGGGTTGGATCTCCCATGGCGTGGGTCTCAAGTTGGGCCAGTCATTGGTTGGCCATTCCCTCAATCTCTGCTCAGTCTTTATTCCTGCACATCTTGTAGGCAGAACAAGGTTTTGTGGGTAAGTTGGTGTCCCCCCTTCCCACTGGAAGTCCAACCTGGCTACAAGAGGTAGCCACAAAATATTTTCTCTGATGGGTGTGTGTAGCTCAGTACCAGAGCTCTTACCTAGCATGCACAATACCCTGGGTTCCATCTGCAAAAGTGTATTCATGTTTTGGCCTATAAATGAGATGTCCCGACTTTTGGAAACACGGCTAACTCCAACTTTAAGCTATAGTTTACAAATCAACTTCAAGGAATTGAACTGCCTAAAGTCTTTTCCTAAAGATGGAGGGAGTGAAAATATATACTTTTCTGTCTGGGGCTTCAGTATTTGCCTAGCTTGTACCAGACCCTGGGTTCAGTGTCCAGCACTGCAGTACAGTCTGTTTCATAAGCATGCATCCACGGCTCTTGTCTGTGTTGGTGACACACTAAATTCTCCAAATATGGTAGATACATTTAGCTACATCCTATGAATGAACTTTGTTTTGTTTTTTTTTCTGAGTAAATATTTTTCTTTCTCCTGTTTCAATTCTCTGCTAGACCTGATTTGTGGAGCTCTGAGGTTAGAAAGCATCATATCTCCTACCTGCCCTTTCTCCAAATCACTCAGAGGGTTCACACAGCTAAATAAGTGTGGGAATGCTTTCTATATACGGAACTGTTTCTACTTCAAAAAAAAAAAAAATACGTGAAATGTATCACCGAAAAAAAATGAAAACGTGAAGATCCTGTATTTATTGGATTCATTTTAATAAATGCACGTGTGCTTTATTTGGACTTAACGTTGCAAGAGAAAGTTTTTAAAGGGGAAATGCAACGAATGATGATGTCCCCGCCCCCAATCAGCGAGCCCCTTCCCCATCCCTAATCAGCAAGCCCCTCCACAGGGATGAAAGCAAAGATGAGACACAGCCATCTTTCTAGCTACCCTTTGTCCTCAGACTCAGTAGAAGAGAGAAGGGAAAGATCCTTGGCCAAAAGCAAAAACTGAAAAGGTTTTCCTCAGAACCCTGGACAGGGGTTGACTTCCTGTGCCGCGTCCAGTATTTATGGCCCTTCTGAAGTAGGGCAAATAACTTAATCCTTTTGACCCTGTCTATGACCCCTGGAATTAGGTCTCTTCTCATCTTCTGTGATTGTTGTGAAATAGCTTACCTGCCAAGTGCATTTGATAGAGGGTAGAGCTTTTCAGATACATCAGGTCCCTCCAAAAGCTGGGCCCTCACCTCTCCTACTAGATAGGTGGCAGAGTTTTGTCCCGAGACCCCCCCAAGAGAGGCAACATTAGCAACAAAATGCAGCCCTTTTAAGGGCCTTGTATCCCTTCTTCAAAGGACACAGCTGAGTCTTGTCCAGGGCCCTGGCAGGAGTGTGTGCATTGTAAAGTTGGTCCTGGCCAGACACAAGCAAAGGAATGGCTACAAACGTCAGAGCATTAAGTCACATCCCACAGCACTGTACTGGGCAATCCCCAGCTCTGCCACACAAGACATGCATGCATTATCTAACTAGAGGTGTTTCGATGAGGTAGGATTTACACAGGAATTCTTAGGACCCCAAGGCTAAGAGATTTTCCCCAGACCTCATTTATAAGTACTTAGGCGTATGAAATTCATTTCTCTCCTATACAAAATCTGAAAGTTAAGTCATACAAAGCTGAGACATTGCAAAAACTGCCTCCAGTGTCCACCCTATTAGCCCTGTGTTGGGTCTAGTCCCATGGGGTACTCCAGCCGCCATTCCTACCTTTTAAGCAACAAGACGTAATGAACATGCAGGAGGGAGACAGAATTGCAATCCCTAAAAGATTGAAAGATGATGATAAAACCCCTCAAATCTGTGAATGTGGGCCCTTACAGAGCAAAGTGGATTTTAACGGTTTAATTAGGTTAGAAACCTTAGAGGGACAGTCATCCAGGAGTGTGGAGCAATTTCCCAACCATAGACTGAGAGTCTGCTAACCAGCTAAGTAAACTATGGGGAAATATCTGGAAAGAACTCTCTGGAAAGAAAGCCCTCATCCTGGCTTAAGCCTTGATGGTGGTGGGGGCTGGGAGGGGAGTGGTTGTTTTGTGTTATTTTTTAGGATAAGGGCTCTCTGTGTAATTAGATTCATGGTGAGCTTACAAGCATTCTCCTACCTCAGGCTAGGGTGAGGGCTGTGCATACAGCTCAGCAATAGAGGGCCTGCCTAGCATACCTGAGACTCCAGGTTCAGTCCCCAGAACTGTTCAAAAGGAGAGAGAAATTAAAAACAGGGTATTGATGGTAAGGGATTCCAAAAACTGATCCTGGGCCAGCTAAACGACTCCGCAGACAAAGACTCTTGCCAACTGTAGCACATGCATACATATAAATAAATGAGCAAATAAATACATATGTGTAATTTTTTTTAAAAAAATTAAAAGAAGTATGAAATGGCCCTGGAGACAACAGCAGTCTCCAAGGCTGGGACCTAAGGTCTTTTTTGTTTGTTTGTTTGTTTTTTGAGACAGGGTTTCTCTGTATAGCCCTGGCTGTCCTGGAACTCACTCTGTAGACCAGGCTGGCCTCGAACTCAGAAATCTGCCTGCCTCTGCCTCCCGAATGCTGGGATTAAAGGCGTGCGCCACCACTGCCCGGCAAGTCCTAAGGTCTTTATTAAAAATTTGTCCTGACAGCTCACACCTGACTATAACTCCAGTTGCAGAGGATCCAGCATCCTTATTCAGACATACCCGAAGCCAAAACAGCAATGCATGTAAAATAAATGAATAAATGACAAAAAAAAAAAAAAAAAACCAAAAAACCAAAAAAAACCCCAACCCACCCAAGCAAGCAAACAACAAAAAAACCCAGCCAAACAAAAATTGTCCTGAAGGGCTGGAGAGGTGGCTCAGTGGTTAGGAAACATGTACCACTCTTCCAGAAGACTTGAGTGCTGTTCCCAGCACCCACACTGAGTGATCTCTTTAACTCTATAATTCTAGAATATATAACTAGAACTCTAGATCCAGGAAATCTGATGCCCTCTTCTGGTTTTCCCGGAAACCTGTATTCGATATTCACATACACAAACACACACACACACACACCACATACACACACACTTACACTTAAAAGTAATCAGGCCGGGCAGTGGTGGCACACGCCTTTAATCCCAGCACTTGAGAGGCAGAGACAGGCAGATTTCTGAGTTCGAGGCCAGCCTGGTCTACAGAGTGAGTTCCAGGACAGCCAGGGCTACACAGAGAAACCCTGTGTAGAAAAACCAAAAAAAAAAAAAAAAAAAAAAATCTAATAAGATAAAATAAGAAGTATCAGAGCACATTACATATACTGAGTTACTTGGACTATCCGGCCGATGTTAGAGTCTCTTTATGTGTCCAAAAGAACTCCTAGAAATGCACCTGCCTCTACCACAGAAATACTAGGATTCCAGGCGTGCACCACCATGCCCAGCCAGAGAGGTTCTTAAAACTCTGTATGGCACTGGGCATGGTGGTGTGTACCTCTCATTTCAACACTCTGAAGGCAGAAGCAGGAGGATGTCTGTGAGTTCAAGACTAGGTTGTTCTTTTTTGTTTGTTTGTTTGTTTTTTCCGAGTCAGGGTTTCTCTGTATAGCCCTGGCTGTCCTGGAACTCACTCTATAGACCAGGCTGGCCTCAAACTCAGAAATCTGCCTGCCTCTGCCTCCCGAATGCTGGGATTAAAGGCGTGCGCCACCACTGCCCAGCAAGGGTAGGTTGTTCTACATAGCACATTCCAGGCCAGGCTGGAGAGGGTGACCTTTTGTTTGGTTGGTTTATTTTATTTTTTAAAAGAAAGAAGCTCTGATGTGTAAGTCTACATGGCCTGGTTATTGTCCGTGTCTAGTTGGCACCCACCTGTACTGGAGAACAGCTTGTATTCTCTTTGGAAAGAAAAAAAATGGGGCTGTAGGGGAGAGGTGGAGAAAGAATACTTTTCAAACAAATTTCAAGTCATGGAAGCTCGCCACTGTCTGTAACTCCAGTCCCAGGGTATCTGATGCCCTCTTCTGATCTCCAGTGACACGAGGTACATACATGGTGCACATACATACATGCACAAAAAACACTCATACGTGTATAATAAAATTTAAAAATCTAAGTACAGCGTACTAGAGCACGCCTTCAATCCCAGCACTCGGGAGGCAGAGGCAGGCGGATTTCTGAGTTCGAGGCCAGCCTGGTCTACAGAGTGAGTTCCAGGACTGCCAGGGCTACACAGAGAAACCCTGTCTCAAAGAACCAACTAACAAAACAAAATTAAAGATATAAGAGGAAAAAAAAAAGGGAGGGTTTGAACCTGGAGCTTGATTAGCAAAATGCACAAAGTCCAGGGTTCTAGCCCGAGCACCATATATTGTCCAGGACAAAAAGTGCAGACTAAAGACAACAAAGACAGTGCAGAGGAACTGAGATTACCAAACTCCTATATGCTGAAACATGCAAATACAGTTGTTTTTTTTAATTAGGTTGGGGTGGTGGTTTAGATACACGTTATCAGAAGGCAGGACTATGAATGAACGGTAACGAGCAGCATATGCTTACAGAAGGTTGAAATTAACGACTTCCTCACTATTTATTTATTTTTCAAAGATTTATTTATCTATATGTAAGTACACTCTAGCTGTCTTCAGAAACTATTTTCTTCTTGCTCTGGCCCCGCTCACTCCGCCCCGCTCACTTACTGTAACTGTCTTCTTCAGGGACCCCAGAAGAGGGCGCCATCTCCCATTACAGACAGTTGTGAGCCACCACGTGGGTGCTGGGAATTGAACTCAGGGCCTCTGGAAGAGCAGTCAGTGTTCTTAACCGCTGAGCCATCTCTCCAGCCCTGGTTTGGTTTTGTTGTTTGTTTGTTTGTTTGTTTCATTTTGATTTTTTTTTTTTACCACATTTCTTTCTTTCTTTGAGGGAGGAGTGTGTGACACACTTAGAAGTCCGTGGACAACTTGCAGGAACTGGTTTTCTCCTTCTATTATGTCGGGTCCCAGGGATTGAACTCGGGTTGTCTAGCTTCCTTGAAAGCGCCTTTACACACTCTGCCTTCTCACTGGCTCTGCTGGTTTTGTCTGTAATTTGAGATGCTTAAGGGTGGAATGGGAAGCCTCACACTAAATCAGCACCCCTGTCTAGCACTTTCTATGTTAGAACAAGAGTCTTTTAGTGGCAATCCTCTATCTTACAGTCTTGAAACAGGCACTTTGCCAGGCAGTGGTGGCACACGCCTTTAATCCCAGCACTTGAGAGGCAGAGGCAGGTGGATTGCTGAGTTCGAGGCCAGCCTGGTCTACAGAGTGAGTTCCTGGACAGCCAGGGCTACACAGAGAAACCCTGTCTCGAAAAAACCAAAAGAAAAAAGAAAGAAAAGAAAAGAAAAGAAAGAAACAGGCAGTTCTCTATGAAACTGGGGCCAGCCTGGTTTACAGAGTGAGTTCCAGGGTAGCCAGAGCTACATAGTAAAACCCTGTCTAGGGGAAAAAAACAATATAAATAAATAGACCTGAATGGACTTGGCCTTTGACTCAGCTTAATCTCTGAAAACATAGGTAGGGTTAAGGAGAACCTCCAGAGGTTCTGGCCCTTCAGGTCCATCTAAGTGGCCTGAGGCTCCAGGCACTGTGGAATGGGGCTGGCTGTCCCTGCTGTACTCTGTCTGAAGCCCTGTCCTAAAGAATGAGCAAACATAGGGATGCAGTTGTGGAACACTAAGTTTGCCAGTATTTACTGTCACGAAGTCATAGATAACTTCTCTCTGTGTTCCCTGCAGATGCTTTAAAGAATTCATCTGACTGTGGAGGTTTATAGCAATAGAATCTTCCCTGTTACCCTGTTCCTCACCTCTCTATCTGTGTCTGTCTGTCTGTCTGTCTGACTTTATCTCTCTCTGTCTCTCTGACCTCTCTATCCCTCTGCCTGTCT
>JADRCH010000137.1:753858-805267 GCA_019843965.1 Rhynchomys soricoides
TGTGTGTGTAGTGTGTGTATGTGTGTATGTGTGTGTGAGTGTGTGTACGTGTGTGAGTGTGTGTGTATGTGTGAGTGTGTGTGTATGTGTGTGTAGTGTGTGTGTATGTGTGTGTATGTGCGCGCGTATGTGTGTGTATGTGCGTGTATGTGTGTATGTGTGTGAGTGTGTGTGTGTGTGTGTATGTGTGTGTATGTGTGTGTATGTGTGTGTATGTGTGTATGTGTGTGTATGTGTATGTGTGTGTAGTGTGTGTATGTGTGTATGTGTGTGTGAGTGTGTGTATGTGTGTGTATGTGTATGTGTGTGTGTGTGTAGTGTGTGTGTGTATGTGTGTGTGTGTGTGTTACATTAATCACATCTAGGAACTCAAGCATCTGAGACAAGCACTTTTACCTCTGAGCTCAACACTTAGCCCAGGATTCTTAACTCAATTACACCTGTATGTATTTTTATTTCAGCTGAGGGGATTTTTTTAAAAGGTTTTTTTAAATTACATTTGTTGTTTATTTGTGTGTGTTCGTGCATGAGAGCTCTCTAGTCACAGTGTATGTGTATGTGTGGACGTCAAAGGAAACTTGCAGGAGTCTGTTCTCTCCTTCTGTCATCCAGGAATCGAGCTCAGGGTGTCAGGCCTAGTGGCAAACACCTTTACCTGACAGGCCCTTGGTGGAGGGGGTTTTGTTTGTTGTTTGTTTCTGTTGTTGGTTTGGGGGTTGTATTTTTGAGACATGGTCTCACTACTTAACCCTGGCTGTCCTGAGACTCACTCTGTAGACCAGGCTAGACTGGAAGTCACTGAGATCCACCTGCCTCTGCTTCCTGAGTGCTGGTAATAAAGGTGTGCGCCACCACGCTGGCCAAGTTTTGATGGCTTATTTGCCTTAAGGCAATATTCACAGGTTCTAAGAATTAAGAAATGGATTTTCTGAGTGATCATGACACATAGTTACCAAATTACATATTTACTCTTTTGTTATCTTTCCTTTGTGTCTGTGTCTGTTTATTTATGTATGTATGTCTGTATGTTTGACAGTGCACATGCCTGTACTCACAGGAGGCCCAAAGATGACGTCAGCCTCCTCCTATTCCTTTGAGGCAGGATCTCTCCCTGAACCTGGGCCTTGAATTTTCCTCCACTAGGGCTGGAAACTAACAAGCTCCAGCCACCTTGTCTGCTCCCAGACTGATGAGAACAGATTACAGGCCTGCCTGGGACAATCACAGTCTTGTTACTTAAATTTGGGGATCCCAAATTTAATCCCATCCTCATGACTGTAAAATACTTTTAACTGCTAAGCCATCTCTCCAGCCTGTCTAAATACAAAAGTAGGGGTCAACTGGGCCTGGTGACACAAACCTTTGTCCCATAACTCAGAAGACAGAGGCAGGTAGATCTCTGTGAGTTTGAAACCAGTACTCACTGGTACATACTGGGTTCAGGCCAGCCAAAGCTACACAGTGAGACCCTGTCTCAAAAAACAAACAAGCAAGGCTGGAGAGATGGCTTAACAGTTGAGAGCAATGGCTGCTCTTCCAGAGCTCAATTCCCAGCAACCACATAGTGGCTTACAACCATCTATAATGGGATCTGATCCTCTCTTCTGCCACACAGGCACATATGCAAATAAAGCACTCATATACATAAATAAATAAATCTAGATAGATAGATAGATAGATAGATAGATAGATAGATAGATAGAGTGATGGTGTGTATATGCTTGGCCCAGGGAGCGGCACTATTAGGAAGTGTGGTCCTGTTGGAGTAGGTGTGTCACTGTGGGCATGGACTTAAGATCATCATCCTAGTGCCTGGAAGTCAGTATTCTGCTAGCAGCCTTCAGATGAAGATTTAGAACTCTCAGCTCCTCCTGGACCATGTTTGCCTGGATACTGCCATGTTCCCGCCTTGATGACAATGGACTGAACCTCCAAACCTGTAAGCCAGCCCCAGTTAAATGTTGTCCTTTATATGACTTGCATTGGTCATGGTATCTGTTCAGAGCAGTAAAACCCTAACTAAGATAGATAGATAGATAGATAGATAGATAGATAGATAGATAGATAGGTGTTTACCTATTACAATTTTGATAACTTGTTATTGTTAAACCCAACAGCCCAAGCATTCATTGAGCTTAAATGGTTAAGTGTCTTCCCATAGGAATCAAACATTCCCTTGTCCCCAAAGGACCAATTCTCATCTGTGACACTTCCTGACATTTCCCAGCATCCTGTATATAGTAAGTATTGAAAAGAAATGACTGAAAAACAGAATGTAAAATTCTGGTGTTGATATATAAACACTGGGAGTGGGAGCTGAAGTGATGATTTGTGGGCTTGTATTTTTCAAAACCTAATTTAATAAAGGCTTAAAAGGCTTAAGCCTCCCTTATAGCCCACTGACCAAAGGTAGGGGAAGAAGATGGCTAACAGGACAAGGGGGTGTGGACCTGTTTAGAAGTAGTGCCTTGGGGCGATTCTAATCTTTGTTGTCATCAGTCCAGTCCACTTGAATCGGCAGCAGTGGCTCTATCCAGAAGAAACTGTGAGGCTCCACCGACTGGCACGAGTTAGTTGAAGCCTCAAGAAGCAGCTGGAATGTTACCACAAGTTCTTTACTGTGTTTCTCTCTATGAAGTCCTGACAAGTGAAGATCAGTGAAGAGAGCAAGGTGAACCAATGCCAGAGCATTGTCCACTGTCCGTTGGGTTATACTCTTTCCAAATGTCATGCGTCCTCTCAAGTGTCCATTCCAGCAAAACATCATGTGTCTGTTCTCAGCAAAACATCCTCTCATGAGACAGCATACAGAAAAAACTGAGAAAACTGAGTCTCCGAAGAATCCAGAAATTCCCATTTCAATGATTCATAAGTTAAGGACACTTGCTGCTCTTCGAGGAGACCAGAGTTCAGTTCCCAGTTCACCCACCCACTAGGGTGGCTCACAACCACCTATAACTCTGGCTCCAGAGGATCCCATGACCTCTTCTGGCCTTTATGGGCAACCACGTGCATTCACCCAGACACATACATAAATAAAAAAAAATTTAAAAATCACAATACATATTTTTTTAATGGAGTAGACATCCAAAAAAAAAAAAAAAGTCTGCTGGGAGGCTGGAGAAATGGCTCAGCGGTTAAGAGCGCTGACTGCTCTTCCAGAGGTCCTGAGTTCAGTTCCCAGCAACCACATGGTGGCTCACAACCATCTGTAATGGGATCCAATGCCTTCTTCTGGTGTGTCTGAGGACAGCGACAGTGTACTCACATACATTAAATAAATAAATAAATAACTCTTTAAAAAATATATCTGGCCGGGCAGTGGTGGCACATGCCTTTAATCCCAGCACTTGGGAGGCAGAGACAGGTGGATTTCTGAGTTTGAGGCCAGCCTGGTCTACAGAGTGAGTTCCAGAACAGTCAGGACTATACAGAGAAACCCTGTCTCGAAAAAACCATATATATATATATATATATATATATATATATATATATATGCAAAATTACTTCGATAATAAACATGGCATTCCATTACATGATTTAAAGAATAGGTTACAGAGTGAACTGTGACTTAGTTTCTACTTTTATGTTTTTTTTAATACTAGAAAAGAAAGATTATTTCATGTATGTGTAAGTACACACATACAATTCTTTTTTACTTAAGATCAATTGACTGGTTGATTGATTGATTTAGTGTTGGGCATTTTTGTTGTTGCTGCTTTTCGGTTGTGTTTTTTCCTGTATATATCTACGTTTGTGCACCATAGGAGTGACTGAGTCATGACCCCTGTGTGGGTGCTGGGAACTGAACCCAGATCCTCTGCAAGAGTAGTCAGTGCTCTTTACAGCGAGCAGTCTCTTCTGCTCCCACACATAAAAATCTTGGTTGGAATTGCTTTAAACCAGAGCAACATCAATAACCCGATGTACACAATAAAGAAAGAAATTATTCGATTTTTTTCCCATTTTTCACCCTTGCACCATTTAAATGTGTTGTCCTTGGCAGGAAACGTCCAAGGGAGCTATTAGTGTGCATTAACAGAACCTCAACCCCAGCCAGGCTTTGATAGGGGTGTTCTTTGTACAGTGTCTCCTCCACCCCCTTTAAAATCTTTTCTGGGTGTTGAAACTCAGCGAATTGCCTCTCCTGCTTAGGCTAGCTTACTTGCTGGGCCCTTCCTCTCCCCCACTGAGCCTGTCTCTGCTTATCTCTACGATTGTGTTCTCTAGCCCTTTAAGGGGTCGGGGTGAGGCTAGCCGGAAAGGGGGCGCTGCTCCTGTGGCGGCTACTGTGTGCAAGTTCGACCTTTGTCACTTTCAGCTCTGCGGGAAACCAGGAAAGAATGGTTTCGGAAGAACGCGGACAGACTGCTCTTTTTACTTTAGACTCCTGATTTTCAGAATGTACCCTCAGGTCCAAGTCGTAGCTCCATTCCTAAAAGACTTGACAGAGGTGAGAGGCTTACCCAGAGGAAGTGGGGAGGGGGGAAAGACAGCTCAAGGTTAGGTATTGGAGAATCGTGTGTCTCCACTACTGTAAACATTAACTTATATTAAAAGCCAGCCTTTCTCTTCCCCGGATTTCACAAAGCAGGAAGTCAAAAGCAGGGTGCGGGAAAGAAACTGCCCAAAGAGAGGGCCTTGAGTAAATTATTTAGCTGTGACACAAGACTGAGTCATCTATCCTTCTCCACACCCCAAAGTGGGCCCAGGTTGACACCAGTCCTCAGACCCACTAATTTAAGCTAAGAGGAGAAACCAGCTTGCCAGAAGCCAGGAAACCGTCTGGAGTGAGGAGGGGCTGTTGCTACATTACTCAGACTGGCTAAATTCCTGGGCTCAATGACATCCGTGGTAGCTGCAGGCGACTGCACAGGACATGGTGAAAATGAGAGGCAAACCAGAGGCGTCCCTCTGGCTGGGATGAGATTGGAGCCGGCCCTGGTGCACACAGATTGCATGCCTCACCTTCAGTTGTTAAAGAAGAGGGGGTGGGAAGAAAATGTCACACGCAGCCGGGAAAGGCAGAAATGTGCAGGTCCGTTCTCACCTTGTGCCAAGAGAAATCCCCTAGGACTGACCCCAGCCCGGTGCCCTTGGCCACCAAGCCAAGAATCAACCGCAGGGGCGGAGTGTTGCTGCCCAGTCCTGGGTGCCACCCACTCATGCTGTACCCAGACTGCCTGCCCTACCTTGCGCCCGGTCCGCAGGGTTCCCAGAGCTCAGCCTGAGCAGCAAGCGCCCCCTACCGGATCCTCGCGTGCGTGCGGCCGCAAAAGAGTCCCGCACGGGGATAGGTGATTGACTGGTGGGGACAGATTTGCAGCAGCTGCACAAATCAGCTGGGTAGCCTTGGGGCCCTCAGCAGAGTCTAGCCCGAGGGCACTCCAGATGCTTCTAGCTCCAGGCATGTCAGCGCCGGGTGGCTAGTTGCCCGCTGCTCTGAATTTAGAGGTTTGTGCTGTTTAACTAGACTACTTAATGAGCAATCCAGCTAGGGCTACAGTGAGATCCTGCCTCTAACAATAAATATAACTATTAAAAGTCAGGGCATGTTTAATTAGACAATTAATTAAATAATTAGGAAGGGCGTTCATCCGAACCAAGCTCCTCCTCCGAAGTGCTAAAAAGTGCTCTGAGTCTCACAACGATGCGTCTAAGTGCAGGCATTGGCAGAGGCGGTGCAAGGGCTTTGAGCTCCTGCAGCCTCATGCGCGTCGTCACGCTTAGGGAGACGCTGTGACCACTCCCGGGGCACACATTCCCGGGGCTACAGCGCCGCCTTCTGGCCCTCCTCCAGAGGAAGGCGACTCACCTGTGCGCCTTGGGAGGCAAACTGCTCCAGTGACCTTGGGGAAGGAACAAGGCTGTGCTTGCAGGAAGCTAGTGTGACTCCTTCCTGCTGCCTGGAGGAGATGCACAAGGCGGCTGCCTTAGCTTTTCAAATTACAAACAAAAACAGTGGGCCTGGCGAGAAGGCTGAGTCGGGAGAGGTACTTGCTGCTAAGTCTGACGACCTGTGTTTTCAGTAGTGACTTGGTTGCACACAGGTATTTTGATGTGTGACCAGTGCTTCCCCGGGTATGTTTCAGACAGTTAGGAATTCTGTAGGAAAGAAAAAACAAAAACAAAAACAAAACAACAACAACAACAAAAACCAGGCTCAAATTCAAACTGTTTTCTCCGGGGTAGAGTGAAGAAGACATAAACAGAAAAGTTGTGGGTGAAAGCTGTTGTTGGAGCTTGTAACCCCCACTTAAGGCCAGCCTCAGCTACCTACTGAGTTCCAGGCTCCTTCTTATCTGTTTAATGTAACTTTTTAAAGTTATTTAATTCGTTTGAGGGATTTTATTTTGCTTTGTTTCTTTGAGCCAGAGGCTCAGTGGTGTAGCCCTGGCTGACCAGAAGCTTGATAGAGACCAGATTAGTCTTCAATTTTACCGAAACCCACCTATATCTGTCTCCCCAGTGGTGGGATTGAAGCCATGTGGCCCAGGTCACTTTTAACAACTCCGAAATCTGTGGTGGGGGTAATTCATCTTTATTCAGATGTTACTACTGATCAATAAATTAAAATAATCTAGATGCCACATCACAGACCGCTGTGTGTTATAGGACCGTGATTAAGCCTTATTTTATTTTCTGTGTTTGCTTTCCTGAAATTTAAGAGGATTTTTATTTCAAGTGGCATTTCTAATTATTTATTTTTATTTTATGCATGTTGATGTCTTGCCCTCATGTGTGTCTGTGTAAGAGCATCAGATTCCCTGGAACTGGAGTTACAGATAGTTGTGAGCTGTCATGTGGGTGCTGGAAATCGAACCCAGATCCTTTGGAAGTACAGCCAGTGCTCTTAACCACTGAGCCATCTCTCTAGTCCTCAAGTAGTGTTTTTATGGAAGCCCCGGGTAGAAGGTGCTATGACAGTAGACGGCTGGTTTGGAGGTTTCCCATGTTCTGTGACAACAAGTGAGCCTGAAGAAAAAGAAAAGAAGCTGAAACATGAACTGCCTGGGATCCTGCTATCAATAAAATATTAGACCCATAAACCCAGTGCATGAGCTGAACATTATTGAGCATGTGAATGTACGTGCACGGAGAGATGACTGAGTAGCGACTTCATCTCCGGGAAAGTTTCAAACATCAGCTGTTCAGGAGCTTGCAGGAAATAAAATAAATTGGTCATTTCACTCTGGGGCTTGGTAACTTAGCTGATAGTATCAATACCTGCTGTTGCTAGTCACAAATTCCAATTCAGAGATGCTCAGTTGTTAAGGCAAATGTTCATGTTTAAGTAGAAGACAAAAGGTCACCCATACACCAGCTCCCGACCCTTCCTGCTTGGATTCCTCCCAAAAGAATGACGGGTATATGTTGATCTAAGTCTGCTTTTTCTTCTTTCTTTCTTTCTTTCTTTCTTTCTTTCTTTCTTTCTTTCTTTCTTTCTTTGTAAGACAGGGTCTCAGCCAGAGTGTAGAGGTGCATACCTTTAATCCCAGCACTCAGGAGGCAGGGGTAGAGAACCCTGTGAGTTTGAATCCAGCCTGGTTTACATAGTGAGTTCCAGGACAGCAAGAGCTACACAGAGAGATAGAAGAGCTTCAAAAGTAAAGACAGGCTCTCACTGTGTAGCCTTGGCTGTCCTTGAACTCACTATGTAGACCAGGCTAGCCTCGAACTCTCAGAGATCTGCCTGCTTCTGTTCCCTGGGTGCTAGGATTAAAAAATGTGGACCACCAAAATGAGTTTAATTTATTTTTCTTAAGAGTTTCAGAACTGGGGGCCTGAGAGATGACTCAGTAGTTAAGAGCACTGACTGTTCTTCCAAAGGACATGGGTTCAATTCTCAGCACCCACGCGGTGGCTCACAACTATGTCCAGTTTCAGAGAACCTGACATCCTCACACAGACATGTATGCATGGAGGCAAAATACCACTCTATATAAAATAAAAACAAATACATTTTTTAAAAAAAAAAAATTTAGAATTGGGGTGTGGTGGCACATGCCTTAAATTCCAACACACCAGAGGCAGGTGGATCTCTGAGAGTTTGAGGCCAGCCTGGTCTACACAGCAAGTTCCAGGACAGGATATAGTGAAACAACTATCTCAAAATGATAGTAATAACAAGTTCTAAGCCATTTTCTACACCTAACTTCATAACTTCCTTAGGAATCTGAAATAAGAAGTAGACTTATTCTCTGGTTTGTAGCTAAGGCAAACAAACACACAAACACACATCGAGACACTGAGTGATTGTCTGGCCCTGGGGTCACTCAGCTGCTTCTCCAGCTGTCATCAGGAACACCTGGTACCCTACAGTCACAACTGGTCTCAAAGACACTTGAGGAAAGACTGAACCTTAGTTCAGTCAGAACCACAGCTGGCTCTTAGGATGCCTCCTGAAACCTCGTGGGATTAACAAGGAGCTGTTGGGATGCTGATCATTTCAAAAAAGGAAAAGGATCACACACACACACACACACACACACACACACACACACACATACCCCTTTTGAGCTAAATAGCAAGACAAAACAAGGAACATTACTGATCAGTTGTGAGGAGGCCTCAGAGGCGCCTTCAACTGCTCTTAACTCTCCTGGAATCCAGATGTGTTCGGGCACTTCTCGGAGGAACAGGGAAGTGATCTGATCAGTTAACTTGCTTGTCTTCACATCTGGAATTCAGGTGAGGACTCTGCCACCCCAGAGGGTATGCAGAACCTGTGGGTGGAGAGAAGACTGGACAGACTGGAGGCTATTTTGTCAAAGCAACCAGAGCTAAAGGATTTAGAGAGAAAGAAAAGAAATTCCAGGAAGGGGGCGATTGTATCAGGCTTTGAGAAACTACCCCATTCAAAGGGTCTCCTTAAGGCCCCTGAGCACTTTGCAGAAGATGCTCCAGGATAAAGAGCAGCTTGGTCCTCGAGAAGGCCTGATTGTAGTCTGTGCTGTAAAGATACAGACACCTACAACCTCATCTGACTCCCATTATACAGATAGGAGAGATGTGACCTCCCCAAGGTCAACTGACTCTGAAACAGCTGCCTGTGGTGAAAATTACAGGCCCCCAAATTTGTTTCTGGCCTTCAGCAGCCTTGTGTTGCCTTCTTTTCTCCCTTGGTGGTTATGACTCACAACGACAAGGAAATGATTCGCTGTATGTTTTAATTGCTATTTAAAATTCATCTTCTTGGGGCTGGAGAGATGTTTCAGCGGTTAAGAGCACCGGCTGCTCTTCCAGAGGTCCTGAGTTCAATTCCCAGCAACCACATGGTGGCTCACAACCATCTGTAATGGGATCCGATGCCCTCTTCTGGTGTGTCTGAAGACAGTTACGGTGTACTCACATAAATAAAAAAGAAACAAATCTTTAAAAAGTAAAATTCATTTTCTTGACTAATGTAAGCATCAGAGTAAATACCAAAAGTACACCTTCGCTTTCATTCACCTTTCAAACTTTAACTTTATTTGATGAGTATAATAATGCCACAGTGTTCACAGGGGAAAAAAAAATAGCTACGCACAGCCTGTACCTTTCTATACATGTCCCACGCTGATGTTTCAGTCCTGTGTTTGTTTTTTGTAGCGTGTGTTTTGCCAGTTTGTGTGCATGCCTGTGTACCATGTCTGTGGAGGCCAGAAGAGTGTGCAACTCGTGGAGGGAGTCACAAAAAGGGTGTGAGTCTTCTTGTGGGTGCTGGGAATCGAACCCTTATCGTCTAGGAAGAGCAGCCAATGCTCTTAAGCACTGAGCCATCTCTCCAGGCTACTGTAAATTTAAAAAGAAAAAAAGAGAGAGAGAGAGAAACGGTGCAAGGGGGCTCTTTTAGAAGAGCGAAGAATTCTCTGTTCCAGGTTTGTTTTCTTCAAGTCAACAGACCCAAGAATCTCCCGCAGGTGGCTTAGTCTGAACTTGGGCGTTTGGACTGTGAGCTCTGGGGACTGAACCTTCTCACATGCTAAGCTCTGTTAGTGAGTTGTGGCCCATCCCTACACTAAACTCGTTTTCTACAAGCTCACAACTATCCTGGGAGATCTCAGGTGCCTCGGTATGACAGCAGCTGAGGTGAGGAGAGGCGTTGGCTGGAATTTTCTGGCTGGGCATGATCTGGAGCCTTTTTCTAGGTGTCTCCAAGCAAAGGGCACAGAGCACAAGCCAAGCCCCAGCTCTCCCCAGAACACACGCGCCTCCTAGCGGCCTGAGCCCAGAAACTGGTTGTCTCAAGGGCCCGAAGCTGGAGCATTCTAGAACTTCTCGGGTTATTCGCTCTAAAAACAGTCTCAAGCTCCAGGTCCAAGTCTCTCTAAACTGAGACTGCTCTGCCAGTTTGCGCCACATGCCCCGTTTCCTCCAGCTGGCTTTAGCGATGACATAGTGTCTCTGGGTCTGAAGCTCTCTGTAGCTTCACTGACCCGGGAGGGCCTTTTTCCCCCCTTGGCCTGGGAGGCTCAAGCTACAGAAAGAGGGAGAGGGGGAGGGTCTGCTATAGCTAGTTCGGTTGCGTTTCAGAGCGCCCCCCACCCCCAGATCATCTCTGCGCCAAGAGGGGGACGAGCCTCGGGAAGGGTGGATGGACTTGTAATCGCGTGCAGCGGGACAATGCCGACTTTTGAACCTCTAACCACTAAGCAAACAACCCTTGTGCTCTTGCTCCACTGTCCAAACAGAGTTTATTGACAGGCGTTTCACGGCAACGCATAGCAACCGCGCCGCCGGCGAGGAGCTGGCGTGTGGGCGCGGCCAGCGCGCAGGGCTGCGAGCCTTGCTGGGGCGGGAAGTACCTGGGGGCAACGAGAATCACCTGGCCCTGAACCTGGGGAGCCCCCGCCTCGCAGACGCCCACGCAGCTTCCCCGAGTGGCCACCACCCTTCCTTTCCTACTGAAGACACCATTCCCAATCTTACAGCGAATTGGTCACCTGGAAAGAATGGAGAAATTGGGACGGTGCTGCCCAGTGGTGGGGTGGTGGATGAGTCGCCCTGCCCTGCCTGCCTGCCTGCCTCCTCCGTCTGTGTGAGTCCTGTACCTTAGGGCACGGCTTACTAAATGGAGGGGTAAAGCTTTCCTTTCTGGCCTTGCCGCAGGACCCAGACACTCAGGAGAGGCAGCAGATCCGCCAGATAGGCAGCCATCACTTGGATCTTATTCTGATCTTGAATTCTTGTGTGGGGGGGGGGGGGGGGCGGGGGTGGGAAGATACTATCATTCCGAGTAGTTGCAAAGGAGTGTAGGCAGAAGGGGTCCATGGAAATGCCTAGGAATTCAGAAGACTGTATTATGTCATGAAAGTGTTGTCTGGAACTCGAGGGGCTAAGGAGCATACCTGGGCGCGGTGGCGGCTGGGTTGGTTGGAGGTCGCTAATGCAGGGGGGTTGCCTTGAGAAGGGAGTTAAAGCCCTCTCACCCCACCCCCACGAATGACTCTGCAGCAGCTGGGAAGCAGCTAGCCGTTGAGACGAGCTTTTTGCCCAAAGGCACCCCCAGGAACACCACACATTCCACAGTCCATTGCCGGACTGAGGCATGGGGGGCGGGGAAAGGCTCAGGACTTGCTCCTTCAGCATCTGAAGCTTTTTTGGGGGTGGGAGGGCTGCCCAGACAACCTTCTCTACCTCTTCTTTACCACCACCAGCCCTACACGTCTAGCTTGCAACCAGAGATTTTATTTCCTAGTAGAAAAAAATAATAAGTTCAGTCAAAATCCAAAGAAGATAAAATTCAGGATCGGGAATCTGTTAAAAGTTCGTTTATCTTTTGTCTTTTTACAAAATAAAAGTCAACTGTGATCGGATAACACCCCCCCTCCCCACTTCCATTCACCACACAACTTCTCTCCCCATGGATCCAGAAGGCTTTTTAAAAGGCTTGCTAGCAGCAACAATTCCGGTCTTCTTCAGCCAAAGATGAGGGAAGGGACAGGAAGTCCAGGTTGGCTCTGGCATTTACAACACAGACATACATTCAGCGTTCAGCAGCTCTGCTGACAGGCTTTCTAAACAAGCCCTTGTCGCAGGGGCCTGGAGTTGGCTATCCCACCACCACCACAGCCCCTCAACCCACCACCCCTTCCTGATCTGTGGAGAGAGAAGAAAGCACAGACCACCTGTGGGGAGAGGTTCTGCAGACGTCGGTAGTTCCAGCTTTCTATCTTAGCTGCCTCTGGCTCCTAGAGTTTTGAACAGTCCCTTCCCCTGAGGCAGGACGGTCAGCTGGTTCTCAGAAAGCAATCAGCAGGAAACAGCCATCTTGGCTCAAGTATTGCTACCCCCCACCCCAGCCAGCCTCACTGTCTCCTCAGCTCCAAACAGAAATACAGTCTATGTTGGAGGCTAAGAGCTGGGGCTAAAGAAGCTGAAAGCTTGGTGCCTGTGGCCAGTCCTGGCAAGGAGCATGAACGAAGAAGCCCCAGGGATCACTTCCTTTGTCGTTGCTGGCAGGAAGAATCAGAATGGGCAAAATTAAAAAAAGATCTAAACCATGTCTTCCCCTGAGGTCCACCATCCCACTAGTCTTCTGTCCTCAATCTCCATCTGTAGGCGTTGTTTGTAGGTAGGGAGGAGAGGGGTCTCTTCTGAGGATTCTCGAAGCGTCCATATTCCTCACGGCTCATCCTGGAATTGCTGTGCGGCTGCCGCTTCAGACCACGGGAGGGGTCACTGGGTGACAGTGGAATTTAAAACCCCTCCAGCTGGCCCCAGAACCCCAGGAACAGAACCAGGCACCGAGCCTTGCAAGGAGGTCACAGGACTCAAGGGCTCGGGCATGTTCCGCAGTGCACCCGGCTGAGGCTGGGAAGGCTGTGGCGGCGGTGGTGCAGGAGGTGGCTGCTGCTGCTGCTGCTGTTGCAACTTCTTCTTGTTGATTTTCCTTTCCTTGGCTCTGCGGTTCTGAAACCAAATTTTAACCTAGAAATGACAAAACAGAAGTAGAAGGTAAGAACCGAAAAACAGCGCCACCCAGACCGTTCAGTTCAGCTTCTCTTTACTTGCCTGGCAAAAACTAACAACAACACAACAACAACAACAAAAAACACCCAGAGGTTCTAGCAACAGAACCTCAGAACCAAGGAATGGGACCATGTCGAAAGTAATTCCCTGCACAAATGGTTGGCCAGCTCAGGTGTGCCTCATGGGTCACACTTTGGCCCTCACAGCTCATTGGCACTGCCTTGGCACAGGCAATGAAATTTCATCCAAAACTTCCGGGCTATGCCAAATAGGGCCTCTTTTGATTTTTAAAGAAAGTTCAAGAATTGGTTTTTATTTTTGATATGTGTATGTATCTATGTCTATCGGTATGTATCCACAGAAGCCAGAGGCGCTGGATGCCCCCTGTAACTAGAGTTACACACCACCGTGTGCCACCTTATGTGGTTGCTGGGAATTGAACTCAGGACCTCTGCAAGAGCAGTATGTGCTTATTTTAAGCACTGAGCCATCTCTCCAGCCCCTGCCTCTTTAGTCTGTATGAGCAGTCTTTAGTTTGTACGAGTAGACTGGATCTTTTGGTTTTCTTTTAGGACAGTTCCTCGTGTTATGGTGACCCCTCAATCATAAGTTATTTCCATTGCTACTTCATAACTAGGATTTGTCTACTGTTATGAAACATAATGTATGTGTTTGGTGGGGGTCGCGACCCACAGGTTGAGAACCATGGTCCCAATCGCTCTTTCTCCATCCGAGTGAAGTTCCACACTGCAGCCTCGATTTGGCTTTTCCCTTTCAACTCTCCAGTCCATCGAAATAAAAAGCCCAGAAGAGGGGCGCAAGTCTCAAAAGGCAAGCGCTCCCTTGACCAGGTTTTCTAATGCTACCCACTAGGATCGCCCGGGCCATAATAACCAGACCCAGGATAGGTGATTCTCACCTGCCTCTCGGAGAGCCCAAGTGTGGCAGCCAGCTCAGCTTTCCTCCTGATGGTGATGTATCGACTGTAGTGAAACTCTTTCTCCAGCTCCAGGCGCTGATGGTCTGTGTACACCACCCGGTATTTGTCTTTCGTCCTGGTTTTCACTGTGGAGGAAGGAGAAGTTTTGGCTAAGAACTCCGATCCATCAGTCATAGGTAATGACAAACCTCCCTAACCCAGGAGTCATTTCTCTTTATCCACTGATGGGGGGGAGGATGCCTATTACCCAGGCTGACAATATCCACCCACAGGATCCTGAGGGAGTGGGAAGGCATAAAAGCCTGGGGGCACAACTAACCTGAACCAGAAACCTCTCACACGGCCCCCTCCATTCCATGAACCAAATATAATATATTTCGGATCAGAAGAACGGGAGGTGGGGAAAAGTGGCCAGAGTTCCCAGGGATATCAATATCCACATTGTCAGACTTACTAGAAATGGCAGCCCACTTTGAAAACACCTGGGGTGTGGTGTCAGGGTAAGCTGGTAGTTTACCTTTTGTTTCAATAAAGTGAAAAGATGGTTGCAGGGGCTGGCAGATCCCAGTACCACCCCCCCTAGATACAGTAAGTCCTGCCCTGGAATTCTGAGTGGGGCTCCGTATTGTCAGGAGGAAAACCCTCTTGCTAAGAACTCTTCACACCTGCCCAACCAGGTTTGGCCCAGGGCACTTTTTCTTTTTTAATTTCCCGTTTATCCCCCGCTGCAACTATCCTGACCAAGTGACCTGTGATCATTGGATTAAGTCAATATATTAACTCTTGGATTGATTGTTTTACTGAAGGACCTGGACAAATAGCGCGGGGCTGCTGGATCAGGCTGGCGTCTGGCTATTCAACCCGGTTATTCGGGGTTGCTTCTGTGGACAGAATGCTGGCCAGGAATTGTTCCACGTCCCAAAGTTGGAAAGATCTCACATCAGAACAGATTTTAGCGCTCGGTGCCTAGTTGAACTAGGAGGTCTAAGGGGTGGGAGTTGCCCAGAGGTGTTTAAGGCCCCGCAGGCTGACTTTGTTCAGGTAAAACTTTTGCAAACCACAACAAAAGCGCCCTGGGAAGATACAGGAGGGATCAGAGAGAGGTCCCCCAGCCGCTGAAAGGGGAACACAGCCGCAAACAATGCAAGACAAGTCGATCTTATCAAAGAAAAGCGCTTTCAATGCCTTAATAACAACCGCATTCTGTTTGAATTACCACTACTGAGCAAATGGCGGCCTCAGCTTTCATCCCCTTCCCCGCCAGGCGCATTAACATAAACACAACCCCGCAGGCGCATTTGAATGGGCGCTGCGGCCCCGACCCCGCGCCTGCTTTGGAAGGAAAGGGATCCAACCAGTCCCGAGAGGGCTCATAGGAGCTACTGCCCCACTCGCGAGTGTCCCACTCCACAGAAGACGATAACACCAAATCCTAGGTGTGCAGACCAAATAGCAAGGAGCTTTTAGGCCTAAAAAGAGACCGTCAGACCTGGGAAGTGAGGTGCAGAACAGTTTCCCCCAGCGGTCCTCCCCTTAGGATGGATGCTGCCCTTGGAGCACCACGCTCTGGCGGAGGAACGCAAAGATGGTGACTCCGGGAGTACTGCGGTCCGCTCCCCAAGGGCCTTGCAGGCGCCCCGCACCCCCCTGGGAACCAAGGAGGGGGGCTGGAAGAGGGGAGGGATGAGAAGGAGTTGTCAGAATTCATTATTGACTGCGAAAGTCACCACCCTCTTTCCGGGCCCTAAAAGAGACAATGGCCGGGCTGAAAAGGTGTACATCAAAGCCAGCCGGGCGGCGTACACGCCTCAGCCCCTTGACAGATGACGCTTTGCAGAGGAGTCGGGCTCCGGCACTGCGGGCCACAGCATCCCTACATTAACATCACAAGGGCGCCCGGCGCCGACAGCGGCCTTGCCACCTCGGCGCGGGACTTCACAGCGACCTCTCATCTGCTGACCCCGCGGCCTGGGCTCCTGAGGTTCTCCTCCCCCTCCCAGGGTCCTAGTCTCGGACCACCCACCCCCTGAACGCAAAAGTTCTTTTGCAGGTCTAAGACCCTACCGGCGACCCTCCGCTCACTATCCTTCAGGCAGGCTTGGCAAAGGAGGGTTTATGGGGGAGCTCGGGTTTAGGCGTAAGCCCTCTCGGAAATGACAATGCCAAAGCCCACTGGAAGCTAATCTACAGGCTTCTCTCCCGCAGCATTGCCCACCAAGACGCTGACGGGGTGTGCGCAGTGACGCAGAAGTGTCCAGAGACAGGCCCCCAAGTGCCGCTCTGATTTATACGGCTGTAATTGGCTATAAACCTCCTCAAAGTGGCCATAGCCCGGGCATGTGGTCCGGCTGTACCAACAAGAAGCAAACCCAGAGAAGCGGAAGCTCAAAGAGCTGGAGAAGGCTTCACGGAACAAAAAGGGGACTCTGGATACCACACCCTGTCACAGTTTGCTCACTTCCTTCCCACTCCTATACACATCCGGACATCAGAAAGGGCAGACAGAGCTAGTGAGTCCCACAGCCCGGTAAATCTAGGGTCTTTAGTGAAAAAGCTCCTGATTCCAACACACAACACTCTCAGACACACGAGATCCTAGAAAGGAAGGTTCAAGAAAAATGGCCTACGTCTTAAGAAGCTGAATCCACTCAAGGTTTCCTCTCCCTGTTTCTTGCTCTCTGTGATGCCAAGAGAGGACTTCTTTGGGAGATTTTGCTTGGTAGAAGGAAGGGTCAGGGATCCTGGAGTTCCCCCACTTCCTCTGTGGCTTCTGGGGGCCTTCTCTCCAGGGGCGCACCGCAGCGTCCTTGCTCTCTCTCAGCAACACCGACCCCTTCAGTTGGTCCTAATGGCCAAACTGATCCTGGGCACAGACTCCACACTCCCTGGCCATTACCCCTTTCGGGGGGGTAACTCAGATGGAGGGAGAAGAGTAAGTAGCTAAGTCGAGTAGGCACGGCAATGGGAATCCAAACGGCCCCAACCTCTCGTCCTGGAGCTGGGTAAGGAATGCCGGCGGCAGCCAACTCAAGGACACCAGTCACCACCCGGCGGGCGACAGGGCTTACGACACTCCCGGGAGCTTCCGAAGGTGTCCCGAGGTTACCAATGGGGTACTGTTAGAAAGAGGAAGAAATCATCCCTCTGCCTTAAACAAACCTGGGGGTGCGAGGCACGAATATACACTCCTGGGATGAATCCCCCCAGGAGTCCACCCTTGTATGTCTCCCCTTTCCCTTTCTCCGGTCCTGGCTAGGAGCTGGTGGCAGATGGCCCCGACGCGTGCGGGACCTGGGGCGCGCCCCAGCACCGCTTACCTTGGCTTCCCAAGGATGGCTGTGCGGGTTTCCGCATCCACTCGCACAGGTTTCGCCGCTGGCCGCTGGGAGACAGCTGTTCAGTGGCGGCGGTGGCTGCGGGCCCCGGAGGGCCGGGGTTGAGCGTCTGCAGCAAGCCGGAGGCGCAGGACGGCACAGCGGCCGGATGGTGCGGGTGATGATGCGGGTGATGGTGTGCGTGGTATTCGGCGGGGCTGCTGTAGCCCATAGCGGCGGCCGGGGAGCCACCATTGAGGCCGTGAGCTACCGCGTTGGCTGCGGCAGCACCCCCGGGTGGGTAGCCGTTCCAGTCCTCGCGGAGAGGGGCGCCGTACGCGGTGGGCCAGGATGGTCCTGGGGACTGAGCGCTGTCCAAGTTGGCCGCAGCAGCTGCCGCGGCCGCCACGTGGTAACCACCGTAGTCCGGGTACTGAGGGGGACTGACAAAGTTCTGCGGCGCCAGGTTGAGGCCGCCGGAGTGGCGCACGGAGCTGGGGTACATGCTCACGTCCTTGTCCAGAAGGTAGCTCACGTACATGGTGGCGAGGGACCCAGAGCAGACCTCACCATGCTGCCTGGGGACAAAAGTTGAAGGCTGCCAGGGGCGCAGGGGGCTAGGGATAAAGGTAGCTGGCTGCACCTCTCAGCCCACGGTGCTCCGCTGGCTCCTTGCAGAGCTTCTGCCTCCCGGGCAGTCCCTCCCCTCCGTCCTGCCTCCTCCCTCTCTTCCTTCTTTCCTCCCACCTCCTTGCCAGTAGGCTGGAGAGGCGGGGATGACCCGCCACAGGTTGGCTTGCGGAGTCCCAGGCCAGCAGCCTTACGTGATTAACGAGTGTTTACAAGACTCTATTAGTAATGACACAGACACCAATGGCTGGAGACGTCGAGGCGCAGCGCGCTACGCACACAGCCCCCCAGAAACACGATTTGCATTTTAAAAGTTGAGAGGGGGGGGGAGAGCCCAGGAGAGGGAAGGCGACCAGATCACAGCTGAATATTCAGTCCTTTATTGTTAAGAGCTTCCTCCTTCCAACCTGGGTGCACTTTAACCTCCAATCACAGGTTCAAAGACTGAAATGAAGGGACTTGCAAAAGCCTTGGGGAGTCCAGGAAGGCAGCCTTGGTGGGAATCTGGGTTTGGAGACGGGCCAGCCTTGTTCGTCCATTCCCAGGCAGGAAGCGGTAAAGAGAAGAGAAGAGAAGAGAAGAGAAGAGAAGAGAAGAGAAGAGAAGAGGAGAATTGCTTTGAGGACCTTTCTGACCAACCCAGGAGGTGTAGGGTTAGGGTTAGGCTATTCCTTCCCGCTCTAAGAACCAGGATGAGACTGACTGACTGACTCAGCAATACAAAGCCAAAGGAAACACTCGACCTCTACAGATGATATAAGACGATTCTATCTCCAGGTTGCGGCTCCGGAATTTGTCTTCCAGTTAGGATTTGAGTTCAATGAAAGCAATTTATTTTTAAAATCTATTGCATGAAACAATTGAAAACCTCTTCAAAGCCAACGACTGGACCCATGATATGTTTCACTACGGCTTAACCTTGAAAGGCAGTAATTAGTGGATGGCCAGGACCCTGATACATTTCTCTTCCTTAAGCGAAGTGCTTATTACACGACCTATTCAGTTTGAAACTTCCACCAATGACACTTGTGTTTTTACTGAGCTTATTTAAGAGTTAAAAACAAAAAACAAAAAACCAAGGGAAGTATTTATGTTGACACCTACCCAGTTATTCTTGTCTTAAGTCATGGCCGTGGCTTAAAAACACTTTCTCCTGAGGCTGGAGAGAGATGATGGCTCAGCCCTTCAGAGCACTGGCTGCCCTTGCAGAAGACCCATGTTCAATTCCCAGTACCCATTTGGTGGCTCACAAGTGTTCATAACTCTAGCCCAAGGGGGTCTGATAACACTCTTTTGTACCTCATCAGCCACCACACATGAGTGGTACAGAGCCATACATGCAGACAAAACAGCCACACCCATAACAAATCATCAAATAAATAAATATTTTTAAAACATTAAATTAGTTTTAAACAGTACTTTGTCCTCTATAAAGTAAAGGCTCACTCCACAGAAATTTGCTTTTTATCCCAGGGAATGAAGAGGCAATCCACTGTCATTATTAATTACTGCTACCGGAAAAACTCTGCAGAGCAAAGGTTGAGATGAAGACTCAGAACTAACCTGCAGGAGATCCCTTGGGTGTGGGAGAAAGCCAACCTTGGCCCTTTTCTCATTCTTTAAGACTTTGGTCTGTCTGCACTAGGCAGCTTGGTGATGTTGGGACTGCCGCTTCAGACATGAGGTTCCAAACTGCCCAGGTCCAAGCTGGGCAGTTCTCTTTCACTGCTGTTGCTGATGGTACCTGGAACCCAAGGATACTGACAGAGCTCCTTCCTGGAGCCCCATACTTGTGTGTCCTCCCTGGAGCACCTTTCCAGGCTCCCCCTCAATTCCCACCTCATGTATTTCTTACAGCTGTGGGAACCTGCACAGTCTCCTGACCATGTGTGTTTTGTAAAACTGGGAATCGATATTCAAGAGTTGTCCCTCAAGAAGCCAGGGATGCTTGCTGCTCTTCTTTAAAGCCCTCCTGGATACCTTGCAGGAACAGCAAGAGTGTCATCTTACTTTCCAAGAAATAAACCTGGATTAAAACAAACAAACAAACAAACAAACAAGCCCCATTACAGAAGAAAAGAGCAGGAAGGGTGTTCAAGTCCCCAGGGGCTGGCCTGCATGGAGGAGGCTAAGTGGTAGGTACTGCAGACTTTTGATCTCAGGAGTATCTGCCCCCACCCCCCCTTCTTCCACTCAATACCTTCTTCCACCCATCACATCCCTTCCCAGGCTTAAGTTCTGGAGCCCAGGCCCAGGCCCAGCCTGTGTCTTCAGAATGCCGGCATTCTGGCATTTCTTTGAAACAATGACTTTATTAGGGACAGCTATTCCCTCAGCCCTGTGGTAGCCACTTCCTGAGTTTTTATGACCCCGGGCTGCCAGCCGCTGGCTAATTGTCCCTGTTTTCCAGCTGTGTCTCTGTGCTCTGCCATGGAGAAAGGACGCCTGCTTGGGCACCCAACTGCTTGGGAGACAGACAAGGCTACTGTGTTATCCAAGTCAAACCAAGACCTCAGAACGGACCAAACAACAGGGAGTTCTGGTGAATTGGGGTGCTTGAACCCAGGATAGGAAATGATACTGACAGGAACTGGTTTCCCCCCTTGCAAAACCTGGGCACCCCAGCAGTAGTCTGGCCATGACTGCAGTGGCAGAGCCTGGCTTTGGGGAGAGAAGAAAGGAGCAGGTTGAGTGATGTTCTCTGACTTGCTCTTTAAACGCCCCCCTCTTCCCAGGATGGGTTCCCCAGTCGCAGGCAAGAAAGGACCCAGCTGGCTCCCCTGAAGGCACAGGGTTGTTTGAACAGTCCTGAGTTCTGTAGAAGGTGACAAATGAGAAGAAAATCCTGGGTGCCCTTCCATTGGGACAATTCTAGAAGGTTGGTGGTCCTTGCCCACCCTCTGGAAATCCCCTCTGGGCTGAAGTATGTCCTCTAGACAAAGTGATGGCTTACACCCCTAGCATGACATAGAGCAAGCTGCATCAAAGTCCTGTCTCTGGGTTCGATTACTCTTGAGCTGAAGTGCTTAGCAGCTCTCTTAAAGGTTTTTGTTGTTGTTGTTGTCTGAACTGAGACTCTAAGAGAAAGGACCACTCTGGATGTCCCCAACTCCACTGTAGGTGGCTGCTTTCCACACACTATCCCTGTCACCAGCCCTCCATGTTGAGAAAGCTTGAGCTGTCAGGGCAGGAGAGAGTAGGAAGGGGGGGGGGGGTGAGACCCAGGTAAATAAACCACAGGAAGACTGCGGAGGCAGCCAACCTGGTTATCAAAGGGAAGGCTCTTTGTTGCTGACAGCATAGAGGCCATTACACATTCTTTGAAGAGGGTCTCTTTTCAGGATCCAGGCTGGTGGCTTAGGCAGGGGCTCTGACTGGGGTGGGGGATGGAGAGAGAGGTTAGGGACATAGGACACTCTGGACAGAACAGGACTGGAGGCTCCAGGAAGGGGCAGGTTCCTTCACTAGGTAGATGTGACACTCCTTAAACCACAGATCTTAGACATGACTCCCTCCCTGCTCAATGGCTCTGCTGTCTGTTCCACTACTGTGCCAGGACCTTGCCTCTGCCCCACGTTTGTGGCTCCTGCATCTAGGGAGTGGGTTACCCACCTAACATAGGCTGTCTCTGCCAGCTTTTACACTTAAGTTTCCTTTCAGAGTCCCAGGAAGACAAGATTGATCTCAGTAATGTAACCCGTTCATAAAAACCAAAACAACCAGGAAGAGCTAGCGAGGCTTTCTGGTGAGTTCTCTCAGCTCAGGCAGGCGGGGAGAGTGCTGCGGGGTGCTGTTCAAACTCTACTTAATTGGGAGCTTGGGAATCTGTCAGTCACTACTCCATCGGCAATCCACCCACACAAAGAAAGACTCAATAATGCATGAATTGACCCCAAGGACAGCACCCGGCCCTGCTGCAACATCTCTGGGAAGGAAGTCAATAGTGTCGCTCTTTCTGTAGGGTGTCCCCAGGGTCTGCCACCTGTCCAGTTCATCTGGCTACCATGGAGACCCAAGTGTCCACCCAGAGGAGTAAGGAGGGCCTGCAGCTGCTCACAGCTGCCAGCAGAAGCAGATGTGGTCGCATCTGGCAAAGGAAGCTTGCTTTCCTCTTAAGTGCACTGGGTGCCTGGTCCTCTCTAGCTAAGGAAAGCTCGTGAATTCGTGCAGAACATTTATGGGCTGAGATGTTATTTCTCTGATGGATGTTGAGACGCCAGAGCTTGAGTGGACAGAGTCTTATGCCTGTCCTAGAGGGACCACCACACTTTCAAATCCAATGCAGGGGATATAGCTTGTTCTTCTCTCCTGTCCAAAACATATCCTCACAGCCAGGAGATTTGTTTGTTTGTTTTTGGTTTTTCAAGACAGGGTTTCTCTGTGTAGCCCTGGCTGTCCTGGAACTCACTCTGTAGACCAGGCTGGCCTCGAACTCAGGCCAGGAAATTAAAAAAAAAAAAAAAAAAGGCTGAGCAGGTGAGACATGTTTGGCTTTAGAAATCTGGTTTTGTGCACTGGATACAAACCAAATAGAAGATACTTAATTTTCTCCTTTGCTCTAAGGATACTTGGAGTCTCGGAGTAAGGATGGTTTGTCTGGTTTCTGTGTGGTAGATGAGAACAGAAAATGACCAGAGCTTTTAAGAGGAAAGGGTTTGAAGGGAGTCTCACTGGCTGGGAAGCATGGTGGGGCTCTAGTATCTCAGGCTCACAACCACAAATATCACCTGTTCCTCGGGTCTTCTGCAAACAGGAGCTCCCTCACCATTGTCTCAGGCCTGGAATGACCTTTGTTTGTCATATGAAAATCTCTTCCAAGGAAAGCCTACATACAGGGTAAATTTTATGTGGCCAGTTCGGTAAGGAGCAGGGGAAGGAGCCATTGACTGGCTGCCTCACCTGAAGCAGAGTGCTGGAGTGGGGAGGGAGGCACTCAGAGTCTGCCTCAACTGCTATTTTACAAAGACCAGAGGGAACTAGAGATCCTCCCAAGGCCTTGCAGCTAATTCTGTGACCTGAGGAAGTCTCCAGCATTAGACAAGCCACTATATGTCTGATCTTCACCACACACCGCAGTCTGTACAGACGTCAATTATTACTGTGTCTGTTGGGGCTACCCTGCACACACAGCCCCAGTACAAAACCAGCTATCATGATTCTGGGTCTGGGAATTCCCACCCTATACACAGCATTATGCCAGATCAATCAGCTTCCCCAGTTGCTACAACTCCACACTCCACACTCCACACTGCTTTCTCTCTGAAGCACCTGTTCATGTCAGTCTACTTATTGGATGCATTTTTAAAAGAAGTTCCATTCTAGAATCTTCTCCAACTGACTGTAAAGGTCTTCCTTTACGTTTGTTTCATAGTAAACCCCTTCTGGGGGTGGGGAAGGAAAGAAAATCTCCATTAAAAGTTGGAACTGACATTCTGTGACTCAACTTGGAAAGGTGTCAGTTTAAAACGAGTTAAGGGTATGCACTGGGTGTGTGTCTCCCCCACTCTTCCCTTCCTTAAACACTAGCATTCTTAAATACCAAGGCACAGAATAAGTTTTTAAAAGCCCATTCACAAAGTCCCCAGTTACAAAGGTGACGGACACAAGCTCAGAGATGGGCTCCTGATTTCTGAGCTGAGCTTTGTGCTTAGGTCCCATGACAGGAGCGTTTGCCTGCTGGGCTCGGATGTTTTTGTAAGGGACAGTGACAATGCGGGAGGTGAGGAGCGAAGCACCCCCTTCCACCACCACCACCTCCAGTGTGCTCGCACGGGTGAGCTGTCTGGTTTCCGACTATAGTCAAAACAGTCCATCCTTGAATTAGACTGTCTGATTCGTTTTTATTTTCAATCTTTTTTTCCCTTGATGAATTCCTAAATAAAATATTAATTGTTCCCACCGAATGCAAAACAACTATCCCTGCGCCCTCCTGGAGTTTTCTGGGCCCACAGGAGCGAAAACTTCGCAGTGCCTGCGGCACAGCCTCATCTCCCGCTTGCTGCGCACCAGAGGGGAAGAAACAAGGACCAGCGCCAGGGACAGGAAACTGCCGGCTACCCCTCTGCAGCACCGGTCACCTGCCGGAGTGGGGCCCCTGCCCCTTGGTTCCCTAGAAAGGGCCATAATTTGCCGAAACCCTTCCTTCCCAGGTCCCGGATGGCATCCTGGGTCGCGCACCCCGCGCTGGCCTTCAGGCTACCTCCAGTGTCTTTGAAAGAGTCCACTCTTGTAGCCCGCTCTTGTCCCCTCGCCCCTACCTCCCACCCCCAAAAAGCCAGCAACTGCCCAACTGGTACCCTTTCCCGCGGGGACAAGCTCTCAGCGGTTGAAATGCAGTTATGTCTCCGGATAGACCCGGGTTGTTCCAGACAGGCACAGGTTACTTCCAGAATTCTAAAAATAGCTCCGGAACTCTTGTCTCCTTGGATTTTCTGCATCTTCGGCTTAGCAAATTTACATAAAGGGGTGGATTCCGCATTTTAGAGCCAGGTAATCTAAGGGTTGGGTTTATCCCAAGGCTAGACAGAATGCTTTGAATTATAGTGGGTGATTTTGAGTCTCTGGCCTGCCTGAGCGCGGGGGGCATGTGGTGTGTGTGTGTGTGTGTGTGTGTGTGTGTGTGTGAGAGAGAGAGAGAGAGAGAGAGAGAGAGAGAGAGAGAGAGAGAGCTGGAGACACCCAGAGAAGACACACACACACACACACACACACACACACACACACACACACACAGTGCTGGCCTCTGTGGGCACCTGACGTTCCTCTCCCCTGGATGGCTCAGGCCTAGCATGCTGACCAAGGGCTGGCAGCTTCCATGGCATCCTGTCCAGCATCCCCACTTACTCTTTCTCTCACTGCTCAGGGACCTAGGTGAGGTGACAGAAGAGTTAACAGGCAACTGAGTGTTCCGGGAGGGGATTATTCCTGCGGACCATCACCATCCAGAGCCCAAAGTGCTATGGCACAGTTCCTTATGGAAAGCGGAGAGAGGGCAGGTTTTTTTGGTTTATTTTGCTGTTCACTATGGAAACCAACTCGGCTTCCCATCTCACCGGTCTGTGTTGGGGACTCTATGCATGGTTTCTTCTTTCTTCTTTGCCAAGAGAAGGAAGCCCTTAACAATGTGCTCTTGAGGAAAGAAGGGGAAATGCTGTCATGGTCCCCCCCTACCGGAGATGTTGCTTGTCCAGTGGTCACAGCAAGCTGACAACTCTGGAGTGCCAGGTTCACAAGCTCCCAAGTCTTGTTCTACTGGAAAGATTTCAATAGGCAAAATCCCTACTCCCATATTATCAGCGCCATGGGATACGATCTTCTACACCCAGGGCCGTCCAATGAATATTGTTCTTTTAACATTGTATGGCTTGTCAGGGCACTCCAGGCCACCACCATGGGCTGACCACCTGGAAGGACAAGGGTGACACCGTCTCCCGACCATCAACCCTTCCAGCTTGGGAACACACACACACACACACACACACACACACACACACACTTTGCATAGGCTTCTCAGAGTGAGGACATCGCTTCTGCTCACATGTAAATATCAGGTGAATCAAATGAAGTGAGAGACCACTATGAACGAAAGCCCCCCATCCCACCTCCCCCCCCCTGTCATTCAGTGCCTTTTGTAGTCGCTGCCAGTTCCCTGACTCACTCTCCTACTAAGTGGAAAGGGTCGAATAGCGGGAGCCTTGGAATCTTCCAAGGCTATAGTGCCGGCAGGGCACGGAGTGGAGAATTGAAGCAATGATCTGGATAAATTGGAGGCAAAGCGTTAAACCCCTAGAATCTGACATATTTTGGCGACGCGTGCTCATGTGGATGGGTGCACAAAGGATGCATTACTCGTGCGCTTGTTTCAATTCCCCACTTCCTTTGTGTGGGGGTATGGATTGTCTTTCCAGGCCCGAGCCAGCCTGGGGTGCAGGGTGTCCCCTCCCTGATGCATCCTGCTGGCGTTCCGATCCCCAGCCTCGGGGTGGTTCCACCCTGGTGGAATGGGCACCGAGCAAATCTGTCAGGCGCAGGTGGCTGATCTTCTTCACTTCGCCCAGGGCGGTGCGCAGTTCGCACTCTGGCTGGCAGTGCAGCCTGCGGGCTAGCTCCCGGGGCACCGTGGCACGGTCGCTCAGGCGCGCTGCCAGCACGAACGGGAAGCCGAAGCGCTCACGGTACTGCGCGTTGAGCCGCTGCAGCCGCAGCCGGTCGTCGGGGTCTAGGCTGGTGAGGCCCGCTTGTCTCTGCTCGCGCTGTGACTCAGCGGTGAGCGTGCCCTGCTGCAGATCGCGGCCCGCTAGGTCCGGGTGACAACGCAGGATGCCCTCCTGGCCTGCGGAGAAGCACAGACACACTTCAGAGGGTTACCCACTGCAGATCAGAAAGCCAAGCCGGGTCCCCAGGTAGTGCTGTCCCTCTCCACTGACGGGATGCGAGCCCCTCGGTCCCCGCCAGGACCCGAGGGCGGGGTGCGAGTGTCAGGTTGGTCTTTCAGACCTAGGGGGAACGTGTAGCGGAGGAGAGAGGGCAGTCGGAGGCTGGGAATTTACGACCTGCTCCGCGGAGAGCTGGGGAGTGATAAGAGGTCCCAGCTACTCCTATTTTTTCAAAGTCCTTTGCTCTCAGGGGGGCTTTGATGTTGAAAGGGGGCCGGATACAAGGGCCCGAAGACTTCCGCCAAAAGCCCTGGAACGAGCTTCGTTCTGCCTCAAAGGAGAAAAAGCAGGGGCGGGCGGGGTGGGTCTAGGGGGATAATATCCAGGAGACTTGACAAATAAATGTCCAGATTTTGCGACTTCGTGTGAGTTCTGGGTCTCTGGAACGAGACAGCCAAGGAGCCTCATCGATTCTGAGCCTGACGGCACAGAAACTTATTTCACCCCAACTCTTCCGCCCTTGTATGAAAGTGGTTCGGCCTTTTGTTATATTTTTGTTTTGTTTTGTTTTGTTTTGTTTAATTACGTACACCCACTTCTGGGGTTGAGTTTCTCCGACTGACTTCAGAACCCAAAAGAGCCCAAGTGGACAAAAGTTTTTGTTCATCTAGGCCTCAAACTTGAAAACCTAGCTGTGGCATGGTACCCTGCGTTCTAATTCCTATACCAGGGGACTCCTGGGTGTCCTGGCACCTGAGTCTTTTAGGCGCTCTAAAGAACGAAATGGAATTCTGGGGATCGACAGGATCTCAAATGTAGCCAGAAGGAGGCCCTCCATAAAAGAAGGGCCCCGACACCTAATTTACTATAGAGAACTAAAGAGAACTCGTTTTCCCCACACCCTGGCACCAAATGCACAAGCAGTTCACGTTAGTAGGAAGTGCAGGAAAACAGAACCACACGGTATAACAGCTCCCCCCCCCCCCCCCCGCCATCTCCACGAAGCAGGTGTCTATCTTTGGCAGTGGGAATAGGTAATGCTTTGTTGGAAATGGGAAATAATTCAAACGGCCTTTAGTAAACGCATCTCAATACCCACAAAGAGGGAAATCCCCTTTAAATATGGTGCAGCCTTGTCTTCCTCAAATGTAGCCCCCGCCCCGCCCACCCCCCCTTCCCCCATAACAAGATGGAAAAAGAAGCTAACTTGTGGCTTGTGGCCGGGGAGCCCCGTAGAAGGAGCTCCCGTTCCAGTTCCAGGGGAATCTGACAATTTCTTCTGACCTTGGGCACTGCGGCGCACAAACAAGAGGCAAACAATCACACTCACATAAATAAAAATAAAAAAAATATTTTAAAAACGAATATTCAATGAAGGCTCAGAAAAAAAAGTTAGATCATCTGCCCAAGGCCACACTGTACACCTGTGCCCTTCACTTTAAACCTACAGCACCCTTTAATGACTTGCCTGTCCCTGCAATGTAAGGGACAGTCGGGTCACCATTCCCAGTCTTCCAACACCATTGTTTTTGACTCCTCTTTCATGGGTACCTTAATTCTAGGCCACCCAGAATCAGGAGTAGTTCTGTAGTTCTCTCTTCCTCGCTGTAGCAGAGGGCTTTCCGTGTGGTACGAAAATGTGAGTGTTAAATTCCCCACCCTGGGGGCTAGGGGCTGGTGGTGCCACGCCACTCTGGGCCCCACATCTACCCAATCCATCTGTGACTGCTGCAGGGGAGTCGGGCATCTCTGCACTACTTAAAGACTGCCCACCCCCAAACTAGCCTCTCTTCTTCTGAGTTTCAAGCAGCCTCTCGATCCCCTCCCTCAGGGAGATCCGATTGCACTACTGTCCTCCCGGGCAGTCCAAGCTGTGAACGAAGTAGTTATGGGTGGGATTCAGGGGAACTGGGAGGTCTTTTCTCTCACCATCCCTCAGCAGGCTCCCAGCGTGCATGGGTGGAGCTTGAGAGCGCTGCCTAGCAGTGCCACCCCCAAACCTTCGTGCCCTTACACCTCACTTCTCACTCTTCCTAGGATTTATCTTCCCTCTTGAAAGCATCGCCTGGGTTAATGTTTGCCCAGCAGTGAGATGTGTTTTCTACCCTTGCAGAGAGGACAAGTTGGGGGGGGGGGAGAAAAGGGGCCTAGAAAAGGGTAGAGCAAAGGGCAGAGGGAAAAAAATCCCTGCTAAATTAGCAGAACTGAAATTTATACACACACACACACACACACACACACGTGTGCACTCACACACCTTTCAGTTGAACTCTGGGATGGTAGCCTATCCAGAAGAAACAACACTGGTTTGCCTAACCAAAGACCCCCTTCACTGCTCCAAATGACTGATGCCTTGGGTACTTCCAGGGATGGCATCCATGTGTTTACAGACCCACAGCAAGGACCTTTCCTAGTTCCCACCAACAGGTATCTCCTTCAAGGTACCTCAGCTGCATCCTTTAATCCCAGTGGGAGTCTGGACACTGTGGATGGTCTGCCTGCATTCCTGAGTCCTCACCCTACCTGGGTGGCCCAACACTGCACAGCCTTCAGCCCCTCATCCACCTCTTAAAATCTTGTGGAAATTCTGGTCTTTCCAGCTACATCACTGGGTGCCATGACTAGAGAGTAGATGCAGGTAGGCATTAGTTACTGAGAACACAGGACACGTGTGTCTGCATGTAGAAGACTTTCACTCCTTACAAATCCATAGGAAACTGGCAGGGCAGACAACAGTGCCCCCACCCCCATCAAGAGGTAACTGCCCATAACCCTGTTACATGCTCCCAGTCCTGGCACAACGGATGGTCTGTGTCTTCTAGTAAAGACCACTTCCTTTACCAATGTTCTTCTTTTCAAATTTTTACTCCGTTATTTGAAAAGGAGCTCTTTTAAATATTTTAATTTTTTGTGTGTCTATACACGAGTGTGTGCATGTAAGCATGGCGCATGAATGACTGGCTGTGAGCCCTGGATGTAAGTGGAGATCCTCTGCAAGAGCAGTATTTACTTTTCTTAATCTCTGAGACTTTTTCCTAGCCGCGGTGTTCTTCTGGTGACGGGGTCTCATCTATCCAAGGCTAGCCTTGAACTCTGGTTCTTCCTCCAAAGTGCTGGAATTACCTGTAAGCTCTACCACACTGGGTTTCCACTTGTGGTCTCTGTTTTGAACTATGCACGTGTGTGTGTGTGTGTGTGTGTGGGAGAGAGAGAGAGAGAGAGAGAGAGAGAGAGAGAGAGAGATGAGTGCATTGTAGGAAAGAGACATTTGATTCCATGAACTGAATTTTCAGGCTCTTTAGAGCTACAGGGTGGGTGTTGGCTGGGATCTCCTGCAAGAATAGTAGGTGCCCTTAACCACTGAGACATCTCTCTAGCTCCTGGTTTTGGTGTCTTGAGTTTACTTGTGTTGTTTTCTTCTCAGACTTCATTTCTTCAACCTCAAATATGCATTAATACACACACACACACACACACACACACACTGGGCTGTTCCCTAGCATTCCTTGATTTTGATCTCCCTCGGGCAAACCCACCAGCTAAACCTTGTTGACTTTAGCTCTTAACTCTACAGCAAGGACCCAGCAGCTTCTCTCTAAGCCCACGGTCTCTACCTAAACCACAGTCAAACTGCCTCTTCTCTCGCTTTTAACTACTGCAGTAGCATCTTCCCCCCACCCCCTTGGTTTTTCGAGATAGGGTTTCTCTGTGTAGCCCTGGCTGTCCTGGAACTCACTCTGTAGACCAGGCTGGCCTCAAACTCAGAAATCCGCCTGCCCCTGCCTCCCGAGTGCTGGGATTAAAGGCATGCACCATCACTGCCCGGCTTCTGCGGTAGCATCTTGACCCATCTCCCTGTGTCTGATACAGCTTCTACCCAACTTTCCCCCAAAAGTCCACACAATGGGTATTGATATGGCAAAGGTAGACACACACACACACACACACACACACACACACACACACACCTGGGGGTGTATTTGCTATAGACAAAGACAGAGAGTGAAGAGAGAGATGCAAGCAGAGACAGAGAGACAGAGTTGGAGAGATATGGGCAGAGACAGGAACCAGAAAGAAAAATAGAGAGCTGGGCAGTGATGGCGCACGCCTTTAATCCCAGCACTTGGGAGGCAGAAGCAGGCAGATTTCTGAGTTCGAGGCTAGCCTGGTCTACAGAGTGAGTTCCAGGACAGCCAGGGCTACACAGAGAAACCCTGTCTCGAAAAACAGAGAGAGAGAGAGAGAGAGAGAGAGAGAGAGAGAGAGAGAGAGAGATTGAGAGGGCAGTGGCAAGCAAGAGGGGAGAAAGAGGGGGGAGAGGGAGAGGAGGAAGGAAGGAAGGGAGGAGGAGGAGACAGAAGTTTTATTGCCATTGGTTTGGAGATGGAACCCAGCATCTTGTATTGCTGGCCCTAAGGAGTGTGGCTTAGTGTTTTGTTTCCTCAACCCAGCCTTTGACTTTGGACCCAAATCAGTACTGCGTCGTCTTCATCGTCGTCGTCGCAAGCTTTCTTCCTTTGCCAGAACTGTTCCCCTGCCTCCGCTTAGGGCAGTGAGAGTAAGTGGCGGCAGGGCTTGAACCCAACAGTAATCCTCTACTGCCATCTAATGGCCGCTATGCATCATAGCTTAGCCTAAATGGAAGGTCAACTCCCGTTTTGTTTTTTTGCTTTGTTTTGTTTTGTTTAACTCGGGAAAAATTCAAGTTTCAGTTCTGTAAAGGGAAGGAGGTTTCCGCCTGCCTCCGTCTTCTGAGCGCTGTGTTTAGAAGTCTGACACATCACTGTCTGACTAGAAAGCTTGTTTGCTTGTTCCTTTGTTTCAATGATTCAAACAAATCTTTCCCCAGGAAGAGTGACATGTCACATCCACACACAAACACGCGCGCGCACACGCGCAGGTTCCTTTTTGCCAATTTGACATAAACCAAAGTCATCTATGAAGAGGAAACCTCAGTTGAAGAATTGCTTCCATTAGATTGACCTGTGGGCATGTTTGGGAGTCATTTCCTTCCTTCCTTTCTTCCTTCCTTCCTTCCTTCCTTTCCTCCTCACATCCCTCCTTCCTTCTTTTCTTTTCCTTTCCTTTTTTATTTTAGGGTTTTGTTTTTGTTTGTTTGTTTGTTGTTTTTTTGAGACAGGGTTTCTCTGTGTAGCCCTGGCTGTCTTGGAACTCCCTCTGTAGCCCAGGCTGGCCTCGAACTCACAGAGATCAGCCGATGTGTGCCCCGCACTCGCACAGGTGCACACATTCACACATAACACATGTGCCTGCACACACACATCTTTCTAGAGTTTGTTTTAGGCTATCTAGAAAAGTCTAATTTGGCTATTTTCTTCAAAAACCTTTGGATTGAGCTGGAGAGACGGCTCAGTGACAGTGAGCACTTGCTGTTCTTGCAGAGGACCTGGGTTCAGCTCCCAGCACCCACGGCAGGTGGTTTACATCTGCCTCCAACTCCAGTTTCAGGGGAATCTGATGCCCTCTTCTGGCTCTGCAGGCATCTGCATGCATGAGATGCACAAATGCTTTAACATGCACAGTCATGTTGGATTTTTGGAGGTGGGGGGTGTTCAAGACAGGATTTCTTTGTATTGAGCTCTGGCTGTCCTGGGACTCAGTCTGTAAAACAGGCTGGCCTTGAACTCAGAGATCCACCTGCCTCTGACTCCTGAGTGTACACCACCACTGCCCGCTAAGGATTCATCATCTGAACCTTCAAATACATTGCAGTTTCCTCCGTCTCTGTCTCCGTCTCTCCCTCTCTCTCTCCACCTCCCCCCCAATCTCTCTCTGCTAGAAACATTGTGCAAAATATTGAATACATTCCAGTGGTAGAGTTCCCAGCATAGGCAAGTCCCTGAGTTGATTCGCTCATTTGCAGACACACACACACACACACACACACACCACATAACCAAACCTCATTAAAATCTTCTTCCCTTTGCTATCAGATGTGGGCATGGGCTCGGCTGGTTTGAGTAAGAATGTCCTCTACATTGTTATGTATTGAATATCAGCTTCCCAGTTGCTGGCACTCTTGGAGAAGCTTTAGGCCAGTGTTTCTCAATCTTCCTTACGCCACGGCCCTTTCATGCCGTTCCTCATGTCATGGCAACCCCCGGCCATAATTTTGTTGCTACTTGCTACTGTTACGAGAATCATAATCATCCTAATATGCAGGATATCTGCCATGTAACCTCCCCATAGGGATCATGACCTTCAGGTTTAGAAACCACTGGTTTAGGAGCCATGACCTTGGTGGGGGAAGTATGTCACTGGGGACAGGCTTTGAGCGTTTAAAGACTTAGATTGTCTCCAGTGTCCCCTCTCTGCTTCGTGCTTGTGTTTCAAGATGTAAGCTCTTAGCTCGCTGCTTCAGGAGCCTTGCCTTCTGCCCCCTCACCGTGATGCACGTTTATCTCCCCGCACCGTCTGTCCAAACAAACTCATTTCTCTATCAGATGTCTTAGTCATGGTTTTACCCCAGCGACAGAAAACAAATGGATACAGCCTCTCATGGGCCTTTTCTTTTTCCAGCTCACTCGTGGACCTCTGGCTGCAAAGCCAGAGTCACCTGGCTCGTTACCTTGGGCCAGGGTGTTTTGTGAGTCACAGGTGAGGGAGATTCTTCACCATTCTGCTTGCCTCAGTGCTGTGTTTTGGAGAAACTCTGAGCAGTGAGCGACTGTCACTATGCACCTCATACTTCTGTCAGTTTGATGTTGGTTTGCTTGCTTATTTGCCGAGACAATCTCATTGTAGACTAAGTTGGCCTGAAACTCATAATGATCCTTCTGCTTTAGCCTCCCGAGTATAGGCTAGGCCACTATGCTGGGTTTCAGTTTCTCTCTCACACACACACACATACTTAAATATCATATGTTTGAGTGTTTTGCTTGCATGTATATCTGCGCATCACATGTGTCCTTGGTGCTTACAGAGGTCAGAGCAGGACGTCAGATCCTGGAGTTAGATACCTTTGTGAGCATCTACGTGGGTGCTTAAAATTGATCTCCAGTCAGAGCTCTGGAAGGGCAGCCAGTGTTCCTAACTGCTGAGCCATCTCTTCAGTCCTCAGCTTGATTTTATAACCTGGCCCTGTGTTCTTCCTAGGTAAGTTCTCGTAGGAGGACATCCAGGGGACACTGAGAAGCCATAGGATGTCATAGCCATACTGAGCCATACGCAGCTGTGAGTGCCTGCTCTGTCAGGAGGCCACAGGGTCACCATCCTGCTGAAGTCTGTGAACAGTTTCAAGGGCAGGTGACCCCTGCTCCCATCTTTGTTCCCCAAGGGCATGTCAGGCTTATTCTCAGATCCAGTGTAGCCTACGAGCAGGGATCGTGTACCTTTGGACCTTTGTCCTCTGTGCCACCCAGTATAAATTCTACCTCCACCCCATGGCACAAAGTGCTTTAGTGCTGGCTCATTCTCCCCAGAAAACATTGCTTTGCTTCAGCTTTTCTTCTTTCTGCAGAGTCTTGGGATCTGAATGAATGCACATTCCTTGTCCGGTCCAAACCGGCCCTTTTTCTAAATCGTACAATGCTTTCCATTCCTCTCTGGGGTCCCTGGGACAGATCTCACAATCCTCTCTTTTGTCTAGAGCATTGCCAAAGTGACCTTCAGCTTCTGATTCACCAAGGCCTTTGCCCTGTTTCCATTCTTGACCTCCAGAAGCCCTGGCCGTCTTGAAACTTGATCTAGATCAGGCTAGTCTTGAACTCAGAGACTGGCCTCCCACTGCCTCCACTGCCCTCAGCCATCCATGCTATCTTGTCCCTCATGTTCTGTGTCCATCTTCAATAGTCTAGCAGTTGAAAGGATGTCTACTGACCCTTCCAATCTACCCAGTAAATTACTGAATAAGGAGGCTTAAGTAGTCTAAAATATTTTTATATACAATATTGGAAACGACTTTGTGCATGTGGTCCCGAAGTCTTACCTGACCTTGGGAGAGAATCCATGAAAGCAAAAAAGTGATTTTCTAAGTCTTCCAAGCCAGAGAACGGACGCTGGGACCAGACAGCAGCTGCAATCAGAGGACATTTTTCAACGATGTTCCCAAACACATCCACAAATTCACTGAAGTCCATGGAGTTGACCTTCTCCATGTCCATGGCTGATTCTAGACTGGAGGCAGTGTGCTGTCCTGCCTGCGGTCCACTCTCATTGAGCAAGTGATGCTAACTCCTCCTCACGGGTTATGTTTACTGAACACACACACACACACATGCTTGCCTTGTGCGACAGCAGCTGACTCTGGTTTAAATACCCCTGGGAGGAGCTTATCCAGAATGTTCCTGCAACGAGTAAACACGGGTTTAAGTGTTTTGTTGGTGGTGAGGGGTAATATGTGTGCTGGAGACAGAACCCAGGGTCTCACACATGCTAAAGCAGCACCCGAACACTGAGCTATACCCCACCTCTGCTTAAGGTTATGATCAAGAGAGCAGAGACTTCTGCAGAATGAATGTTTCTACCCTAGGCATTGGTATACTAAGAGCCAGTGGTGACCATATTTAATGAGACAACTACTTGGTGTCATTAACATCTTTTCATTTATTTTTTAAGATTTATTTATTTATTTATGTGAGTATATCGCTGTCTTTAGACACACCAGAAGAGGGCATCAGATCCCGTTACAGATGGTTGTGAGCCACCATGTATTGCTGGGAATTGAACTCAGGACCTCTGGAAGAGCAGTGTAGGTGCCCAAAAAGGGAGGAGTTGAGTCTAACTCCAGGTTCTCACCTTGAGTTCTTAGCTTGGATTCTTCCAGCAACAGCCTGTAAACTATAAACTGAAATAAACCTTTTCTTCCCCTAGATTGGTTTTGGCAAGTGTTTTATCACAGAAGCAGAGTTTATCTAAGGCTGTCATTGGTGGTGTTCTTCACCAGAAAAAAAAAGAGAGAGAGAGAGCCTAGAAAAGATTAGAAAGACCATGGCAAGGGGGTGGAGTGGGGGAGGAGCCAGGAAGAAAGACGCCCCTGCCCTAGGGTGTGGGAAGGAGAGGGGCTCTGATCTCAGGAGGACTCAGTGTGGGACTAGGAGCAAGCACGAAAAGCGCTAGTTAACGTGAGTCCAGAAACGATTGCACCCTGGATAAATGATCTCCAAAGAGGGCTTGTTTTCCTTTTGCTCCGTATTTATTTGCCTTTCCAGGTACCAAGGGGCAGTAACAAGTCAAACCTGGTGTTTGTCTCTCTGTTCAGAAACGGTGGTACTCGGGCGCCACCTGCTGGTACAATCATTATAAAGCACTGCTAGAAGGGGTCGACTGAGCCCGCAGGCCACACCCTCCTCCTAACGGATGTTAAAGAGGTGAAACCTTGTAAAGTTTCCTCCATCCGTATTGGCACGTCAGCCGGTGGTGTCATTGTACAGGTCTAGGCAACCATGTTGTTGAGATTAAATCGGTGAGGCGTCCCTGTCCCTGTGAAGACGGCACTATCTAGCAGCAGACATTCTGGTCCTCTCTGCCTCTTCCCTTCCCCTCCATTAATGTATTTATTTTTAAAATAATTTATCCCTTCATGTGCATTGGTATTTTGCCTGCGTGGGTGTCTGTTACAGACAGATTTGATTATTCACTCTACATCCCGATCACAGCCCCCCCATCTCCTCTCAGTCCCCCCAGCCATTCCTCCATCCCCATCCCTCCACCCCACTCTTTTTTTTGGGTGGGTGGGGGGTTCAAGACAGGGTTTCTCTGTATAGCCCTGGCTGTCCTGGAACTCACTCTGTAGACCAGGCTGGCCTCGAACTCAGAAATCCACCTGTCTCTGCCTCTCCCGTGCTGGGATTAAAGGCGTGCGCCACCACTGCCCGGCTCCACCCCACTCTTAAAAGTCTTCACACAGCCTCAATACTGATGTTCCCTGGGTCTTGAGTGTAGGGATTGCATTGTAGACTTACCAGTTGGGGCTAGGCACGCCATGGTCATCTAGGCTCTGCATGTTGACCATGTGTAAAGGCAATGAAGGCCTGTTGAGAGAGAAAGAATCGACATTCGATGAAGAGCCTGGTGATAGGTCATCAGCATTCAGTGGCGAGCCCTGTGATAGGCTATTCAATCCCAAGTGGTCAGCCCTAAACACATGCTCATAAGAGCAACACTAAAGGGACCCACTAGGGTGTGTGTGTGTGTAAGACAATAATTATAGAAGATGTTGGTCATGAACTTGATAGGCATTGGGATAGGGCTGGAGAGATGGATCAGTGGTTAAGCACACTGGCTGTTTGTCTTAGTCCAGGGTTTCTATTCCTGCACAAACATCATGACCAAGAAGTAAGCTGGGGAGGAAAGGGTTTATTGAGCTTACTCTTCCATGTTGCCGTTCATCACCAAAGGAAGTCAGGACTGGAACTCAAGCAGGGCAGGAAACAGGAGCTGATGCAGAGGCCATGGAGGGATGTTACTTACTGGCTTGCTTCCCCTGACTTGCTCAGCTGGCTTTCTTATAGAACCCAAGACTACCAGCCCAGGGATGGCACCACCCACAATGGGCCCTCCCCCCTTGATCACTAATTGAGAAAATGCCTTACAGCTGGATCTCATGCAGGCATTTCCTCACCTGAAGCTCCCTTCTCTGTGATAACTTCAGCTTGTGTCAAGTTGACACACAAAACCAGCCAGTACACTGTTCTTCCAGGAGTCCTGAGTTCAATTCCCAGCAATCACATGGTGGTTCACAGCCATCTGTAATAGGATCTGATGCCCTCTTCTGTCATGCAAGTGTACAGGCAGGTAGAGCACCCATATACATAAAATAAATAAATCAGAAAGAAAGAAAGAAAAGAAAGAAAGAAAGAAAGAAAGAAAGAAAAAAAGAAAGAAAGGCTTGGCCCACACTCAAGTGAACAGGAGCATGTTTGGTGATCCTAACTGTGACTTTAATTTTTTCAATCTTTATTTTTAATGATGATTCTTAAATGCTTTAACTTCCATTTTAGCTCACCACCCACCAGAGGTAGTGGGAAAGAAAGGATACGGGGTGGAGGGGGAGTGGACCTGGTTAGAAAGGTTCTTTGGAACAACTCCCGTCTGTGTTGTCTAGAAATCAGCAGTTCGGTTCACAGGTTAGCAGCGGCAGTGTGATCCACTCGCAAACACTTCACAGATACACAGCAGTCCAGTTCAGAAGAGTCGGGATAGCAAACAGGAATCAGCAGCGGTGACACAAACTAACAGAGTCAGCAGGAGGGACCCAGAGGGACACCAGGAGAAGTGCCTCTTTCAGCGAGCTCTATGCTTATAGAGCTAGCTCAGTCTCCATCACTGTCCCTTGAGTTCTATTTATCCCTCCAAACATCACCTGCCCTCCACGTGTCTTGCCTCAGCCTGTGCATCTGTCTCAGCTGACATCACTCTGCCAATCAACCCAAGTCCTTGGAAGTGGCAAGATGCCACGACACACCACCAGAAGTGGTTTTATTTTCTTTTTTCTTTTCTTTTCTTTTTCTTTCTTTCTTTTTTTCTTTTCTTTTCTTTTCTTTTCTTTCTTTCTGTCTTTCTTTCTTTTTTATTTTTGGTGCATCTCTCTCTATAGAGTCACGACAAATAGAGCTCAACTATGCAATGCATGCCTGTCGTTAGCACAGAGTCCTTCATCACGTGTCCTTTCTCGTGCTTGCTTTAGCAGAGCATCCTCTGTCCTGTGTCTGCTTCAGCTAAACCTTCCTTCACTAATCTGCTAAGGCAAAACACCTTCCAGCACAACTGACTTTCCAAAGAGCCCTTGAGTATCCACCTCACCTAACTTCACTCTCTAGGAAGAGGATGCTCTGAACCTCTACCCCACACAGCCCAGAAACATACTCAAATGTCCTTAGTTTAACGACGAGCCATCATGGTGGTCAAGGACTGTGTTTTCACAGGGCATCAGCAACATGGGTAACACCAGCGTAGGGTTAAGCAGGTGGCGTATCCTTTAGCTGGAGTGACAGGAACCAGACTAAGTCTGCTGTGATTGCAGTGTTTTCACAGACATAATTCGAAGGTTCTGTTGACGTTTCGTGTGTGCCTTACATACACAGCCTGATGGTACATAACACGAATACATCTTCGAAAAACAAGTCAATATTACGCTTTTTAAAAGAAGGATTTATGTATTTATGCAGTGCCCAAGGAGGCCAGTAGAGGGCGTCTGATCCCTTAGAACTGGAGTTGCAAGTGGTTGTGAGGTCCCAGTTGTGGGTGCTGGGAATTGGCCATCTGCAAGAGCGGTATGGACTATTAACTCTCTCTCTCCAACCCCAATATTATGCTATTTAAAAGAAGCATTTGGGGGGCTAGAGAGATGGCTCAGCGGTTAAGAGCACTGACTGCTCTTCCAGAGGTCCTGAGTTCTATTCCCAGCAACCACATGGTGGCTCACAGCCATCTGTAATGGGATCTGATGCCCTCTTCTGGTGTGTCTGAGGACAGCTACAGTGTACTCATATACATAAAATAAATAAATTTTTTTTAAAAAAAGCATTTGGTAGTGTATATAGGCTGTAAGACCATTTTTACAAAACTCACAAGAGACTATCCTGTAGAGGTCAGAAGAAGGCACTGGGTCCCCCTGGAACTGGAGTTCCGGGTGGCTCTCAACCATCATGTGGGAGCTGGGACCTGAACACAGGCCCTCTGCATGAGCAACAAGTGCTAATAATCACTGAGTTAACTCTTCAGCCCCAAGTTCTGTTTTTTTAAAAAACGGGTGAGATGGTAGATATTATAATTCGTGCTCCCCCCCCCAAAGAAAGATAAGTAAATACAATCATTGAATGAGTATAAGAGACATCTCAGGGTGACAGAGGGCTTGGAGAACTGCTAATTCCATCGTTTCGCATCCTCAGAGAAAAACTGAGCAGCCGTGAGTTCTGACTTCCGAGGTGGCTGAGAAGAAGAATGGAAGACGCTACAGACTCTAGATCATAACAAGGGTTTCATAAATATGCGGATTTGGGGAGATTTGCACATATTATCAAGGACAAAACCCATACTTGACAACAGGGCTAGTGTGGTTGACTCCATGTTAAAGCAAAGAAATGTATGGTGCTCTGAATGAGAAGTGTCCCCCCTTAGGCTCATGTGTTTGAAGACTCGGTCCCCAGTTGATGGCACTGTTTGGGTGGGTGTTTTGGAATCTTTGTGAGGTATGGCTGTGCTGGAGGAAGCACCTCTGCCTCTGGGGTGGGCTTTTATTTTTTGCTTGTTTGTGACAGGATCTCATTATGTATTCTGGGCTAGCCTGGAACTCACTGTGTAGTCCAGGCTAGACTCAAATTCATAGGAAGCTGCCTGCCTCTGCCTCCTGAGTGCTTGGATTAAAGGTGTGCACCACCAGACCTGGTGAGCTCTTGAGAGTTCAGAGCCTAACCCCACTTCCAGTTCACACTCTGCTTTGTGCTTCTAGTTGAGCGTGTGACCTCTCAGCTTTCTGCTCCTGCTGCCATGCCCCTCTGTGGTGGTAGACTTGTGTGTGTGTGTGTGTGCGCACGCGTTTTCTTTTCTTTTTAAAATTTTATTTACTTTATGTCTATGAGTACACTGTAGCAGTCCTCAGACACACCAGAAGAGGGCATCAGATCCCATTATAGATGGTTGTAAGTCACCATGTGGTTGCTGGGAATTGAACTCAGGACCTCTGGAAGAGCAGTCATCTCTCCAGCCCCCATGTGCATGTATTTTTAAGACAGGGTTTCAGCCGGGCAGAGGTGGCACACGCCTTCAATCCCAGCACTCGGGAGGCAGAGGAAGGCGGATTTCTGAGTTTGAGGCTAGCCTGGTCTACAGAGTGAGTTCCAGGACAGCTGGGGCTATACAGAGAAACCATGTCTCAAAAGAACCAAAAAAAAAAAAAAAAAAAAAAGGACAGGATCCTTTTTTTACAGCATCACATAGGTAGGCTGTCTATGCAGAGACAACCTAATGATATAGACAAGAAGCTCTCACAGGTTACCACGGAGGCAGCTATTCCTGGCGGCCATGGAGACTGGGGCAGAAGAGGGGACTATAAAGCCCCAGACACATCCAAGACCATCCAGGAAGTTTTGGCTGGAGAGAAAGCACTATGCAGCTAGTGTCGAGAGGTGATAGATCAATGGAGAGACCTGGTGTTCACAAGGCACCGTGCCACACTCAAAAAGTCAGTGCTTAGGGAGCTAAAACTTGCATTAGGTAAGAGTCACAATTGAGCATCGGTTCTCAACCTGTGGGGTGTGACCCCCAAAGCGATTGCACATCAGATATTTGCATTACGATTCATAACAGTTCCAAAATTACAGTTATGGGGTAGCAATGAAATAATGTTATGTTGGGGTCCCCACGGCACGAGGAACTGTATTAAAGGGCCACAGCATTAGGAAGGGTAAGAACCGCTGCATTCTAACGAATCAGGTGAAACTGGCATGGTGGCACAGCCTGGAATCCCAGCACTCGGGAGGTAGGGCCAGAAGGGCCAGAAGTTCAAGGTCATCCTCAGCTACATGACCAGTCTGAAGCCAGCCTGGGACATGTGAGATCCAGTCTTAGGACAAAACAAAGAAACAAAGGACAGAACTGAGTGGTATCCAACACATAAAGGGACCAAGCAAGGCAAGTTTATAAGCCTATGGGCTGCAAATGGGTAAGGGAGGGAGTTACTGAGAACAGAGCAGATATGGTACCCACTGTCCTCAGCCTGGTAGACTCGGGATGCTTTAATATTCTGGTGAAGAGGGCTGGAGAGATGGCTCAGTGGTTAAGAGCACTGACTACTTTTCCAGAGGTCCTGAGTTCAATTCTCAGCAACCACATGGTAGCTCACAACCATCTATAATGGGATCTGATGCCCTCTTCTGGTGTGCCTGAGGACAGCTATAGTGTACTCATATACATAAAATAAATAATTATAAAAGAAATTACTCTGGTGAAGAACTGACCTTCTGCCAGGTATGATGATGCACGCTGTTAACCCCAGGACTTGAGGCAGAGGCAGGAGGATCTCAGGTTTGAGGCCAGCCTGAGTAATAAAATTAGATCCTGTCTCAAAACCAAACAAACACCAAGCATCCCCCAAGAATGCCCCCGCTCAAGAGAAAAACAGGAAGTCTCATGTATGAATGAGGTCATGAGCTTATAGTTCAAGCAATGGACCAAGAACCAACATTTCTATAGTAGAAAGTTTATTTCTATCCATAAAATATATCACTAAACAGATGAAAAAGTTACATAGTATTTTAAAACATAGAGTTTTAAAAAATCATATTTAGCTTCTTTCTCCTTAGCAAAAACGAGTTTGTTTTGTTTTATGTATTTACAAGAATGTATTATATTTCAGATACATGGCTTTCCAGCCTGGAAAGGCCTCCCAGTGTAGGCAGGCTCGTCAATAAGTCTCACTATTGGCTCTTCTGCCTGTGCGAGGAGAGGTCTGAGTTTGTAGAAGTCACTTTGGCGTAATGGCAGACAGCATCTAGAGAAAAGTCCAGCGAAGCAGTGGCCGGTAGGGCACTTCCTCCGAGTCGAGGCTAATCTTGGCTCTGCGATCTACAGCCTGTCTAGGGTGGCGGGTCCGAGGCTTCCTCACTAACTTCTTTCTCCGTGAATCTTCACCTGGGCCTGCAGTGATGGTGGCTCTGAGCCTGCCTCTCTGCTGATAGGCCGCCTGTTTTGGTAGATAGATGGATGTTCGGAACCGCGGCCGCCCATGTTCTGATACATCTGGAAAGGGGGAGAGGCAGCAAGGATGACCGGCTGAGCAAGACTCACCTGCGTGCTTAGGAAGCATGGTACTTAAATAAGCTTTACTTGTTTATAGATCGTGAAATGTAAATTTAGAGGCTGGAGAGGTGGCTCAGTGGTTAAGAACACTGGCTGCTCTTGCAGAGGACCTGAGTTTGGTTCTGAGAACCTATGTGAGGTGGCTCACAATTGCTTGTAACTCCAGCTCCAGGGGATTCGGCACCTGGAATCCCCTGTTTTCCGAGGGTCCCCATACACACCAAGACATTTCTCACTGGAATACACATAACTAAAAAATAAAATAATCTTAAAAATATAAAACTATGAATTTTGGTAGTTTCGAACCAAGGCTTGTTTTAAAGTTTTGTTTACTTTGTGTGTGTGTGTGTGTGTGTGTGTGTGTGTGTGTGCCTGTTGTTTAGTATGTGGATGCAGTGCCTGCAGGGGCCAGAAGAGGGAGCTGGAGCTCCTGGAATTAAAGTTATAGGTGATTGTGAGCCACCATGTTCCCTGGGAAGTGAACCCAGGTCCTCTGCAAGAGCAACCAGTGCTCTAACCACTGGGCCACCTCTCCAGTCCCCTCCAGGGGTTTCGGTTTTTCCGAAACAACAGCCACTCATTTTAGTGAAAAGTAGGAAAAGGCTGGATGGCAGATGTCTTGTCCTTTACAGAACTATCATCCCACAAGATGTCCACATTAAAGTGTAAAGCTAACGTGAGATGTTAGTGACGGAGGCAGGATCTGAACCTGGGCTCTGAGAGTCCAAGGCTCCACCCTCATCTGGAGCAGCCCTCTCCTGTGCTAGGAGTGCTAAGGAGGAGGGGCTAGTGAGGTAATACCAAGATCCTGTTGCTGGAGGATCATTTAGCTTTGCAACCCATTTTACAGATGGGAACACCAAGGTCAAAGAAGAAACTTGCCATCATTCACATCAGTGAGGAATGGGCAGCAGAAATGGAATGGGTCCTCAGGGCTTTGGGCTAGAGCCCTTCCCATCCACACCCATTCTCACACAGCTAAGAGGAGCCCATGCTCATGTGTCATGTTGACTTAGAAAAAGCCAGTGGCTCTTGGAAGAGTTAAGGTTTATTTAGTTGTCTAGTTCTTTGCCCTGGCCCCTTACGAGCTTTTAACTTATTAATCAGTTGGATGAAATCCCAGGAAAGCCTCACCCCCAACCCCACACTAGGAAGTAGGTTAGGTCTTGCTGCACACGACTGTGGAAGGGTCATCTAGACAAAGTGAGGCCACAACCGGATCTGAGAACATCGGTGCCAGGGCTGACACCCACACATCTCCCTGGAGACGGATATGATCAAGCCATGCCTCAACTTACGGCTTCTTCTGCCTCTGCCAGCTGACATCCTAAAAATGAACTCAGATTGGGGAAGGATGGCCTCTTCCTTGAGTCAAAAGCCCAGCAGGATTGCATTACCAAGTATCTGTGAGGGAGCAGAACAGAGGCTGAGGTGAGGAGGAGTGAACGAACTCAGCCGGGGGCCACCCACAGTTCACTCCCAGGGCAGCTGCGTGTGTGGGACAGCCTGGGCACTGTGCCCACAGTTCACGCCCAGGGCAGCTGCATGTGTGGGACAGCCTGGGCACTGTGTGCCCTTTGTGGGAAGCAGGGCCTAGAATTTGTTCCACACCAGAGAATGAGAGGTGAGGTGAAGTCAAACCCTCAGGTACCACAAGCAGAAGAATGGAGCCCTGGAGCGCTGCCAAGGAGGGCAGCAAAGCTACCTGAAGCAAAAGACATTTTTTTCTCTTCTTTATTTCGTTGTTTCTTGTTGTTTCTTCTTCTTTTTCTTTTTCTTCTTCTTCTTCTTCTTCTTCTTCTTCTTCTTCTTCTTCTTCTCCTTCTCCTTCTCCTTCTCCTTCTCCTCCTCCTCCTCCTCCTCCTCCTCCTCCTCCTCCTCCTCCTTCTCCTTCTTCCTTCTCCTCCTCCTCCTCCTCCTCCTCCTTCTTCTCTCTCTCTCTCTCTCTCTCTCTCTTTCTTTCTTTCTTTCTTTCTCTTTCTAGTCTTGCTATTAGCCCAGGCTAGCCTACAGCTTCATGCCTCAGCTCTGGATTACAGGCAACTGTCTCCTTGCCCCTCCTGCCACCCTCCCCCTTCCTAAAAATTCCATTGATCCACTGACTGATTGCTTTTTCAAGATAGGATCTTACTACACAGCTTTGGCTGTCCTCAAACTTACTCTGTAGACCAGGCTGGCCTCACACCATAGGGATCTGTCTGCCTCTCTGCTCCCCAAGTGCTGGAATTAAAGGCAGGTGCCACTGTACCAAGATTTCTCTGCTTTTAAAAAGCAATCAAGGGCTGGAGAGATGGCTCAGTGGTTAAGGGTACTGCCTGATCTTCCAGAGGTCCTGAGTTCAATTCCCAGCAACCACATGGTGTCTCACAACCATCTTTAGTGGGATCCGATGTCCTCTTCTGGTGTGTCTGAGGACAGCTACAGTATACTCACATACATTAAATAAATAAGAGCTCAGCACTATAGAAGGAAGGTGGGTTTTAACCGGGGTGTGATGTATGTCTTTAATATCAACTCTCAGAAGCAGAGACAGCTGGATTTCTGAGTTCAAGGCCAGCCTGGTTTACACAGTGAATTCCAGGACAGCCAGGATTACACAGGGAAACCTTGGCTCAAAAAGAAAGCAAAAGGAAGAAACAAATAAACCAACAAACCCAGCAAGGTTTTGCTTTTGTCATCCACTTGGAAGACTTACAACATGAGGAAAATGTTAGATATCCAACCCCAGACTGGTTGTACTTACATCTCTTCGGTGGCATAGAACGGCTGCTCCATTTTAAATCCACTCTGAATCAGTTTATAGAAGTTAGCATCGACAGAAATGCCAGGGTAAGGGTTCACACCTGAGAAAAACACACGCTCAGTGGGGCCTCACAAACATTGTTCTTCCTAGTTGTTTATTTAGTATACACTCTGTCTGAAAACAAGCAAAGAAAATTCCCCATGCCAGACCCACACTGGACTGAGGGCTGCAAATGGATCCAGAAGTCCACAGGCCTCCTAATCAATTCCAGAGGGTGGGAAAGGCAGATCTCAGCTGTCAGCAAATAACAGTGGCAACAGGCAAGACCAGAAGCCCAGGGAGCAACTGAGTGGTGTTTCACCCTCCCCCTGGCTTGCAGGGTAAAGGGGTGAAGGAGTGGTGCAGAAGAAGTGGGAACACAAAGCCAGAGCCCAGGGAGGCCTGCCAAGTGCCGCGCATACCCAGTGAAAATATCTCCCAGAGAAGGATGCCGTAGGACCAGACATCACTCTTGATTGTGTAGATCCCTTCAAATAAGCTCTCGGGTGCCATCCACTTCACTGGCAGCCGCGCCTGTGTAAGATGCAAGAGAGGCTGGTGAAGTTCCCATACACAGTCTTGGAGATTTTTAAAAAGCATTTTGTTTTTAATTTTATGTGCACCGGTGTTTCGTCTGCATGTGTGTAAGTGCACCACATGCATGCAGTGCCAGAGGATGCCAGGAGGGGGCATCAGATTCCTTTGGAACTGAAGTTCTAGATGATGTGAGCCACGATACAGGTGCTGAGAACTGAACCAGGGTCCTCAGCAAGAGCGGCCAGTGCTCTAACCACTAAGCAATCTCTCCAGCCCCTCTTTCTTGTTAGATGATAAAATTTAAATCCTGAGGCCACTTTTTTTAAAAAAAAAGAGATTTATTTGGTGTTTTGCCTTCATCTATGTCTGTAAAGGGGCTGTATCTCCTAGAACTAGTGAGGTGTGAGCAAACAGGTGTGAGCTGACATGGAGGTGCTGGGAATTGAACCTGGGTCAGCTGGGAGAGCAGCCAGCGCTCTTAACCACTGAGCCATCACTCCAGCCTTTGTCAGTTTTTGTTTTGTTTTCTGTTAGATGATAAAAATTTATTTATTTATTTATTTACTTATTTTTGTTTTTCTTTTTTTTAACTTTTTTTTTTTTTTTTTTGGTTTTTCGAGACAGGGTTTCTCTGTGTAGCCCTGGCTGTCCTGGAACTCTCTCTCTCTCTCTATCTATCTATCTATCTATGTATCATCTACCTATTTTTCTATTTTAAGACAGGGTCTCACTATGTAGCCCTAGCTACATAAGAAGCAGAATAGGACCTTGAACACACAAATCAGCCTGCCTTTGCCTCCTGAATGTTGGGTTTAAAGACGTGGGCTACCACTCCTGGCAAAATACACCTCTTTAAAAGTCATCTTGGACACAGGCTTGTGCTTGGAATTGGCAAGTGCCAAAGCAATGCCTTCTGTTAAGGAAGAGCACTGTGTTTGCTGAGAGTAGACAATTCAGAGAGACGAGCAGAATCACTGACCAGGGTTTTTCTCAGAACTGAAGAGAAGTATCATCCTCAAGGATGTGGCAAGGGACTTAAGTTATCATGTCTAGAAATAGCCATCGGCTGCCCTCTGGGGCTCAAATAACTTCCAATGTAGTGAAAGGGGGTTTGCCTCAGTTTGCAAGCCTTTGATTTGCATCAGGACACAGTGGCTAGTTAGTTCCTGGGGCCCAGGGTTTTGTTCTGATTTGGTTCCAGCAGGTTACGCTTTAATCTGCCAGGCAAAGCAGAGCCCCTGAAGGAAATCCTCTTTTAAATCCTATGCAAATGGAGTCACTGAATGAATCTGGTGGGCCAGTCTGGGTTACCCAACTCTTTAGCAGAAGGTTCTGAATGGAATTCACCTTCCCACAGAGCCCGCGGGTGGGGTGGAAACCACATATTCCCCCAGAGCCGTCAGTATACTGTAACTGCAGCTACCATCACTGGGAACGACTTCTAAGCCACCTGAGATGAAAATTGGTGCTCTCACATTTTGGGGTCAAAGCGCTTTGTCATTGATTTTATGGGTTTGTTTCCAGGAGCCTAGGAAGTAAATTCAGAATCCTGTAGGAAGTCAGGAGGACACAACAGTGAGCGACACAGACGCAGGCTCTGCATGTTCACATCCGTGCACGGAGCAACCGGGGAGGTAGCAACCGCTGGCAAGTTGCTTTTCTTCGCCTCAATTTCCTCTTCGCAGAGCGGGTATTTTCAGAACGAAATAAGGACTGAGAGTGTTGAGCAGAGAGGAGGAACTGGAGCAGTCTAGGCTGCTATTATTTTACAAACAGGGATGATACTGAAGCTCCCCCTCCCCTCCCCCAGCACTGACTGAATACACAGCAGCAAAGGGACTTGCACCAAGGTGTCCTAATTCCTTCTTTTTCTTCCTCATTCTGAGACTTGACTCAAAGCCTCGGAAGGCCAGGCAAGAGCTCTACGCCTGAGCTCTTCATTCCCTTATTGCTCTTTTCCTTCTTTCTTTAAAAATGTTATGCCAGGGGGCATGGTGTGGACGGCACACCCTTAGCCCCAGTGCTCCGGACGCAGAGGCAGGCAGATCTCTGAGTTCGAGGCCAGCCTGGTCTACAGAGTGAGTTCCAAGACAGCCAGGGCTACACAGAGAGACCCTGTCTAGAAAAACCAAAAGAAGAAAAACTGCTTTTAATTCATGTGCATGTGTGTGGGCACTGGGTGAGGGTGCATGCCGCAGCACACAGGTGAAGGTCGGAGGTCATCTTGTAGGATTCTGGGTTTTTTTCCACCATGTGGTTCTGGGGGCAACTTACGTCCTCAGGCTTGGTAGCAAGTGCCTTACCTGCTGAGACATCTCATTGTCTGTCTGTCTGTCTGTCTATCTAACTATCTATCTACTTATCTATCATCATTTGTCTATCTGTCTACCTGCTTATCTATCATTTTCTATCTATCTATCTATCTATCTATCTATCATCTGTCTATCTGCCTATCGATCTATCATTTTCTATCTATCTACCTTTCTTTCTTCCCTTCTTAAACATCATACTTTAAATTTATTTTAAATTATGCGTAGGTACGCCTTTAATCCAGCACTCTGGAGGCAGAGGCAGGCGGATTTCTGAATTCGAGGCCAGCCTGGTCTACAGAGTGAGTTCCAGGACAGCCAGGGCTACACAGAGAAACCCTGTCTTGAAAAAAAAAAAAATTATGTGTAGGTATGTGCACATGACCGCACATGTCTAAAGAGGCATTAGATTCCCTGGAGATGCTTGTGAGCATCCTGCCATGGTGCTGGGAATCAAACTTGGGTCCCCTAGAAAAGCAGTATGTGCTCTTAACCACTGAGCTGGCTCTCTGGCCCCCTTTCATCCTCTCTCTCTCTCTCTCTCTCTCTCTCTCTCTCTCTCTCTCTTTTCCCCCTTTTTGCTCTGGCCCCACTCGATCCAGCCCAAAGATATTTATTTATTTACTTATTATATGTAGGTACACTGTAGCTATCTTCAGACACACCAGAAGAGGGCATCGGATCCCATTACAGACGGTTTTGAATCACCGTGTGGTTGCCGGGAATTGAACTCAGGACCTCCGGAAGAGCAGTCAGTGCTCTTAACCACTGAGCCATCTCTGCAGCCCCCTTTCATTCTCTTTGAAGGAGCAAATTTCAGTCACGTTTTAGTTAGGTCTTCTGCACTGTTCTAATAGTAACAGGATAACAGATGCTGATAGTTAATATCTGTGTGACTGCCTGTTTAGAAAAAAGACCTGTGGTACATGTTAGCTCCTCTCATGATTGGAAACATAATTCAACAGTCACTTTATAGCTAAGGATACTGAAACAGGTCCCAATAAGGGCATTTATATATATATATTTTTTTTTAAGGTGAAGATCTCATGTCAACCCCTAATGGATCGGTCCTGAGTGGCCAGCCCCCAGAGATGTGTGGCTATTTTGCTTAGCTCTTAGTGAGCACAAAACAATCTTTTCAGTCTAAATAAGCGAAGCACCAGGAGTCCCTTTTCTCCCCTCTGTGTTGCCATAAATCAAAAACGCATTTGAAAATCAGCTACTGCAGATGTTTCCTGTACTCAAGACAAAAAGCAAACGGCTTACATTGCCCCTGACGACGTAGCTGGAGTCACTCAGGATGTCTCGGGCCAGTCCAAAGTCACAGATCTTCACCACCTTCCCGTGGGTGACTAGCACGTTCCTGGCTGCCAGATCTCTGTGAACACACTGGAAGAGAGAGGCTGGAATGACATTGGCTGTGACTTATGCCTTCCCAGACTCACAATAGTTACAGAGGACAGGAGGTGACCCATGATTGTCACACAGCCCAAGAACACTAGCTGATTCCTAAGTTACCTCAGCTGCAGTCATCTGAGACATCTCTGGAGCTGAGAGCAAAAAGAAATGCCAAAAGGGGCCTTCACCAAGCTCCAGAGAAGCTTCTAGCAGCCGGCTTCCTGTGTGTGACTGAGAAAACAGAATCTCTTCTGGATAAAAAAAATAGCTTTAGGAATAAAATTGCACCATATCTGACAGGCCTGGTTGTACAGACTCATAATCTCAGCACTGGGGAGGCTGAGGCAGGAGGATTTCCAAGTTTGAGGCCAGCCTGAACTACACAGAGAGGTCTTGTCTCTAAATAAATAAATAAATAAATAAATAAATAAATAAATAAATAAATAGATTAATATCAAGGAAAGCATTCAGAAGAAGTGAGTTTTGGGGACCAAAGAGATGACAGGTCAGTGAGAAAAAGCATTTACCATGTAACCCTGATGAGTTAGATTCCTGGATCCCACGGTGGAAGAATTAACTCTGAAAGTTTGTCCTCTGACTTCTGCACACATGCTATGGTACATGTGCCCCACATCCTCTCTCTCTCTCTCACACACACACACACACACACACACACACACGCACCGCACGCACGCACCCACACACACATGCACGCATGCACACACATGTACTTGTGCTCACATGCACATACAAGGTGCAGGGGGCAGACAGACAGACGATGATGGACGACGAATTTCAAGGGGTCTGTGAGAGTAGAGCCCCGAGTCTCTGAAGGGAATGAGCTTTGTAAGAAGGTGCTGGAGAGAACATGGCACCCACGGGGGTCCCCTACGCTCCCGTCAGCCTTTAAAAGGACAAAGCCTATAAAGATGGGATTGTCCGTGTCATTACTCTTGCCAACCTTCTCCAAGTCTGGTTTTCTTCATCTGGAATCCATCACTTTGATGTCTGTCCCTATCCCCAACATGTCCTCCTAGCTACCTGCCCTGACCATCTTCTCCACCGCTGCTCTGGGAAGGCTCCTGCAGACCAGCAAGAAGCCTGCCCTTCCGGGACTGGCTTTAGTCAGTCCTCTTCCTTCTGTCCTTCCCTCTGGATTCCATCCGAGGCTCTCCTGTTCTCTCTCCTGTTCCTCATCCCTTTCTCCACAACCCTTCAGTCCACTCTCTTCCATCTTCCACATCTGCCATTAAGGCAAGGCTCCATTCAACCTAAGGGCACAACTGCCGCTACTCAAGTCTCCATTTTCAACCCAAATGCTTTGTCTGCGCCGCAGATGTGCACACCGAGTACCTCCTTCTCTTCACTCACTCTCCTCTAGATCTCTGTGATTACCTTCATCCAAACACCCACCCCCCCATGACCCACACCCCCTAACCATCTGGTTCCCTGCTCTCATCTCTCTTTAAAAACTTGCCCAGCTGCTGCATGAGCCCTCACTTGAAGTCATTTGTTCCTTGTCCCTCACTGGCCAGATCTGCCATTCATGTTCCTTGGCGTAGCCGTGCTTACTTCAGTGACAATATTAATCACAGGACACTGATCTGATGTGTAGCTTTGCTTGTCTTTCCCTTAGCTACTTAAAATCTGTGCGCCCTGAAGTCACATCCTCATTGGGTTTCTGCTCCAGCACAGTGTTTCACAGAGCCACACAGATGTGTGACGGAGTCACAGAGCGGGAGAGCACAGTACTGGGCGTGGCTAGAGCAGAGGACCTTCAGTGAAGACAGACAGCTCTAAAAACTGGACGCTCTGGGGCTGGAGAGATGGCTCAGCGGTTAAGAGCACTGACTGCTCTTCCAGAGGTCCTGAGTTCATTTCCCAGCAACCCCATGGTGGCTCACAACCATCTGGAATGGGATCTGACGCCCTCTTCTGGTGTGTCTGAGGACAGCGACAGTGTACTTCTATATTAATTAAAACAACAACAAAACCCTGGCCTTTCTTCAAAGGTCCATGTCATAACACGCCTAAGAATAAAAATAAAAAGGCAGCCGGTGTCCTTGATCAAATAGATTCTCTTCAACATGCAATCGAGTCACCCCTTCCCACAGTCCCACTCAAAACAGAGAGCACATAAAAATGCCCTGAATTATCGAACCTGATCATCACAGCTCAGAAGCATGGGGCACCACTAATCCCCCTGTGGCTGCAGGGCTGAGCAGGAGCCAGAGTCTCTGCCACTGGCCGGCATCATGAGGGAAGATGATGATACATACTAGCCTACGGGAGGCAGAAGTTCAAAGAGCTAAGCACTGGTCCCACTGAATATATGGCTCTCGAAAATCTCAAGTGGGAGCATGGAAGGAGGGACCACCCCGTTAGCTTTACAGCTCATAAACTGGGACAAG